>JACYXH010000617.1:0-78104 GCA_026745465.1 Lota lota | reverse complement strand
TTTTTTGAAGGGTAACGAAATCAGAGCGGAAATGTGAGTGAAATCAAAAATAAAATAAAAGAGAAATGAACAAAGGCTGGTGGAAGAGTCCAACGCATAACTACATGGCACTAAAGCTTTCATTTATTTTCTCACAAAACGACACCAGTCACCCGGACAATTCCACTGTTCGATAAAATGACGGGAGTTCCCCCCAGGTCTCCTGATACGGTGACAACAGATCCAACCGAACAATGAGGACAAAAAGGAAAACCTTGTTATATAAATGTGTGTATATATATAGAGAGAGAACGAGAACGAGAGCGAGAGCGAGAGCGAGAGCGAGAGAGAGAGAGAGCGAGAGCGAGAGAGAGAGAGAGACCGGGTTGGCTTGATTATTCATTACCTCTTGTCTTTACACACCGGCCCAGCTGCCCAAGCAGTGTGGAGCCTGTCACCGTTTCAGCCATCTGCTTCCCGCTCGCTGGTGGTTAAAATAAACCAATAAACAAATTAGATCCGAGGGGGGGGGGGGGGGGGGGGGGGGGGGGGGGGGGGGGGGTGGTGGGGGGGGGGAGGGGGGGGGGGGGGGGGGGGGGGGGGGGGGGGGGGGGGGGGGGGGGGGTGGGGGGGGGGGGGGGGGGGGGGGGGGTGGGGGGGGGGTGGGGGGGGGGGGGGACCAGGGACAGACATTGTGTAGGGAAATTTGTTGCGGAGCGAGTTAAAAAAAGAAAATAATGCAAAAGTGATGAAACAATGTGGTACAGAGGCGACGGGTAATGGTGTCTCCACAGAGACCCCACATGACACCCAACTTTACAATGTTGGCCGACACCGATTCAACACATTTCCTGCAAAGAGGCAGACAACAGCAAATCACCATCAGCGGTTATGGAACACTGGCCCTGGAGCTGTGTGTTGGTGAGCAAGGCACCTGTGCAGCATAGTGTAGTGGTGGCTAGGGGGTGGAATGACTCCCACACTAAAAGAGGAACTGGGTTCAGGTACTAACTGGGTTACTGGGTCTGCTAAATGACATGCCAATCACAAGGGCATTGTAGACAATCTGATTTAGGATATTTGAGATGACGATTAGGTTTGTTTGGGTTTTCTGTTCAACTTTCATACTTTGTTGTTGTGTCATTTCCGACAAACATTTCGTTTTACATGTAGACCCTTCGGTTGAGATGCATGCACAAACGTGCAGGCTGTCACATGCATATAACTACCAGCTGCAAAAACGAGGTTTTGCAGCTGGTAAATAATTCCTTCTGCCACGCTTGACAGTTCCATGACGCGCGGTACAACTTTAAAGTTTACGCCTCAAAAGTCAAGATGTATAGAATCATATGGATGGCTTCAAGTTCAGAAGACATGTAGATGTGTTTCACACACACACACACACACACACACACACACACACACACACACACACACTTAAATGTGCCTTGAAGGACTGCCTTGAACAATTTGAGGCGTAAAGAAAGATTCATGAATTTTGTACTGGAAGCTACGCCTTGTAAAACACAGCCGCCGTGGAATCCACTTTGGAAAGAGACGTCTAAATACTTGAAAGTGAATGCGAATATATTTAGTTCTTGTATTTGTATATATACACTCAGCCAGTATGGATAGTGATTCCACTCTGAGACCAGGGGGTTAGCGGTAAAGACACCACTAACACCCTTGGTAAAAGACACAGACACAAACAAAGCTAACAAGCAAAATTAATAGTGTAGAAGATACCAACTCACTGTACTTAAAGGGGCTATCGAAGAACCAAGAAAAAAAAGAAAGCATAATCCAAATAAAAAGAGTACAAATACAACATAAAAAGCAGCCGACTCGCCATTTTGGCCTTTTGAAACACAGGCGAATGTAGAAAGATAATGACTAGCGTCTTGGCTCGCTCCCTTCCCTCTCGCATACTCTTCCTTCTTTTCTGCTCTAGTTTCTCTCCAGGTTTATGCTCCAGGTTTATGTGGCTGCCTTACCTGGAGCTGTGCAGGCAATCCCGGGCCTTGATGTCTGAGTGACAAAGTTGTGTGAGAGAATTAGCTTAGCATCAGTAAACCGCCCACATCCACAAAAAAGGAGAGTTCTCTGGCCCAGAACCACATAGTAGCCAAGACACACACACACACACACACACACACACACCTGAGGGCCCGGACATTCGCTTTGGGTCTCCGTCCTTAATTGTCGTGTCATTATGGGAATCGTAAAATGGGCTTTTACTCACACAGCACTAACGCTGTGAATGTTCTTGGAGGACCTTAAAGATGATGGTTCGTTGATGCTGAGAAAGATGTCTCTTCTTGCATTTGAGCCTGTTTATTGTGCGTGTGTACCACACACACACACACACACACACACACACACACACACAAACAGACACACTTACCATAAGGGAATGTAAAAATATGTGGCGTGTATTGCGAGCCTTGATAAAAACTCCGCCAGTAATTAATCTTTCACGCAGCGGTCCATCAACTTCCTGCTGACCTGTGTTTACAGAAAAAGAAGAAAAAAAACCCAGTGAAAAAAAGGCCTGGCCAGATTAATAACGCATGTTTTAAGGTGACACAATTAAAATATCTCGTTACGGTCGTGATGGACTTAATAACGCTCCATCATCACTCACTCCCATAACCCCCCGCCCACGTTGCCATTTCCTTGAACATGATTGGCTTGCCATAGGATGGAGCTGGGCCAATGAGAGGGGGGGGGGGGAGGGTTCTGCTCTGCCTTAGGGTTTATGCAAGGATGGGATAGTACAGTGGACTACCGGGGTGTAGCTACTCCTAGCATAAATGGACTTGGGTTTGATTCCCACAACCCTAACCCATAGGCGCCCTTGAGCTAAGATGTCCCCTAACCTTCTACTACCAGCTCCGTAAAAACCAGCAACTGGATTCACTTGGTCGCTTTGTATGCCGGCATCTGCTAAATGACTAACGCCTCGCCTACGACAACATGGCTATTTCAACACGGTTCTTTTTCTCTGGGTTTTATTTTTCCACATCAAGACGGCATATCAGGACCCCGAAAAGGAAGCTATTGTAAAACTCCATCCAGGGTGGAGATCTTTCAACACGCAAAGATTTGACATCATGACCGTGGTGTCTGAATCATTCTGGTCTCCAGCCCACCAGAAGGTCGGCTGGCCTGATCCCGGCTTCTCCTAGCCGAGTGTCGCGGTGTTCCTTCCATCCAACGGACAGGTACAAATATGTTTGGGCCAAATCCGTGTGGACGAGGTCTAAATACTCTCTCTCTCTCTCTCTCTCTCTCTCTCTCTCTCTCTCTCTCTCTCTCTCTCTCTCTCTCTCTCTCTCTCTCTCTCTCTCTCTCTCTCTCTCTCTCTCTCTCTCTCCCAAAGTCCCTCTGCAATGACACACGACAGCATTGGCAGACAGCGTCCAACTGTTTAACATGCGCTGTAATGAATGCACAACAACCCCCCCCCCCCCCCCCCCCCCCCCCCAACCACCACCTCCAGCACAAACTGACAACCAGCAACGTTTGACGGCTTGTGAATTTGATGGCTGACGCTGACAGGTCTCAGCTCGCCTCTACCCCCCTACCTCGCCATTGTCAGGAAGTGTTTAGTCTGTGGGCTCTTGGCGTTGCCTGGTGGTGTGTGTGTGTGTGTGTGTGTGTGTGTGTGTGTGTGTGTGTGTGTGTGTGTGTGTGTGTGTGTATGTGTGTGTGTGTGTATTTGGGGTGGGGGGGGGGAGGCTATAGGGGCCCTGGCTTGAAAGTGCTGCTGCGTAGGGGGATTTAGGGACGGGCTGTTACTTTGGATTAAGGGTGGAGATGGGAGGTGGAGATGGGAGGTGGGGGAGGGAGGTGGGGGAGGGAGGTGGGGGAGGTGGAGACTGACATCCCAACAGGCAGGCCTTCAGGGTGAGAGAGAGAGAGCGGTTCAGCCCGTAGCGACCCTAGGGCACGTTGTTGGACCGACGAGGGAAGGCAGAAATCTAGCGTCCAGGGGCCCGTCTACCTCCGGAGCAACCTCACACAGGAACGGAGAGGACAGGAAAGTCAATGCTTTGTATATTTTTCATCTTCAAAGCATACCTTTTTAGTTAAGCTTTTCCTGAGTCAAGCTCATGTGCCAATTAACATGTCGTTTTCATTGGCTCTTGTGTTAGGTTATCGCATCTTGTCCTATCACTACAAATGTACCTCTGCGATACTGGATTTATTATGTAAATGTACTGTTACTGTTGTTAATCTAGTTGAGCTCTTTGTTGCTGTTTTGCTTGAAACATGCTCTATTGATACCGTTTTGATTGATAGGGTAGCAGAGGCCAGAAGTGCTGAAATGTGGGAAAAGTGGAATGTGGGGGAATGTGGGAACGATGCAAATGTAAAACCAGGAGAACCAAAATACGTACGGTGAACTGACGTCAGGACGTTCCGAGGAATGTTTTCATCCAGGCCAGTCGGCTGGGAAAGACGAGGTCAAAACTTTGAATAACCTTATCGTTTCCTCATGAAACATTTGACACACCAACGTAAGCACGGGGAGTTCCTCCCGAGATGGGAAAAACGAACGAGTGGTAAGTAACCCTCCACAACATGGTCTCGATGAAATATCCCTCCGACACACCACAGCTTTTCACATCTGAATGAATGATGTCCTTCATAACTGCTGCCAACCCCCACATCCAACACACACACACACAGTAATCCAAGTGTGCAGTGGGAGTGACTGTATCTCTCTAATGGTTTGAATACGCCTGGCTTATCACCGGCGGCCACGCCGTAATGTCGACAGCCGGGACTACCTGAGAGAAAATGTAACGCTAGACGCCAACGGCCCGATCCAAACAATTACATTCTTTTTCTCTTTAACAGAATTCAGTACAAATAAATACAAAAGCCACCGACAAAAAGTCATGGATAAGAACAAAACATGAAAATGTGGGATGAAATGGAATACCAATGTACAATTATCCATCATTATTCTTGAGAATTTGTGACGGCACCAATTATATTCCGATAAAACACAGCTTGATATCAACTGCTTCTAAACCGTGGGGGTGGGGGGGGGGGGGGGGGGGGGGGGGTTTCCATGACGCCCGACTCGTGCCCCGATGACGAGTTGAATTCACTTCATTGTTAAAGGACAAACACGGCTGTACCACTGCGGTGAAGCCTATTATCGACCAGCGTGGGTTTGGGACCACCACGAGGTCAAGGAACAAGAGGAGAAGGAGAACCAATACGGACCAAGGCGGTTTCTTTCCAGGGGATAGCTGTACTTTTAAACGTAGTTTGTAGCTCATACTAATACTCATTTCTACAAAATGTAAAAGCTTGTCTCAGGTCACGGGTATTGCCTTTGAATAAAATCTTTTCACTAAAGGTACCTCGTCTGTGTCCAAGCCCAAAGTAAGGAATGGGCGGTTTCCCAATCAAGTAAGTACCACAAGAAAACAAGCCAGCGTCTCAAAAATCCATTTTTCTCATTTTCTCCAAAATAAGCCACATTTAACTTTAGCATTCTAACTTTAGCATTCATTTCCAAAACCCCTCAGACACGGAAGGAAGACAAGACGAGTCAAATCATTTGTATCATCCAATGCCAACGGAGGAAGTTGCATATTTGTGCCTGCGGTGATATTGATGCTATTTTCTGCAGAAGGGACATTTCGGGAGTAATGCTACGTGTCTACAATGTATTTCTCTGCCATTTTTTAATTAATGGCAGCTCCTGGCAGAGTGTGCCTTCACCCGCCTCCACGATGGATCTTTTTGGGGCCAGGCAAGACGGGAAAATAGCTGAGTTCCAGTAAGATCTATGGCTGTACGAATGTACACAACACATCTAATCAAACATGTGGGGTTTGTGCTTCTAAAGTGTATAAACGAGGGAGCTACACGGTACGACCTTCGCTTCCAAAAGCACGATGTCACCCGTAGCGGCGGTGTAGGGTACAGGTCTAGCGGATGGGGTGTTTGTGCAACCCCACCCCACCCCTCCCCCCACCCCACCCCTCCCCCCACCCCTCCCCTCCCCTCCCCCCACCCCTCGACCCCCCTACTCCCAAAGGCTCCTCAATGACATCGATCGGAAATTCCTTTTGGATCGAAGCATCCGCTCAACGACAACGTGGTCAAATCGTCCCGGTGAAACGTGTGTGCAGATGGAGCGGACGCCTCTCTCCACGGGCCAAACGTTCGTCAGAGCCCTCGCCTCGTCTTCAGAAGTCGGCGTCTTCGACTCATTAAAACGCGACACATTCCGGGCGGCAGGGCGCGTTAATCGGAGATTAAACGGAGATTGGTATCGGCGGATGCATCTGTTTCTTGGCATCACGTTTGCCATCCTCTATGAACACTGATGAGTGTGTGCGCGTGTGTTTTTTTACTTTATCATTCTGAGTGGTTTTCTTGTAATGCTAATGAGCATTCTCAGTGCTCTCAGCCAGGAGTGTGTGTGTGTGTGTGTGTGTGTGTGTGTGTGTGTGTGTGTGTGTGTGTGTGTGTGTGTGGCCTAGAAGGTCTAACTTGAAGGCTAAGCCCTTCTTTGCTATGCAACAGTTTGGCTAAGGCTAACGCTAACAATCAGCTTAAAGGGCCAGTGGGTAAAATGTTGGTTGCCACTAGCGGTGAGGTATCAGATTGCAACTAACTGAATACCGTCCCCTCACCCCTCACCCCTCTGTGGCCTGTACTGGCCTGGGCTGTGTAAGGTGCCAGGAGGTACTCCCAAAACGATGCCATCGTCTACGACAGCGTCGAGTAGCCGAGTGTCAAGTGATGAGGTTCTTCGATAGATTTATGAATTGCATTTAGTTATTTAGTCAACGTAAAACCAAACAAAAAGGTCATTTTAACATTGAACGGGATTGTTCCTTGTGGGTTTTTTCCCCACCTCTCCCCACCTTGTTTACCACCCCCAAAGGACACGGCGGAGGTAACAGCCCTTTATGTTTCTCCCACGCAGTTCTCTCACCGCATGCACGGTGGCAGACTACATTCCTCCACCTGTGTTTATCGCTGCCCGTGATAAGTCTCGAGCCTTCGTCCCGATAGCAGTGGGCGCTACAAGCCGATGGTTACTTGCGCTGGGAACAGCGGTTGCTTTTGATAACACGGCGGCCGTGTGCAGAGTTGGGTCGCTACGGTTTTGTTTCGTCACGGCGGTGCGACGTGGCGGGCTCGGTGAAAGAGGAGCCGCTCTGTTACGTGACCCTCCCCGTTTCTGTCAAACTCCACCATCTAGTGGCAGCCGGTGCCACTACACCATGTGCTCTTTGTTTACCTCTCGTCAATTAGCCACCACGTGCACTCCGGTCTACACTCCTGCCAGCAATCACGAATCACCCCCCACAGTACTTAAGCACTGGCTTCTCACAAGGCCAGTGCTAGTTCGTTGTTTAGTTTAGTGTGTTCACTTCTCTCAGTAACTTCGTCCTCGCCTTTTAGTTCCTGTTACGGGTTCCGCTCCCGTTCTTGTTCCGCTCCGGTTCTTGTTCCTGCTCTCGTTCCTGTTCCTGTTCCCGTTCCCGTTCCAGTACCTTCTCCTCTTGTCCTCCTCGTTCCTGTTTCCTAGTCCCTGCCTGCCTGCCTGTCTCCCCGTTACTGAGCCTTGCTTTCCTGACTACCCTCTGCCTGCCTGACTCCCCGCCTGCCTACTGCCGCCTGATTCCCCGCCTGCCTACTGCCTGGTCGACTACCCACCTGTCTACGTCCCTCTGCCTGCCTGATTCCCCGCCTGCCTACTGCCTGGTCGACTACACGCCTGCCTACGTCCCTCTGCCTGCCTGATTCCCCGCCTGCCTACTGCCTGGTCGACTACACGCCTGCCTACGTCCCTCTTCCTGTCTGTCCCTCGCCTGCCTGCCTACGTCCCTCTGCCTGTCTGTCCCTCGCCTGCCTGCCTACGTCCCTCTGCCTGTCTGTCCCTCGCCTGCCTGCCTACGTCCCTCTGCCTGCCTGATTCCCCGCCTGCCTACTGCCTAGTCGACTACCCGCCTGCCTACGTCCCTCTGCCTGCCTGATTCCCCGCCTGCCTACTGCCTGGTCGACTACCCGCCTGCCTACGTTCCTCTGTCTGCCTGACCCCCGCCTGTCTACTGCCTACTCCCTGCACAACTACCCGCCTGCTTTGCCCTTGCCTGTGCCTGAGCTTATAATAAATCCCCTTTTCAACCCATTCCCTTCTCATCTCCGTGTCTTGCACTTGGGTCCTAGTCGTAACTGTAACAGTACGAACTAGCCACCATGGACCCAGCAGACACGGATTCCATACGCCAGGCTTATTCCCGGCTAGGAATACCTTATTTCCCCTACGAATCGGCTTTGTCAGATATCAAGTCCTCCCTTGAAGAGCTTAAGGCGGCTCGCATCGCGCGTGAAATCCGCTCAGCAGTTTCATGGCCACCAACCCCCGCTGCAACCGCAGCATCGTGGCCACCAACTCCCGCTGCATCCGCAGCATCGTGGCCACCAACTCCCGCTGCAACCGCAGTCTCGTGGCCACCAACTCCCGCTGCAACCGCGGTCTCGTGGCCACCAACTCCCGCTGCAACCGCAGTCTCGTGGCCACCAACTCCCGCTGCAACCGCAGTCTCGTGGCCACCAACTCCCGCTGCAACCGCAGTCTCGTGGTCACCAACTCCCGCTGCAACCGCAGTCTCGCGGTCACCAACCCCCGCTGCAGCCGCAGCCTCCAGTCCTCAACCACCACAGCAGTGGTCTCCTGGTTCCAAGCCCCAGCAGGAGTGGCCTCCTGGTTCCAGTCCTCAACCACCACAGCTGTTCTCTCCTGTTCCCAAGCCTCAGCCTCCGCAGCTGTTTCCCCCTGTTTCCAAGCCTCAGCTCCCGCAGCTGTATTCCCCGAGCTCCAAGCCTCAGCCCCCGCAGCTGTTCTCTCCTGTTTCCAAGCCTCAGCTCCCGCAGCCGTTTCCCCCTGGTTCCGAGCCTCAGCCACCGCAACCGTGGCCTCCTGGTTCCGAGCCCCAGGTCCCGCAGCCGTGGTCTCCGGATCCCAAGCACCAGCCCACACAGCCGTGGACTCCGTGCTCACAGCCCCCACAGCCGTGGACTCCTGTTTCTAAACCCCTGTCTCCGCAGCCGTTGCTTCCGGTTTCCGAGCCCCAGCAACAGCTGCCTTCTGGTCCCGAGCCTCAGCGGCCTTCCGGCCCTCAGCCCCAGCAACTGCTGTCTCCTAGTCTCAAGCCCCAGTTGTCTCCTGGTCTCAAGCCTCAGCGACCTCCCGGTCCTGAGCCCAAGCAACTGCTGCCTCCTGGTCCCAAGCCCCAGCGGCCCTCTGGCCCTGAGCCCCAGTCCCAGCAGCAGTTCCTTTCTAGCCCTGCGCCCCAGCGCCAGCAGCAGTTGTCTCCAGGTTCCGAGTCCAAGTCACAGTTGTCTCCAGTTCCCGAGTCCAAGTCCCAGTTGTCTCCAGTTCCCGAGTCCAAGTCCCAGTTGTCTCCAGTTCCCGAGTCCAAGTCCCAGTTGTCTCCAGGTCCCGAGTCCAAGTCCCAGTTGTCTCCAGGTCCCGAGTCCAAGCCCCAGCTGTCTCCAGGACCCGAGTCCCAGTGTCCTCCTGATCCTGAACCGCAGCAGGTCCCTTCCGGCCCTGCGCCCCAGTGTCCTCCTGATCCTGAACCGCAGCAGTTCCCTTCCGGCCCTGCGCCCCAGTGTCCTCCTGATCCTGAACCGCAGCAGGTCCCTTCCGGCCCTGCGCCCCAGTGTCCTCCTGATCCTGAACCGCAGCAGTTCCCTTCCGGCCCTGCGTCCCAGTGTCCTCCTGACCCTGTGTCCCAGCAGCAGCTGTCCCCTAGTCCGCTGTCACCTCCGTCCCCGGCTCCGTCTTTTCCCCGGGTGGTTGACAGCATCCCGGCGTATCCTGGTGGACACCTCCTGGATGTGCGTCATCGTGGACGACGACGTGCGCCCGCCTGCTCCCAACACCAGGCACGCAAACGCCGGTTACCAGTCCCACGGTTATCCGTCGGGAGAAAGCCTAGTCCGCTGTCACCTCCGTCCCCGGCTCCGTCTTTTCCCCGGGTGGTTGACAGCATCCCGGCGTATCCTGTTGGACGCCCCCTGGATGTGCGTCGTCGCGGACGACGACGTGCGTCCGCACGCTCCCAACACCAGGCACGCAAGCGCCGGTTACCGTTCCCACGGTTATCCGTCGGGAAAAAGCCTAGTCCGCTGTCTTTTCCGTCCCCGACTCCGCCACTTCCCCGGGTGATTGACAGCATCCTGGCGTACCCTGGAAGACGCCTACCTGATTTGCGTCGTCGCGGTCGGCGACGGACGCCCGCCCGCTCCCGATATAAGAAATACAAGCTCCGGTCTCCTGTCCCGCAGCTTTCCGCCGGGAGAAAGCCCCGGTCCGCTGTCTCCTCCGTTCCCGGCACCGCCCTCTCCTTGGTTGACAGCATCCTGGCGTACCCTGGAAGACGCCTACCTGATTTGCGTCGTCGCGGTCGGCGACGGACGCCCGCCCGCTCCCGATATAAGAGATACAAGCTCCGGCCTCCTGTCCCGCAGCTTTCCGCCGGGAGAAAGTCCCGGTCCGCTGTCCCCTCCGTTCCCGGCACCGCCCTCTCCTTGGTTGGCAGCATTCCGGCGTATCCTGGATCCCTCCCTAACTCGGGATTCCCACCGCCAGCACCCTCCCTCGCCGTGCGTACGCCTGGAGGCGTCCGTTGGTGGGGGGGTACTGTTACGTGACCCTCCCCGTTTCTGTCAAACTCCACCATCTAGTGGCAGCCGGTGCCACTACACCATGTGCTCTTTGTTTACCTCTCGTCAATTAGCCACCACGTGCACTCCGGTCTACACTCCTGCCAGCAATCACGAATCACCCCCCACAGTACTTAAGCACTGGCTTCTCACAAGGCCAGTGCTAGTTCGTTGTTTAGTTTAGTGTGTTCACTTCTCTCAGTAACTTCGTCCTCGCCTTTTAGTTCCTGTTACGGGTTCCGCTCCCGTTCTTGTTCCGCTCCGGTTCTTGTTCCTGCTCTCGTTCCTGTTCCTGTTCCCGTTCCCGTTCCAGTACCTTCTCCTCTTGTCCTCCTCGTTCCTGTTTCCTAGTCCCTGCCTGCCTGCCTGTCTCCCCGTTACTGAGCCTTGCTTTCCTGACTACCCTCTGCCTGCCTGACTCCCCGCCTGCCTACTGCCGCCTGATTCCCCGCCTGCCTACTGCCTGGTCGACTACCCACCTGTCTACGTCCCTCTGCCTGCCTGATTCCCCGCCTGCCTACTGCCTGGTCGACTACACGCCTGCCTACGTCCCTCTGCCTGCCTGATTCCCCGCCTGCCTACTGCCTGGTCGACTACACGCCTGCCTACGTCCCTCTTCCTGTCTGTCCCTCGCCTGCCTGCCTACGTCCCTCTGCCTGTCTGTCCCTCGCCTGCCTGCCTACGTCCCTCTGCCTGTCTGTCCCTCGCCTGCCTGCCTACGTCCCTCTGCCTGCCTGATTCCCCGCCTGCCTACTGCCTAGTCGACTACCCGCCTGCCTACGTCCCTCTGCCTGCCTGATTCCCCGCCTGCCTACTGCCTGGTCGACTACCCGCCTGCCTACGTTCCTCTGTCTGCCTGACCCCCGCCTGTCTACTGCCTACTCCCTGCACAACTACCCGCCTGCTTTGCCCTTGCCTGTGCCTGAGCTTATAATAAATCCCCTTTTCAACCCATTCCCTTCTCATCTCCGTGTCTTGCACTTGGGTCCTAGTCGTAACTGTAACACGCTCCCCGTGTGGCTAGAAAAGGGGCCCCTCGAGCCAAGGTGACAAATACACAACTAGTCTTGTTTTCGTGGGATTATACACTAATTAAAGCATACTTCCATTTCTGCAAAGTCCTGTCCACTAGATGCCACTCAGTTCTACACACTGGACCTTAAAACGGTTTTAAACAAAGGGACATATGGGCAAACATATGTGCAGTTATCAATGAAGCACTATTTATCAAAATGTATAAATGTATACCTATGAATGTATGTAATATTAGTAGTAGTAATGTATTTAATAATGTATATATATATAATATTTAATAAGATAATAGCTGTTTTTAACCTTACATTATTGATTAGCCTTTCGCCAATCATAACATTACATTGTATTTTACGGAGAAAATAAAACATGTACCCTGTGTTTGTAAAAGGTGTTGTAATGTTTGTTTTTAATCCCACATCCCCGCAGTAACCGGAACACAGCATGCACCTGAAACGTGTGTTTACACCCAAGTCCACATGTGTGGTCCCCCCTCAAAGTGAAATTATAAACACACACCTTTCATTTCTATATTTCACCGCTTGTGTCATGATGCAATGACCCTCGCACTGAAAGCAACCCCGTATTTCTCTGCTTCTCAAAGATGTTCTGGAGCGGGCACGAATAGGAAGAAAAAGTGACTTCTTTTGTAACCAGTTTGTGATGGCGTTTTCCTTTCCATTTTGCCACGGTTGCCAGTGGCGGTGCATCGGACTGGCGGGTTCATTTTTCCGAACTTTTGAACTTCGGAATTGAAACGAGAGTATTGTTAGTGCCTTTATTTGCAATGCGCGGGTTTTCTGTCCACTTTCTATTGCCGATTTGACTAGCAGCATTAAGAGCCGTCCAGACAGAAGCTCTGTGTGTCGCTGTTTGCTCAAACGTACGTATCTCTGCGATGCCCATGTTTGCTTTTTTTTTAAATGATAAACTCATTTCTTGTTCCTGTCGCGTCGTGTCACTCGCCACGCACTTTGTGCACCTGTTATACACGCAAGGCGCTCTACAAATAAAGTTTGCTTCGTTGCCTTGAGAGTGCGAGAGTGCGTTTAATGACGATACAATCGGGGACCAAAATTAGACGCGCAACATGATGGAAGATAAAAAAAAGGTTAGGAAGGCCGCTGATGACTTTAATGTCCGATCTGTCGGGTCGGTTGACAGTTTGCTGCTTTCGCGTGGGAATCGGCCCTAAACCCAATGGGTGCACCAGGTGTGTGGGTGTGTGTGTGTTTGCGCGTGTGGCGTCTGCAGGAGTGTCACCATGCCTAACCCTAGCGTCTGGCCACTTGGCACCCCAAAGGTGTGTCTCGCCGGGCCCTTGATTGCCTGTACCAAGCCGTCAAGATGGGCCCTCAGCATGCACTGGCGTTATTACTTCTGAGTAAAACCGGGGTACAATTCAGTGCATAATATCCAAAATGCCAAAGAAATAAGGCGTGGAAAAAAAAACAATGAAATGGGCCGTCTCCTAGCTTTTGTCCCCACTAGTATCCATGAAGGGCCCTATTTTACCACCCGGTGTGATGCTGGTCAGCCGTCACAAACTCCACCATACAGGGACATTGTGCGTATGTGTGCGCATTCAATGCGAATAACATAATTCTTCCGTTTGGAACAATAAGTGCCAAATAAAAAGCTGTTTAAAGGGGGGCCCCCATTGTTACCACCAGGTGTGACGTTGATTACTAATTACAGGCCATTTCAGAATCGACCCTGTAGTGACATCACGCATGGGCGTGTCCACCCTAGGTGTATGATGGAGAGATCAGTCAACCAGTTGGTACAGTCCACTGGGTAGGCCTGTAATCGGTTTATCATGCGACTGGGTGGACACGCCCATGCGTGATGTCACTACAGGGTCGATTCTGAAATGGCCTGTAACTAGTAATCAACGTCACACCTGGTGGTAACAATGGGGGTTAGGCTTTTAAACAGCTTTTTAATCTGCACTTCTTGTTTTCCGAACGGAAGAAAGAATGTTCTTCGCATTGGATGTGACCCATTTTCAAAAGGTGGACATGGCTCCCTTGAAGTTATGCTCTTGTTGCTTTAGGCTGCATGATGATGCCGTGAGGTGGGAATCGAGTTAGGGGCAGTGCGCCCATACTGGCAAACAAACAAACACACACACACACACACACACACCCACACACACAGCACACGCGTCGACAGTGCAGACGCCGTGACGACACACACACACACGTGTAGCTACTAAATAAATCCTATTTCACACCGCTCCCACGCACCTTGGATGCAAAAGCCTTTCCCAGACCACCTGCTCTCCTTCGCTGAGAATCGGCAGCTGAGGCAACCCCGCTAAATCCACGTTCACCCCACAATCCCCACGCAACACTCACAACTCTTCTGAGCCGTTAGTCTGAACGGCGAGACCGAACCTATGTTACCAACTGCTGTTTTTAGGACGTGCTGATGACCATGTGGTTGGCATTGATGTGCTTTTTTAAAATGTAAACCTTTATCGAATATGTAGTCAGTAAAGTGTAAAGTAATTAATATTGTTACGTAACAACATCTATTTTTCCTTTTCATGTGGGGTATTGCAAATCAGTGTAAGCTATAAATGCTTTAACGCAATGCATCTGACAAATTGTACAATGAGTCAATGTGTCTGTATTTGTAACAAAGATAACATACCAACTGACTAATGTCTTTGGGCCTGCTATGAGTTGTGTGTGTGTGTGTCTGTTTGTCTCCAAACTGTCAGACTTGTTGTCTATGTATGTCTTTACAGGGTGGTAGTGAGAGATTACAACGTCGATCCTACTGCAAAGCGCGTGGGACCTGAAGTAGAGGGTTTGAGTGAGCGCAGACAATATTCAAGTGAATCTTGTTTCCGTAGTTTGTTCTTCTTCCTGAAGGCCATTTGTTAATAAAGCTGAAACCATTTAAAGCCATTGTCAAAGGAATATGTAATCAGAGGGTTGGCAATTTTTTTGGGATAATAATGAGGTTTGAGATTTTTTGTATTAAATTCTTCATCTTCAACTAACTGCAAGTTTCAGCCCCATTGTTCAATTATATTTCCACTTTCTCCAGCAAGTATTCAACATTGTCAGGCAGCAATCATGAACTTCAGACTGCGGTTAGCAAACCACATTGTAACATAAGGGAGCGGCAATTCAGTTTTTGGCTATAAAGATTCATCAAATACACATTTTACACATGCTTTCAATGTACTCAAAGCTATTTACTGAGCCACTGTTGATGGTACATATGATGGAAGAAAACAAGATTAGGTCTAGGGAACTTGAAAATCCAGGTACTTAGAATCCTAGATGTAGATGCGTCATTCATTTGTACTATAATTATATAATAATAATAATAATAATTAATATAATACTATAATATAACGTTTTAGAACTGTTGACTTGGTAAGCGATTGGCCTCACAATGAAACACAGGCATGTATGCATGTTTTAATTAGTGTATAGTCCCGTTCAAATAAGAATCATTGCGTATTCGTTATTTGAGAATGTGCCTTTTATATCTACATAAAGAGCGGGTTTGAGGTCCGAGTAGTATTGACCAATCACGTTTGAGCGGGCATTAGTTGCGTGCAGGTAAACATTACGTGTGGAGAGCAACGATTTTGGAGCTCATCGGCTATCATCTGACGACCCTTTAGATGTTATGAGCTTTGATATCGGTTTAAGAGATGAACCGAGATATCATGTGGACCTGAAACGCCGACCAAAAAAATACAGATGTTTGCGCATTCTGTGGAATAACGTTCGACTCGGCTGCAAATAAACACATAGGGAAAAAAAATAAAACACTGGGCAGAGTGTAAGCTGGCTACTTGTGGAACAATGCAGTCGTAGACGTCGACTTATCAAATCCAAGTCCGTGCTTTCATCTCAAGCTGCTGACCTGACTGTAAAAAGTGACCGACGTACGGAAGAGGAGGTCTTAGCCTGGATATCCGCCATCCGGCTACACCGGAACCCCAGCGATATCGCCAGAGGTTAATCGTCGTCAGACAACAGCCGATGGTTTCCAAGAGTGTACTATAAGTGGCCGAGAAGATTAACCCTCTCTTAATGTAGCCATCACCATCAACCGCTGCCAAGACTGATCTCCACACAGCCGCGCACACACACACACACACACACACACACACACACCGGCTTTTGAAGCAGAGTGGAATGTTCACAAAGTGGTTGGCAGAGACTGGCAATTTTGAAGTACCCACAGGCACCTTACTCAATACAGGCCAGCGCAGGCCCCCGTAGCTTCACCCACGTCGTTAGAAGGGGACGGGGGGGGGAGGTATTCATGTTGGTCGTGAGCTGCAACCTCAACGCGAGATGCATCCCAATTCTCAACACTGCACCATTAAAAGGAGAACCAAACCCAAACATTGATTTCATTTCGATAACTCCCACTCGTGGTTAAACACACACCACTGCATGCGTACTAATGATTGTCTGACATGGGCACCCGGTCAGCTGCTTATTAAGCGTTAATGAGACACAACCGTCCGCCACTTATGGGAACTGAAGGGTCATTTACAAGGGATCTGGCAGCTTGAGAGAGAGAGAGAGAGAGAGAGAGAGAGAGAGAGAGAGAGAGAGAGAGAGAGAGAGAGAGAGAGAGAGAGAGAGAGAGAGAAATCGGAGAGTTTGGGATAAGGCGTTGAAATAGTTTGGGCGCTAGCAAATGTTTGGGCTTTTCTGGCGAGACTACAGTGATACAAAGACAAATCCTAAAACAATTGTGAAAAGGTTTTGAAGTGTTGCTTCATAATCCCCCCTTCCCCCCCCGCACACACACCTGTATAGTCTATTGTTAATGGAAGGAACGCGTCTAATTTCGCACTTTGGAGGCATATACCCCCATTGGCTTTGCCTGGGGGTGCATTTTCCGGTTTGATTGATGCAAAAAAATACAGCTACCTGCCGCCGAGATGACGGCGTTCCCAACCATCAAAGCAAGCCTGCTTTTCAAAGAACAAAAATAGGAATTGGCTCTCGCGGGGAAGATCTCAAAATTCCGATTTTTCAATAGACGCGCAAAGTACGTTGAAATAATTATATGCGGTTAAAAGTGTATCCCCTCATGCCTTGGTTGAGAACCTGGAAGGAGGGGGGGTGGGGGTGGGGGGGGGGGGGCGGAGAAAGTGGTGCTCTTCATGTGTTGTATTTCTCTGAGGAGAATTATTCCATGTTTTGTTTGGGTATTTTTATAAAATTTTCTAAAATTATTCTTTCCACCATTTCCTACCGATTCAACATCAAAGTGCCCGATGCATTCCTAGAGTATCCATGTTTCTGTGTCTAATTAGGATCCAACTGCCACTGCCTTTTCTACGTAGGTGTGTGTGTGTGTGTGTGTGTGTGTGTGTGTGTGTGTTAATCTTGTAAACAATAAATATTACCCCTGCTAGAGATAAGTACTTCGGAAGCAAATTAATGGAACCCCTTCCTAATTGAATTTGGTCTGAATCAGGCAGTGTAACGCAGTCAGAAAAAATACTTGACTAATGACTAGCTTTCAGCAACCTGTGGCATCAATCAAAATTCACTTTGCTAAGTAATGCATACAGAAATAAGTGTATTTTGTCTTCTAAGGGAGTTACAGTAGAATTAATCATGATTGCGTGGCGATATTCCTTCGAGATCATTTTATTTTAGCTGAGTGACCTCGGGAGGGCTTTTAGTCTCAGATAAATAGCTCTAAATTACACCGCACAAGTCTGAACTTTATTCTCAAATAAAGTTGAGCTGTCGGGTCGAATACGTTTGAGAGGGTGGATTAATCAATCGTGGCTGGCCATTACACTAGATATGAGGGAAGGGAACGTGTTACATTAACATGGTACTTTCCAAACTTAATTCAGAAATCCCATTTTCCGACACTTTCTTGAGTCTACACATTTATTTAAGGAAACCTGCACTGAGTAGAGAGTCAGGGGGAGGATAGTTAAGAGTGTTTGACTCTGAGGTTCTTGGTCTGACTACCTGTAGTTGAACACATATAAGAAGAAAAGCTTACACTAGATAGTAATAACAGGGTAGACGCGGAGTACAGAGGATGTAAGGGGTTGGGAATCTTTGTCAAGGAAACCGCATGCTGCCAGCAATGGGAATTAAATCCAGAAGCCTTCACCTGGGAGTCAGCCAAATACACAATGTGGGGTCATTCTTATGTTCCCAGGGTCCTAATTTCCCAGGGTCCGATGTTCCCCAGATTTGAATGGCACATAACGGCAACTTGAGAAAGGATCCTATGTTACTAGGATCCTGTGTTCTCCGGTTCTGCATATGTGCTCTCCCAGGGGTCCTATGTTCCAGGTCCATAAAGCAGATAATGGCTACCTGATGAAGATATTCCCCAGCTCTATAAAGCAGACAATGGTTACCTGATGAAGATATTCCCCAGCTCTGTGTTCACTTAATATAACACGGTCTGTTATATTAGTCGTCAAAGGGGTTTTCTGTTCCCCCCTTAAGGCCGTCAATGTATCAGGGCTCCACTCGAGGGAACTTATCCAACGCTTGGAGTCGTGGAATCACGTAGCTTAATGCTTCCAAAGGACAACTAGCCGAGCATACATGTTTTTTACTCTCGCACTTCACGTGTCGTCAATAAAAAATAAAAGCAAACAAATTTACTAAAAGTATCCAGTTTGGTTTTTGGTCCAAGTAAATGATTTTCTGCATTTATCTACGGCCAAGGGCCGGGGTGTCTGACAGACCCCTGGCAGAGCCACACCAACCGGCGGGCGGGCCGGCTCGTTGGGGCGTGTCGCGCAGGACCGGAGGAACCTGTCTGTCGACGCACTCCCCCTTTAGTCATTTTGGCAGACACGCTTTTTCGTTGGCTCCAAGGTCGACGTGGAAGTGGTGCTGGCTGAGGACGATTAAAGCATGCGAAAGAAGCACGGTTTTTACCACGGGTCACGAGTAAATAACGGACAGAATCTTTAGTGCTACGCTGGCCAGACTGGGATGAGTGTTGTGTGTGTGTGTTTCTCTCGGCCAATCGGACGCATGATTGGCTCCTCGTTGTACAAATCCGCCCCTGGATGTCAGAAGGTGAAAAAAATAAATAATAAAAAGCATTAAACCCCGAGAGGAAACAGCCAAAATGTCTCCTCACCCCTTTGGGTAGGACACCAAACCTTTTTTCATTTTCCTGTTGGTTGGTGCTCCTATTCTTAGCTTTACGTTTTTTAAACCACTTTCAAGAAAGCCAGCAGTAATTTGAGCTAAATCGCTTTCTCTCTTCCATTTGTGAAGGATAAGAGGGCCTGTTTGGAGGGCGAGAGAGAGAGAGGGCTCATGGCATTGTCCTCTGAAGTTCTGATACAGGAAGCAGCACGGAGGATGATACTAAAGACTTCTCTCTTTTTTTTGAGAGAGAGACGAACACCCTGTTAAGGAGATTAAAGGAGCAGTGCAGTAGAGTAGGAGAAAACACCCATTTTTTCTGCTTTAATCCTCCATGGGTTTAAATTAAGTGGAGACAGTGTTTGAACAGTGTGAAACCACAGCAACGGTATATTGAGTTTTGGTGTCTCGGTGTTGGAGCATGAGATCGATTGTGTGTTTCTGTGTAGACATACTTGTGAGTGTTTGCTTGTCTTGTTTAGTTTTGTTTGTTTTGTTATGTAGACATTTCAGCAATGAAGGCATGGAAAAGTAGGTAGTGGCCTAATACCCACTTCAACATCAAATGTACAAACACTCAATGCATTTGCATAGTTAAAACATAGTAAACTGGGAATAGTCACTGTTATGACTAGTCCCAGTAGTGACCCAGCACTCTGTGATATGCTACTATACTGGGCCAAATAGCGATGGTAAGAGTAAGGTAAGCAAGCCGAATGTGCGTTCAGAAGCTGTCTTTGAAGCACATCCAAACTCCACGTTTGTCCTTTTTTGGTTCCTAATCAATTGGCCATGCAATTTGCAGAGTGGCAACGCAATCCTCAATTCAGTTAGAGTTATTTTTTCATTAAATTTAATTAAAATAATGGAATGAAATTTAAATCATTTGCATTTCCTGTTGCCGTGTTTGGCCTCTTTATTTAAATGGCAAAACGTACCTGCACTGATGCTGCCTCATGTATTGTGTGCTATTGTATTGAATTTATAATAATGAAGCCAAAGGTCAATTTCAATCTTCGTGATGACTAAAGTATATTCTATTCTTGATAAGTGAACAGCAAGTGTAGCAAACCAGCTTGGACACATATAAAGAATAAAACAAAAAGCCTAGGTGAAGGTCATGGCCATGTATGTAGTGCAGAGTGAATGCCTGTAATAAGGTGCAGTGGGAACGTGGTAGGTAATGCTTTCAGCTTCCGGTACGTTCAGTAATAATGAAACATGGCCTTGACAACCTAAAGAATAGGGAAAGAGCCTTGAACATTATACACCAACTACCAGAAAATGAAATTGGAATGGGTCAGGGAGCAAATGTAAGCCAACTAAAATTCAACTGGCTTACAGAGTTAATACACAATAGAAAGTTGTATGTTTTGACTTTGAAACCGTTGGTTATACTTTGAGGTGGAAGACAGGATGTCTCATTACATGCGCTTCCGAGGTGAGGGCGCTGTGACATGCCCAATGAACGCAGAACGGGTTTTTACATTTCAGAATAAATTCATCGGAACTAATTATTGAAGTGCTAATTATAAAAAAATGGTAATTGTTGCCCGAGGCAGTGCATGCACACATTGGGGGGGGGGGGGGGGGAAATACATTTGAAAGGCAAAGCGGTTGGCGATGCTAAAGCTGTAATCCTTTAACATGCTTTCTTTGTGTCGTGTCTTTGCAACGCTTTACTTTAATGCGCGGTTTCCTTTGCCTGGCGGAACGAACACCTCGGCTCCGTACGGTTCTCGTAAAAGTTCCCTCGCCACCTTCAACAACAACAACAAAAACAAAAGTGCCCGAATAAGTGAAGGCATTGCGCAGCGTGTTGTGTTGGCTGTGGTGTGAACATGCTGCCGACGTTGACGCGCCTGTGAGCGCAAACGCAAATGTGTCAGGGCTCTGATCGCGTTCGCTCTGTTTGATTGTCGAACCGTAAGTCACTTTACGCTTTGATTGTTCTCCGCTTTGAGTCGCTTCGGATAAAAGCACCCGCCACATATAAATAAGTACATGTCAATGTAAACGTGGTGATTATATAGATCAATGCTGGCACACACACACACACACACACACACACACACACACACACACACACACACACACACACACACACACACACACACACACACACACACACACAGGGTAACAAATAAACCAGTCAAGTCCAAATAAATGCAGATTGTCAATATTTGTTTTCTACAACTATGAAGGTCCCTTAACCCCACCTTAACAATGCTTAAGTTACATTTGTAGGCTAGTCTTAAGTACATTTGAAATTATTCAGTGACCAACGATTTAATAATTTGAAAATGTTCCATCTAAACTAAATGTTTTTAATAAAGAAATTGTAAAAGTAAATAAATCATCTAAAACTCTTGTAGATGATATCACCTCACACACACAACCACACACACACACACACACACACACACACACACACACACACACACACACACACACACACACACACACCATAATAGCCTTCTGATCACACAGCAATTTTTTTATAATCCAAAGGTTAGATATTGTACATTACCTGGTTCTGTTCACCTTAGGTGTGAATGTGACCGGACCCAACTACAGGATACAAACCAAAAAAAAAACAATGCATTGTGGGTTGAATGTACACTTTTGACGTAAACTGGAAATAATATACATATTCAGCTAGGTATACGTGAACCTTTCCCATGTATAAATGAGTCACGGTCAGACGTGGTGCAATCACACAGCAGCGCCTCTTTCCTCAGGCGCTCGTCAAGTCCGCCTTCTACTCATTTAGTTTGCGGGGGAGACCAACGCAAAATCACAAAACCCTATACCGCACAAGGTTGATGTTGCTCCATCGTTGTTGTCCGCAACAGGGAGGCGTTGGGAGTCTCTAACCGATGTCAGACGGACGAGAGACCCGTTCCACGGTGTTTCCATTGTTCGGTTCGCTTGACAAAGTCCTGTGTGTGAACCCCAACCGAACTGAATACTAAAAATGCAACAAAGCCCCAACGTCACCACTGAACCAGGCCAAGTCTTCAGAAGAAGCCAGGTGTGAGAGCAACCTTCATTTGAGCCGTCGCTTTTATGCTCTAGCCCGCCATCCCATAGTTTAGACGAAACGTGGCCCTAGGGCCAATCTAACTTGTCGACCCCTTCACTGCATTATCCCGTGCCCCTGTTCAATACATTATCGAATACAAATAGCTATCGTACATATATAGCGAGCTGTCAAGTGATACCGATACACCATTCATCTACAAGTTGAGAAGGAGAGAAAAGTCAATAGCTCAATTTGTGGACACGCAAATCATCTACATGTTTCCTTGAAGCCTTCTTTTGCTTCTCTTTCTATAACCTTCATGGGATCTGAGATAATCCCATTACCACATAAACAGATTACATAGTCCAATGAGAGTGCATCGATCGGCTGGCTAACAACCCACCAATTCCCTGTCGTTTTGTTGTATCCCCACTTAAGTTATTGCTCAGCCCTACATATATTTATATGTATTTTTAAATGTATCTATAGTTAATTACATGTACGATAAAGTTCAACCTTCCGAGCGTGCTCATTTGTGTAGCTCCAGTAAATACCTGTCTAACCGAGTAGATACTAGACATTATCATTCAGAATTATGTAAAATAAAAAATAAAAATACATATTCGTTTACTGTGTCCATTTTGTTGGCTGAAATGTACCCAGGCTGGACGCACAGACTATTAGGTAGCAATATGTTTGGAAAATATTGATCTTTTGGACAGTTTGGATCATTCGAGCGTGCCATCATTGGCCACAAAACAGTTGAGTTATGCATCAGCGTCTCGTAATACGCTGAGCTGCTGTTTCCTCTGCAGCTCTGCGGACATTTGGGACTGAGAGGTAAATTAGGACCCGGTTGGGATAGAGTGCTGGACAGTACGTACGATGATACTTATTCTTTGTGTCGAGCTAAGAACATGCTCTTATGAAAGATGCTGGTTTACTTTGTTCGCCACAAAGAAGACACTTTTGAAATTACATCACATTTGTCATGGCCATCTGTTTTCCTTTTCTTAAATGTGCAATCCTCCTGTGTGAGTCACTGTTTGCTTGGCCAACATTGTCGACTCTGTATTTGTATCTTGAGTGATACGGTCACTTGTGGATGCTTTGGACGACAGCCAGCTAGCTCTAAGGGAGGATTTTGGCATCATCCTGGTGTGTGTGTGTGTGTGTATTGTGGTGTGTGTGTGTTTTGTTATGTGTGCGTGTGTGTGTGTGTGTGTGTGTGTTGCGTGTATGTGTATGCTAATGGGCATAAAGCAAAGGTGGTACTTGGTCCTGGAAATATGGGCTCAGCGTGGCTACGGGTCACCATGGCACATCACAACATGTCGGCATATATTATCGAATAGGATGTTTTTGCTAACGTGGATACAACATTCTGAGACAGCAAGGGAACAGCTTTAGACAGCCAAATGTTAGCTTTCGACACCAATAGCATAGCTGCAGACGGCAATAGTATAACTCTAGACAGTTACCTTTGACACCAATAGCATAGCTACAGACGGCAATAGTATAACTCTAGACAGTTCGCTTTCAACACCAATAGCAGTGCTTTAGATCGAGACGAGACGGCGCCTGGGACCTCGGTGGATAGACCGTGACGTCCAGCTGTGCTAGCAACTGGACTAGGGCAACGGGTCGCCATGCCGACGGCACCGTCGCCGTGCCGACGGGCCAAACTGAAGTGAAAGACTGGAGTCAGAGCTCCTGCCAACTATGCCTTCAATGCTCCCGCTCTTTCTTGTGTTTCTAGATGTCACTGTGTCTCTGTATTTCTCTCGGTACCCGGACTACCTTCCACTCGCTCTCTCACCTCAGATCCTCTCTCTCTGTCTGGCTGTCACTCTTTACCTCTCTCACTCTTCCTCTCTCTCTCTCTCTCTCTCTCTCTCTCTCTCTCTCTCTCTCTCTCTCTCTCTCTCTCTCTCTCTCTCTCTCTCTCTTCTCTCTCTCTCTCTCTCTCTCTCTCTCTCTCTAGCTCTCTCTCCTCTCTTCCTCTCCTCTCTCTCGTCTCACTCTCTCTCTCTCTCAAAAGCCCCCAGATATAAACCTAACACAACACAAACTGCACAATCCGATTCCATAAAATATATATATACTTTTATATATATAATAAAATATACTCCCCCCCCCCCCCCCCCCCCCCACACACACCTTCACCCTAGCTAAACCCTGTGGTTTGCAGTTTCACAAAGGAAGACTCCACCTTGTAAACTGTATTGTTGTAGCTTTCCAAAACCCTGCTCATTTCTCTTTCCAGGAACAACACACAATCGTCACGGCAACACAAAGCACACTTTGACCCCGTCTGTCCTTCAGGCGTGTGCCCTCGCCACCATCAGCAAAAAGGTGTGTCACATGTGATACGCGCACACACCGGCGAACCTGAACCGGCCATCTGCCTTTTGAAGGAATTGTCCATTGTATCGTCATTTTTTTCGTGTCTCTTCCCCCCCCCCCCCCCCCCCCCCCCCCCCCTTCTGACGACGGACTGATGGAACCTCGAAACATTCCAGCTCGTTCCACTGTAGCACTAGTTACTGTCCGTCTCATCCTTCAAAGCCAACCCTCCAAAGCCGGGGCCGGGGATTATCTACCAATTTCTGCTCTAAAAATAGCGAGGAAGACGGGGTGGGGGTGGGGGGGGGGGGGGGGGGGGGGGGGGGGGGGGGGGGGGGGTGGGGGGGGGGGGGTGGAGGGAATGAGGAGCGGTAAAAAACTGTAAGAGGAGAAAAAATGTGAGAGAGAAGAATTTTTGAGGGGTATACAGCGGAGTAAAATAAAAAGGGGGAGGAAGATGGGAGGGGGAGGTATCTTGGGGTAAGGAGGGGGAGGCGAGAGAGAGGAGTAGGAGGAAAAAGAGCGGGAACATTTGCATGGAGAAATATTTTGGGGGGGGTGAGTCAGAGTTTAAAAAAAGGAGGAGGAATTACGGGCGGGGGAGGCATTGTGTGGTGGAAGGGAGGGAAAGAAAGAAGAAAAAAGGGGGAGAAAGACCAAATGAGACCCAGGTGGTAAATTATTCGTGGCGGTGTGACAGTGTAGCTTTTCCGCTCGACTAACGCTGTCTCTCTTACTCGCTGCCTCGCTTTCTTCCCTCACCCCCCCCCCCCCCACTCTTACTCTCCGTGACTCGACAAAACAACCCTCCACCTCCGTGATGGGTAAGGATCACGCAGGGAGAGAGACCTGTCTCATTACCCTCTTTCTACTCTTGCACAGTCTGTCTCCCTCCCCCTCTCTCTCTCCACTCTTTCTAAACCTTGCCCTCGCTCTCTATCGTTTCCATGTCCTCTCGCGCTCAAGCTCTCTCTTCCTGTTTCTGATCCTTGCTCTCTCTCACTGCCCCCCCCCCCATCCCAAAGTCAGCTCCCCAGTCCTCACACACACACACACTCACATACACATGTTCTGTCTTTCTTTATCCCACACACACTTGCATGTGAACGCAACGAGACAAACTCAAACAGACAAATTAATGCGTGCATTCACACACACCTGTCTCTCTATCGCATGCGCACACACACATTCGCACACACGGATGCAAGTGTGACTCATACACATATGCACACAGACCGTAATTATTCCTTCTTTCTTGTACTCATTGTCACGGAAACACAAACAAACAAACACACACACACACACATAATCTTGCTCAGGTCTCACTCAAACACAGCCTCTCTCTCTCTCTCTCTCTCTCTCTCTCTCTCTCTCTCTCTCTCTCTCTCTCTCACACTCACACACACACACCTAGTGCCAGCAAAGGTGTAATTCATTAGTGAGCTAGAGAGACGATGGAGAGGAAGTTTGTGTGTGTGTGAGAGAGTTAAGATTCAGTGTCACCGATAGCCAAAGTCCAGCTGACTCACCATTCTGTTGGTGGGGAGGGGGGTGGTTGGGGTTGGGGTTAGTCTCCATGGAAACGGGTGTAGAACCCCGATGTCAGACCACTCTAACCAGCAGAAACTCTGGGTGGAAGAGGAGAAGGAGGAAGGATGAGGCACGAGACACGAGCAAAGCATGAAATGGCCCCCCTGCCACTCCCCCCAGCTGCACAGACTCACAAACAGACACACACAGACTCACACAGACTCACACACAGATACACATACTGATAAACACAGACTCACACACTCACACAGATACACACAGACTCACAAACAGATACACACACTGATAAACACACAGACTCACACACTCACACAGATACACACAGACTCACACACAGACACACACACTCACACAGATACACACAGACTCACAAACAGACTCACACAGATACACACAGACTCACAAACAGACTCGCAAACAGACTCACACACAGATACACAGACTCACACACTCACACAGATACACACAGACTCACAAACAAACTCACACAGATACACACAGACTCACAAACAGACTCACACACAGATACACAGACACACAGACTCACACACAGATACACACACTGATAAACTAACAGACTCACACAGATACACACACTGATAAACACACAGACTCACACAGATACACACACAGACTCACACACAGCCAAGGCTGAATGTAGGCTAATTCTGCCAAGCTGAATGAAAACGACATGGCAACAGGGCTGCGTCACAGTTGCGAAGCGGTAAGACCAGGACACAGAGAACCTTGTGTGTGTGTGCGTGTGTGTGTGTGTGTGTGTGTGTGTGTGTGTGTGTGTGTGTGTGTGTGTGTGTGTGTGTGTGTGTGTGTGTGTGTGTGTGTGTGTGCGCGCGCACGCGTGCGTGCGTGCGTGTCAGGATGGGAAGTGGCTTCTTTGCTGAATATCTCTCTCTTCAGACACTTCCTCTCCTTCACCACCGTTTGTTCTCTCACAGGGTACCCATGGCAACAAAGGGAAGCTCTTCCTCCCGTTTCTCCCACGTGTGTCCGCTGGTGTGACTTCATCTTGTTAAGCGAGGTTATGTACCAATGTACACATTTCAAGAGATCGTGCACACATTTTCTCTGCGATTGCGACCTCGACTTAAAGTTGAAATGTGTAACATTTCAGCTAGCTTAAAACGAGCTGGAAATAGCTGTGGTCAGTGCGTTAGTGATTTCAATAATGTTATCAATTAAACCACATCGTATTACTGATATATTCTACAAAAGCTAAATGCTGGCCATCCCGTACCTCTCTCTTTGTTTACATGATTCTTACTATCGACACTCCCTAAGCCCTTCCCACTCACCCTAAGCCCCTCCCACTCATGCCACCTAGCCAGCCGAGCTACGCTAGTTTGCGTCACACAGTTGCATTGCCAGTTAGCTTGGACAGAACTATTATATATATATATATTATTATATATATTATATATATATAATTAATATAAATATTATTGTCTGTGAACTCCCATATAGCTCTATTTTCTGTTCTTGTTCCTGGATTTATTGGCTCTTTTTAATCCCAGTTATAACCTCTCTGTATTCCCTCCGCCTGACAAAAATATTCAGCGTGTGTGTGTCCACTTAAAAAAAGAAAGTGTCTAGGATCAAAAGGAGTGAATCAAAGCCCATCGTTGAGTGAGAGGAGTGAGATTTAAGGAGACATGTAACCTGTTCAATTGCCTGAAGCTCGCTCTCTCTCTCTCTCTCTCTCTCTCTCTCTCTCTCTCTCTCTCTCTCTCTCTCTCTCTCTCTCTCTCTCTCTCTCTCTCTCTCTCTCTCTCTCTCTCTCTCTCTCTCTCTCTCTCTCTCTCTCTCTCTCTCTCTCTCTCTCTCTCTCTCTCTCTCTCTCTCTCAGTCCATCTTTCTGGGTTTCCAATTGGTTATGTTTTCTAACAGCCTTTGATGAAGGCATTTATTTTGGTTTCATGTCAATAACATAATAGTTTCGTTCAGCCAAGAGGGCAAGAACCTTGACAATAAGATGTTATTTTACCCCCGCGTCCGTTTTCTTTAAGAACTGCACTCATTTTAACAGCTACAATTGTGCTAAACGATTTGAGAGCCAGAATCCCTGCTAGCGACAATGTGTATTATGTCACACACACACACACACACACACACACACACACACACAGACACACACACACACACTAAAGCTAGCTCATTTCCTTCTTAAAGGAATCTTTGGAGTGGATAGAAACGACTTCTCTACGGCTAATATTAATAACGATGGCAATTGCCCATCAACCAACCTGCATTTTTCCATCCACAACAAGCACTCTCTCTAATTGAAAAAAAGCTCGGGGACAGAGCCGTTTTTGTCTCCAAAACAAGACGACGCGGCGATCAATTCTTTCGCGGCCCAAAGACAAGAAGAGCGACATAATCTCTCCTTCAGCAGACCGTTAATGAGCAGATGGTTAGCAGAAACAAAGCAACGGCTATACAAAGAAGAACAATACACAAGTAGCAAACTGCAAGTAGCAAAGCACTCAATACGTTGTGAGACTTATGTAAATGACAACAAAAATTACAAACGTCAATTTTTGCACTTCAAAGAGTCACTGTGTGTGTGTATATGTGTGTGTGGTTGTGTGACAAAATATAAATTGACACTGGCTAGCAAATCAATTCCCCCTGCGTGTGTGTTGTGGGTGGGTGGTGGGGGGGGGGGGGGGGGGTAGATTTTTTGGACAACTGACAAATGGCGTCACTGGTTTGCGAGTGAGTAAACATCGGCCTCTCAGTCAAAGACTCTTGTGGGCGAACTGGCCTACCCAGGTGAGGACGGGCAAAACCAGCAAACCATCGCTGTTATTCGTGCACTGGCGGCCAATTCCGTCACACATCCTCTCCTTGTCATGTCATGACATGACATGACCACTTCTTGTCATGTCATGTCCTCTCCTTGTCATGTCATGTCATGTCATGACATGTCCTCTCCTTGTCATGTCATGACATGTCATGACATGTCCTCTCCTTGTCATGTCATGACATGTCATGACATGTCCTCTCCTTGTCATGTCATGGCATGTCTTGTCATGTCACTGGCGGCATCAAAACGACAGCACTACCGACTTAGATATTGTTGGGCAGACACTTTCAGAAGCAACTTAATACATTCTTTTGTTTGATGCGTCTCATGAAGGAGGCGCAGATAGGGTTAGGCTGTGCTAAATCCGTGCTTTGTGTTGCTTGAATGTCAATGTAGCACTACCTGTTTTATTTTTGTCTTTGCTTTATTTATGTCTTGTTTCTTTACTGGTCGTTGTTCTTGTATTGTCTGTTGTTTGCGTTTGTCAGTGTTTCTTTTTATTTGTATATTGGTTGCATGTTATTTAATTGTTCTTATGTCCGTCTGGACCTCAGGAAGAATATCCGGTACTCAAGGTGTCCGGTACTCAAATAATAACAATAATAACAATAAAAATATCAATGTTGTTCAAGACTGAGGACATTGGGAGTCAAACCCACAACCTTCAGGCCTCGGAGTCCATCCCCCCAACAACTATCCTGTCCTCCAGTTATATATATATATATATATATATATACACACCCTACCGGTTCCTCTGACATTCCTTGGTTTAATTATAGCGTCTATATTTAACACCTTTCTTCCCTCTCTTCTAAACAGGTTTCGCCCCCCTACCGAGAGACGAGATTTGGCGGATGAACGCTACGCTTTTGGTGCGCCTCTCCAGGCCGTGTGTCGCTAAAGCTAACGGTCGCTGGTTGTTTTCTCCACTTGCGTTGTGTTTGCCAGCGTCCGCGTTTCCACCGAGGCGTCACATGAGTCAGATGTGAGTCAAACTTACTGTATCGTCTGTTCGCAAAAAAAAAAAAAAGATTTTTATAAATAAAACACACACGTGGCACTGATGCTTACGTCGCAGGTGGGCAAAAGTTGACACGCAGACGGTGGTATCTTTAGAGTCGAGTGTTAAACAAACCCACCGCTTCTGAAATGAACCAAAGACACATAGAACTTGGCAAACAAGCTCGCCTCGCGAAACATAAAGAACAAAAAACAGGGCGCGGTGAAAAGTTGGAGGACGACACGCCAGCGAAAGATGAAAGACACAACGGACACACAACACAGACGTTGCGAACATTGACAAGCGTGTGTGCATCATCGGCGTTCTGTGCATCAGGGGTGTTATTCACCCCAATGGAAAAGCAACAATAGCAGACCTTTTTTGTTGACATTATTATTATCTTTGCCGACGTGCGTCTCATTTCTACGAAAGAAAAAAATGCAACGGAACTCACACATGCTGCTCATTGCATGTTGTGTGAAGGGCAGGGGAGGAGTGGGAGGGGGGGGGGGGGGTGGTCAAGGGTGGAGGAGGGGGCAGATGGGTGGGGGTGGGGGGGAGGAAGCGGGAGAGCAGCCACAGGCAGCTCTGGTTTCCCCCCGCAAACATGCTACCTGAGGGACAGGCTGGCTAAGGAGCGCTGGGTCTGTCTGTGTGTGTTCAGTGTGTGTGTGTTTAGTGGGGTGTGTGTGTGCGCATATGTATGTGTGTGTCCATGTGTGCATGTACCCATATATGTCCATGTACCCATATATGTCCATCAACGTGTTTGTGTGTGTGCGCATACGTGTGTGTGTGTTTAGTGGGGTGTGTGTGTGCGCATATGAGAGAGAGAGAGAGAGAGAGAGAGAGAGAGAGAGAGAGAGAGAGAGAGAGAGAGAGAGAGAGAGAGAGAGAAAAGAGAAAAAGAGAGAGAGAGAGAGAGAGAGAGAGAGAGAGAGAGAGAGAGAGAGAGAGAGAGAGAGAGAAGAGAGAGAGAGAGAAGAGAGAGAGGAGAGAGAGAGAGAGAGAGAGAGAGAGAGAGAGAGAGAGAGAGAGAGAGAGAGAGAGAGAGAGAGAGAGAGAGAGAGAGAGAGAGAGAGATGGAGGTACTGCCTGGAGGCATAGCTTGAAACAGCAACATGTCGACACCAGAGCACGTTAGAAACATGAGGAATATATAGTGCGTGTTTTACACGCGGGCGGGTAGGGGGGGGGGGTGATAGTCGAAGTATGTTATCATGATGTGACGCTATGACGTACAGTGAGTTCATGAGCAGATGTAGGGCTTGAAGATCAGAATGCATCATGGGATGTTTTGTTGCCGACTACCCCGCTGTTTTGTGATTAGTCGACTATGCCGTATCCGATGCTAATATAAACTTTGTTTAGCCACATCTCATGAGAAACACTGTGGCAGTTTGCATTAGCCTAGGTTATGGTATATTTACGTTGATTTAGGATTTGACATTACTACAACTGTCTTGAGTACTCTCAAAATGGCAGAGTATAGCCAACAACAAAAAAAATCCCACGCCGACAAGCCCTATTGATGAGCAGTTCGGGGTTTGGTTGTGCATTGTCCCCAAGAATATCTGCAGGTTAGGCAGGATGTGGACACCAGGGATCAAACCCGGAGCCTTTCGGCTGGGCGTGGAACACCCTGTCCTCCCCTGTAGCCACCGCACGGTCCTGCCAGCCTCCTCCCTTACAGCTTTCCAGCGCTGCAGGACTTCCCCCGCGGTCCTTAAAGCAGAGACGGAGAGCCGCTACCGGCCCAGTTCACTTTCATGGCTCCTCTGTGGGAAATCCAACACAGTTGTATGTCCCTAAATCAGTTCTGCTTTTCTTTTGCTGCCCCTTTTGGGTCTCCCCTGGCAAAAAATGGGGAACGTTTCAAGGGCCAGTGTGTGTGTGTGTGTGTGTGTGTGTGTGTGTGTGTGTGTGTGTGTGTGTGTGTGTGTGTGTGTGTGTGTGTGTGTGTGTGTGTGTGTGTGTGTGTGTGTGTGTGTGTGTGTGTGTGTGTGTGTGTGTGTGTGAGTGCCGTAGTGAACACTGGTAATCTGTCGAGGGGCAAGGATAATGTGTCAAGAGGGTGAACTTATAAAGTAAAAGAGTGGGAGGAAGAGAAACGTTTCCTTTTACGCCGTCGGTTTTATAAAAGCAGATCAGTGGACTTTAAGGGGAGAGAGAGAGAGCGAGAGCGAGAGAGAGAGAGAGAGAGAAAGAGAGAGAGAGCGAGAGCGAGATAGAGAGGGGGGAGGGGGTCAACGTTCATTGCCCAATAGTCCTGACAGAGTTCTCAGGTTCGAAGTTCCGATCCCCTCGGAAAGGGTCGGTGTGTTTGGATACGTGTTGCCAGTTAACCTTGTTGACTCGTTAACCTACAGTTGTGTTGCCAGGAGCCGCTGGCAACACAACGGTAGGTTAACGAGTCCAGTGAAATCGACCGACGGGATGAGCCAGTTTATAAGCTGCGTACGAACTATCTGCTCTTGTATTCCACTCTGTCATGTTATATATATCTACAGTGTATACATATATCTGCATTCATTGACTTATTTATTCCTTTAATTATTCAGTCATTCATTCATTCATTCATGAGTAGAACAACATGTCCTCAACGGGGGCATCCTCCTCTAAGGCTACGTACACGTGGGCGACAGACGTCTGGCATCGAACATGGAACCGCTCGCTCGGTCGTCAAGGCAACCACCGCTGCACCAAGATGACACATTCCTGACATCCTTTCTGAACAGAAAGAGATAGAGACATAAAAGAAAGAGAGGTAGTCATAGCGAGAGAGAGAGAGAGAGAGAGAGAGAGAGAGAGAGAGAGAGAGAGAGAGAGAGAGAGAGAGACAGAAGGACAGACAGAGAGAAAGATTGGGAGAGACGGACAGAGAGAGACAGAGAGAGAGTCTGACAGAGACAGCGGTAGTGAGAGAGATAGAGACTAACCGAGAGAGACGGACAGACAGACAAGCGGAGAGATAGGCACAGACTGACAGAGGAAGAAAGCCAGATGGAGACTGACAGAAACAGTTCAGGAGAGACAGGGACTGACAGAGAGACATACGAGCAGACATAGAGAGAGATCGACCGAGACTGACAGACGGAGGAGGAGAGAGTGATGCCAAACATCTCTTGGCAGATGAACGTGTGGACCGAGGGGAGTGGATTCAGAGGACTGGAAATGTCACACGCGTATCACAGATCAGATCAGGGCTCAGCGGCTGCAATGTGATTGGTTGATCCAAGGCTATTTAACCTCTTCACTTTTAGACTGACGCAAACGCCATCGCGAAAAAACTTGCGTTCGACAGTACCAAACGGCGTGTCTTTTTGAGGTTAGGGCTAGGCTAGGTTTTCAGTGTGGCGTTCTACTGCATAAAATGTGCCATGCAGACAATTAAAACACAAAATATACACATCAAAAGGACATTTCCCGGTTTAAAGGAAGTTGCCATGGTTACAAGGATTTTTGTGAATATCTCTTTCCCCCAGCAATGACAAAAAATGTATGTCATGGTACATCTTCAGTCAAATAAATCAAGAGTATTAGTATTTGTATTGTATTGTTGTAGTGTATTCGTATTTGTTCCGTAGTTTTCTGTTGAGAAGTGGAGAGTAGAAGACCAAGAGGAGACTCAATCTATTCCATTTCAGGGCTGCACTCCAAATCGATTGGCTGGGAATTCGTTTGCTGGGAATTCGTTTTGTGGATAAATGGCGCGTTTGCAGAGCAGAGCAGGCAAAGGGGTCAGGGCACCCTGCCCGGCCATGCCTACCGGTCGCCTGCAGAACGGGCTCTGCTTCTGAAATGGGGAGGCAGAGAGCTACCGCCAACCCACCTGGAGCCTCGCGAAGCCCCCCGGACACCAGGGGTATGGACAGGCTATTTACCAGCGACACGCCAATGCAACCGTGTCATTTGAATCGGATATGCATGAGGCGAGAAGATCATGCCGGAACATGTTACCTTTGTGTGTGTGTGTGTGTGTGTGTGTGTGTGTGTGTGTGTGTGTGTGTGTGTGTGTGTGTGTGTGTGTGTGTGTGTGTGTGTGTGTATTGGAATGTGTGTGTATGTGTGTATGTGAATGTGTGTGTGTATGTGTATGGGTAAATGTGTGTGTGTGTGTGTGTGTGTGTGTGAATGTGTGTGTGTATGTGTGTCTGTGTATGTGTGTATGTATCTGAGTGTGTGTGTGTGTGTGTGTGTGTGTGTGTGTGTGTGTATCTGAGTGTGTGTGTGTTTCTTTTTTTAAACGGTACTCCATATTGCAGTACGTTTGTTATGTATGTGAAGGATTTTATTGGTTGTATTTATACCACAGCATTGTTAAATACTTGATGCTGATTGGTCACTAACAGTCTATTTTACAATAACGGGACAGCTTTTAACAGTTCTGAATCAATGCGCTACAAACCAAACGTTGGAAACAGTGGTTCAACTCAACTATGCGCCAGATATTGCTTAGCAACTCAAAAACAATATGCTCAAAGTGCAGCAGACTAATATTTTAATTTCAGCCGAGTAGGTAGATAAAAATCCATTAACATTATAGACGAAAGTAACTAATATCAAACCATTGTCTGTAACCGTGGTACGCGTGGAATAAATCTCCATGGTGTCTCATTATGCCTCACTTATTACTATTATTATCCTTCATTTTGAGGAGCTACTCTGGCAACAAAAAAAAACATAATTTCGCTTCAGAAATAAACAAAGTAATTATCTATCCATCCATCTCTCTGCGTTTCCTATTTTCTATCCGTCGTTCGTGACCATCAGAGGAGGCGAGAGAGAGACGCTTTCAGAGGGCTCTGGAGGGAAACCCACAGGTAATGACTCGATATCACAACACAAAGTGCACAGGGATCATTGTTCACAAGGCGATGGGGGGGGGGGGGGCGAGGATGGGAGAGGATCTAAGGACGGAGGGGGTAAGGAAATAATCAGGAAATAAGGAAGAAAGCGGTCTGGACGCAGGGGAGTAAAGGACAGAGATAAAGAGGGAACGCATAAGGCGACGAAGAGGAGGGAGGGAAATGGGGATGGAGGTGAGGAAGGAAGCAAAGGAGGAAGGATGTAGAGAAAAAAAAGGTGAAGAAAGGAAGTAGGGAAAGTAGCAAAGAATAACAAATGAGAAAGGGAGCAGAGAAGGCGATGAGGAAATGAAAAAAGGGAGAAGGAAGGAAACAAAGGAGGACAGAAGGAAGTGAGGAAAGGAGGTGTGAAACGACATGATTAATGAAGGGAGGAGGGGAGAACAGGACAGAAATAAGGAACGAGGGATGGAAGAATGAAAAGAAAGAACGCAAAGCAGCGAAGGCGGCAAGAGAAGGACAGAATGGAGGAAGGGTGGAAGGAGACAAGGACTGAAGGGAGAAAGGCGAGGAAGATTGAAAGAAAGGAGATTAAGCATCTCTCTAAAATGCCCAATCGGGTGGGTGTCTTCGACAGATTGAGACAGGGTGTGTGTGTGTGTGTGTGTGTGTGTGTGTGTGTGTGTGTGTGTGTGTGTGTGTGTGTGTGTGTGTGTGTGTGCGTGTCTGAAGCCAGGGTGGGGTGGGAGGGAGGAGGGGGGAAGGTATCCTGTGAATTGATATCGACTCTTTATCCGAAGGAATGCGACAGAGTTCAGACTCTGCACCACCTACAGGGAGATGGGGGGGGGGGGGGATATCTCTCTCTCTTTGGGGTCACGACCCCATATGTGGGGTCGACCCTACCATGCAGATGGGGTCACGGGGGATTACTGACTTAAAATATATTTTTGAAAAATTCAATATCTATTTAAGATATTTTCTCTTAAAATATGTCTGTGATACGGTTATCCATAGACAGGCAAACCATCAAACTCATTTATTAGAAAATTTGAGAGATTTCTGTGTGTGTGTGTGTGTGTGTGTGTGTGTGTGTGTGTGTGTGTACAGGATACTTCCCACTCAGTCTGAGGAGATGTGTTTTAGTGATAAATGTGACGTTTCTCCCCAAGGAGAGTAATCCATTTTTCGTCTTGTTTTCTTACGGGGCACCCAACCACAGGGACCTGAAAACACAACGACAGCAACTCACTCATGGTCCTCAAGCCTAATGAAGCCATCCATCAGAGAGGGCCGTCTGATGCAAGTAAAGAGACGAGAGAGAGGGGGAGGTAGAGGGACAGGGAGGGAGGGAGGGAGAGAGAGAGAGAGAGAGAGAGAGAGAGAGAGAGAGAGAGAGAGAGAGAGAGAGAGAGAGAGAGAGAGAGAGAGAGAGAGAGAGAGAGAGAGAGAGAGAGAGAGAGAGAGAGAGAGAGAGAGAGAGAGAGAGCGAGAGAGAGAGAGAATGGACTGGAGATTTGATAGGGAGAGAGAGAGGTAGAGCGAGAGAGAGAGACAGAGGAGAGAGGGGACAGGGGGGAGGATTTGAGAGGGAGAGAGGGAGGTGAGAGAGAGAGGCAGGATGGAGGACGGGAGGAAAGACAATGTCAGCTCACCTCCTTCAATTCTGTTCTAATGCGCGCTACACAGTTGAGATCGTCAAAAAGCAATCAGTCCGACGCTGACTGTAATAAAAAGAAAATGGTCTAGCCCGCCTCGTTGGCTCAGCCCGCTAGTGCCCTAACCATGTAGGCAACAGACTTTGCAGGGACCACGGTTTGATTCCCACCTTTTGTCCTTTGCTACACGTTAATCCATCTTACCCAAACGCCGCGTCCTGTTGCTCTTCACTGTCCTGACCGTAAAGGTCCCTAAAATATACACAAATACAATAAAATGGTCTGTACTTTTGCAAAAGTTTTTCCAGTTGTTTTTCGGTTCTATAACTGCCTTTAATGAGCCGCACAAAGGAGTGTCTATTTAAGGGCCAACAGCAAACAATTAACTTGACTCTCTCGAAAAGGGGTGTCACATTGGGTGTCAATGTTGTTGGGTTTAAAATTTTTAGTTCTCTCTGAATCCCCGCTCCCCTGCCACGAGGAACGACATGGGAAGAGAGGAAGAGATGAGGAACGATAGAAAGGCATTTCTTGCATTCTCTCTATTCAGTAGCAGAAAGACAGAAAGAAAGAAAGATAAAGAGATTAAGAAATAAAGAAGAGAGAGAGAAAGAGAAAAATAAAATAAAGAGTAAGAGATGAAGAAAGAAATAGAGAAAGAAAGAAAGAAAGAAAGAAAGAATGGCAAAACCGAAGAGAGAAAGAACGAGAAAGAAAGAGAAAGATATGAAGAAAGAGAAAGAAAGAGAGAAAGAAAGAGAAAGAAAGGCATGAAGAAAGTAAAATGGAGGGAAAGAAAGAAAGGAGTAGAAAAAGAAAGCGAACAGCTGGTTCAATAAAGATTCCCTCCTACGTGTTTACATTTATTGGAAATGGTCCTCTGTGGGTTTATTTGTCATAAAGAGCCAACATCGATTCCAACGTTTGACTTTATAACATTAGAGACGCCGTGTTGTGAGTGTACAAGTGAATAGAAATAATAAGTATATAAATACAATCATATTATGTTCTCTATGCTTAATGTATAAACCAAAAAGGAAACTTATTAAGAATAAATGTCAGTGCCTATTTTTGCATTTCTGCCTTGGCAAAAATAAAAAATAAATCCCCCACAAATCAAATTTGGAGGGAAAGTCTGCAGTTCTTCATCTTATTAGCCTTTCAATTCCAAGTACCCAAATAGCAATATTAATTCTGTACCCAAATTGTACGTGGCTAAAAATTGAGGAAACACTATCCATCATCAAATCTATTTTATTCCAACCTACGAGACCCCCACAGTTGTGTTACAGGAAAGAAAATCAATTAGCAATCACCATGAGCGCTCTCTCTCTCCCTACCTCTCTCTCTCTTTCTTACTCTATTTGTCTCTCTCTTTATCCCTCTATCTTTGTCTCTCCCTCTCTCCCCCTTTTCCTCTCTCTCCCGCTCTCCCCTTTCCCCCCTCTCTCTCTGGCTCTCTCTCTCTCTCCCTCTCTGCCATGAAGCTAAATGCGCTATGCTATCCTGAGCTCGCTTGATTTCCCCAAAGAGTCCACATTTCATTGGTTCACAGCACAGAGGAGCCCCCCCCCCCCACCCCTCCTCAGATGCCCTCACGTGCACGCCCTCACATGCACGTGTACACGAGACTACGCACAAAGCCAGCCCGATCCCTTTCATCGCGATTTAACACACTCTTTGTTTCGCAGAATAATCTGGGGAAAACAAAACGCTGCAAGTCACACATGCGGTGATTCAGTGCTGAGAGAGAGAAAGGGGGAGAGAAAGGGGGATGACGGTGAGGTTGGGCGAAGGCAAGAGGTGAATGACACACAAAAGTTCTTCTGTGTCTTTTTTATGATGAACTATTTACATATGACTACTGCTTTTTAGAAGTTCAGCAAAGCGACTTGCCGTGGATCCAGATTTGTGTTTTTAAGGAGCAGGCGGGGGGAATAGGGCATCTTGCTCAAGGATAACTACATGTAGACGACATTGGGGGATTTGGTCCCATAGAAAATTGTGTTGACATATTCTAAGCATGCGTTAACTGACACCACACACAGACACACACAGGCCCGTAATACAGAAATGTGTACCAACGGGGGATGAAACTTAGTCCGGACCCCAGAACAAGGTCCCTGGACCTCTAAGGCAATTTCTAGCAATAAAGCCTCCGCTCCCACTGCTTGAGCGACGACCAGTAAAACATGGTTGTCTGGGTCTGGCCCGTAGACCTCTCACAACAGGGGGTTCACGCTGTGTCCACACCATGCCGGATGAACGTAGACACGGCGTCTTTCGTGCCAAAGGGTTTCCATCGGCTCGTAATGTCTCCACCAGAGTTTGCGTCGGCGGAGAGTCAGGACTTTACGCTCACTGAAGCTGGTTGCTGGATTACGGCTCACGTGACATTTATATGTTTTCAGAAAGACTGCACAGCGGCTTTAAAAAAAAAAAAAGTAATTGACACCAGAGAGCATTTTTCCAAAAAGTGTCCTGAAGAACGAGAGTGTAGTCCTCAGACAACAACAAAAGATGAACAAAAATAAATCTTCTTAGTCTTCATTGGAGTAAAGTACCTCAGGATAAAAATAAAATGAAATATATTGAGTACCCCCAGCTCCCAGCTAAGCGTGTCCCAATCGGATAGCAACAGAGAGAGGGAGACACTTCCTGTTTGTGGGAGGGATGCTCTGATCGTTTCCTGTCCACCTCCGGATCGAAAAGGCTAAACTGCCGGGGGCGCAACGACACAGGGAAAAAGAAGAGGAAAAGGGAAGACAGGAAAAAACAAGTCCCTCTTGGAATGTACACATCAGAGCTGGCAGTGAGGTGGACTCTGTGTTATCCACAATGACCCACTGAATGGATGGGAGGCAGGGGAAAGAAACCTCGCGTTTGATAGTGACAGTACTTGTCTCCGTAGGTTCTGAGATTTAATATTCTGCCCTGGTATGTTTCTGCTATATACACACCATACTTCTACCACTACTACTGCTACTACTATATGAATTTACTGTAAATTGCTTTGGAGTCAAGCATCTGCTAAATTACCTTAAACAATTACATTACACAATCACTGACAAATTAAAATAAATTATATCCAAATGACAAATTAAAACTACTCTACTAATAGTGGTTGTAATAGTATTAATCATAATAATTATAATTTTTAAAGTTGTAATTGATTATTATTAATAATTATAAATTACATTACTAAAATATTATTATTTTCCCAGAGACCAGATGCTAAGTGCAGAGACTTGGCTGGAAGTCTTGCTGGAATGTACAACCAGAATTCTGTCTGCTTATTAACAAACTGATGATTCAGGGGTACTGGGGACGGTATCTGTGTGTGTCTACAGATGTCTCCATACCATGGGGACTTCCCAGCTCCTCGTCCCAGACCCCCCCCCCCCCCCAAAAAAAAAGAAAAACCACCACATATAGAGCGGTAACCTCAAAAATGATGCGCTTCCGTTGGTCATAATCCCCAGATGTGTGCATATGCGTTGTTTTTCTTGAGGTTAGGATTCCAGAAGCGTTGAAATGACCCCCAGCATCACCCGCGGGCTGCTCTTCAAACACCGCCCCGTTCAGCATGGAGAACTTGAGCAGGATGGGGGTCTTACGCCACAAATACCTGATCTCGGGGTTAGCCAAATCAAAGGCTCCTTCCAGCATGGGATTTGCATGAAATTTCATCTCGATATGTAAGGGATTGCGCCTGACAAGAATTGTGACGTCGATGACGATGGTGGGTGCAGAGAATCGGGGTTTTGAGGGGGGTTTGTGTGTGTGTGTGGGGGGGGGGGGGGGGGCGGGGGGTTGGGGGGGGGGGGGGGGGGGGGGGATTTATAATCTGCCACCGCTCGGCACATTGCAGGAGACGTCGCCAGGGAAACGGGCAGGGAGGCAGTAAAGAAAGAGCGTATGCAAATGCTCAGGGGTCCCCCACTTGAACACGCCCCCGCCCCCCCCCACCCCCTCTGCTGAGCAGCGTTTGCATATTTGCAGAAAGCCATTCTGCCACCACGCTCGCACATTGCACCCGGAGTACTGTGGGGGGCCAGCCACCTCATAGAGAGGGAGGTCCGGAAAGTGCCGTCCCCCCCCTCACCTGGAGACCTCCCCCCCCGCCACTTGCTATCCGCACAACGTCCCCCACCCCCCGCCCCAACTATGCGAGCAGCGGTGGCAGATTTGCAGAAAGCTATATATTTAGAAACGGGCCTTGAAGAGGAAGCAGGAGCAGATGAGGAGGAAGACGGATGATGTCACCGCATCGCGCGCACACTTTAACCACTGCTACGATCCAAGACGCACCGCCACCCTGTGTTTTTGGGCGGAAAGGGTGGCTTTCCGGTCGGCTAAACCCACAACGACCTCGACGTCATTATTCTATTTATTTCCCTGTGAAATCCACCCGTAATTACGCCCCGCACTCAGCATTCAAAAGCACACGCGTCACCGGGAATAGTTGGGTCAGACTACAGAGCGAACGGTGCAGTACTCACTATTTCCTTCCCTTGGGTTGGTGTGTCACTTTGGGTCAACAGTAGTGGACCGGGCCTTTCAATTGGTTTAGCCTCCTTAGCAACCGGGATCGTCGCGGGAAATAATGCCTGTGATTCTGAGCGGGCAACGGCAACCGAAGGGCACATGCATCTATCTATACCTCGGTCCATTTCTCCATCTGCACGGCCATCGATCCAGCCATCCGTGTGTGTCTGTCCATGGTGATGGTGCATCGTCACGGGTGGGCCGTCCAAGTCCTATCTACTGTATATATTATTTAGTCGTTCTATTTTAGACTATTTATTTTAGAAACAAATAATTAATTAGCATTATACAAGGGTTGAGGCATCTTGCTCGATGCCAGTCTATCTATGCCTCTTGTAAATCCAAACAGGACGGCTTCAGCAATGTTTAAAATCAAGGATAACCAAATATAAATGCACATGTACATCCATATTTCCTTCAAATTCCTCCTTAATCATCTTCAAGAAGATGCCTGCTCGAAGGCTGGCTAATCCAGCACAGCCACCCATCATCCACTCCTATGAGTTCAAAGATTATACAACATGGGGGGGGAAGAGAGAGAGAGAGAGAGAGAGAGAGAGAGAGAGAGAGAGAGAGAGAGAGAGAGAGAGAGAGAGAGAGAGAGAGAGAGAGAGAGAGAGAGAGAGAGCTTGATGAGTTTGTAGCTTATCGCCCGTCACAGGAGAAGGCCAATCAATCACTACACGGAGAGAGAGGGGGGAGAGAGAGGAAGGGAGGGAGGGAGAAGGGGGAGGTTAGGGAAGGGAGCGGTGAAGACAGAGGGGGGAGAGTGTGGGGGGGAGGTAGGGGGGGTAGCAGAGAGGGTAAAGAGGGAGAGAGAGCTAGAGAAAGAGGAGGAGACAGAGGTAGAGAGATTGAAGGAGGGGGAGAAGGCGTGTGTGAGAGGGACAGATAAGCAGGGAGGGAGAGAGAGCGACAGAGGTGGGGTGGTAGCGCTAGAGACACCTGGCTCAGTCAGTCCTTAAGCATTGTTTACCTTGACTGGGGCCAACCAAGGTCTTTCTTCCTGAGGGCCATTTGTTTTAATAATAGTAACACTAACAACCCCCCTCCACCCCACCCACCCACATATTGAACTCTTATCCATTATCTCTCCTTTATCAAACCCACTGAAACAGAGAAACAGAGGAACGCTGCTTCATTAACACAAATCCAGCACCAAGTCTAACTGCTCTCTCTCTCTCTCTCTCTCTCTCTCTCTCTCTCTCTCTCCTTCTCTCTCTCTCCTCTCTCACTCTCTCTCTCTCTCTCTCTCTCTCTCTCTCTCTCCTCTCTCTCTCTCTCTCTCTCTCTCACTCTCTCTCTCTCTCTCTCTCTCTCTCTCTCTCTCTCTCTCTCTCTCTCTCTCTCTCTCTCTCTCTCTCTCTCTTCTCTCTCTCTCTCTCTCTCTCTCTCGATCATGTTTTTTTTGTTGTTGTTGATCAAGACCCCCCATGCCGTTAGATTAAAAGGTTGTGCCAAGGACGTTTTGATGGTCTGTACCTCTGGCCAGCGGCCCGCGGCGACCTGCCGGTGTCTTAATGGACCAAGTCAGTCTGCGTTGAGCCGGGCCGGAGACGCCCGCCGCGCCCCTCGGGTCATTCATCTCAGCCGTCAGGCCCAGTGGGACGTCAGGCCCAGTGGGACGTCGCTTTCCTTTTTTAATCCGAGGGAGAGGCTCCGGTGAAAGTCGGTCCGTCTTTGTGGAGTGGAGTGGTTGTCAAGACCAGACTAGTGGAGTGTAGACTAGTCATGTCTGAACTAGTGGAGTGTAGACTAGTCATGTCTGAACTAGTGGAGTGTAGACTAGTCATGTCTGAACTAGTGGAGTGTAGACTAGTCAAGTCTGAACTAGTTGAGTGTAGACTAGTCAAGTCTGAACTAGTGGAGTGGAGACTAGTCAAGTCTGAACTAGTGGAGCGTAGACTAGTCAAGACCAGACTAGTGGAGTGGAGACTAGTCAAGTCTGAACTAGTGGAGCGTAGACTAGTCAAGACCAGACTAGTGGAGTGGAGACTAGTCAAGTCTGAACTAGTGGAGCGTAGACTAGTCAAGACCAGACTAGTGGAGTGGAGACTAGTCAAGTCTGAACTAGTGGAGCGTAGACTAGTCAAGACCAGACTAGTGGAGTGGAGACTAGTCAAGTCTGAACTAGTGGAGCGTAGACTAGTCAAGACCAGACTAGTGGAGTGGAGACTAGTCAAGTCTGAACTAGTGGAGCGTAGACTAGTCAAGACCAGACTAGTGGAGTGGAGACTAGTCAAGTCTGAACTAGTGGAGCGTAGACTAGTCAAGACCAGACTAGTGGAGTGGAGACTAGTCAAGTCTGAACTAGTGGAGCGTAGACTAGTCAAGTCTGAACTAGTGGAGTGTAGACTAGTCATGTCTGAACTAGTGGAGTGTAGACTAGTCAAGTCTGAACTAGTGGAGTGTAGACTAGTCATGTCTGAACTAGTGGAGTGTAGACTACTCAAGTCTGAACTAGTGGAGTGTAGACTAGTCAAGTCTGAACTAGTGGAGTGGAGACTAGTCAAGTCTGAACTAGTGGAGTGTAGACTAGTCAAGACCAGACTAGTGGAGTGGAGACTAGTCAAGTCTGAACTAGTGGAGCGTAGACTAGTCAAGACCAGACTAGTGGAGTGGAGACTAGTCAAGTCTGAACTAGTGGAGCGTAGACTAGTCAAGACCAGACTAGTGGAGTGGAGACTAGTCAAGTCTGAACTAGTGGAGCGTAGACTAGTCAAGACCAGACTAGTGGAGTGTAGACTAGTCAAGTCTGAACTAGTGGAGTGTAGACTAGTCAAGTCTGAACTAGTGGAGTGTAGACTAGTCATGTCTGAACTAGTGGAGTGTAGACTAGTCAAGTCTGAACTAGTGGAGTGTAGACTAGTCAAGTCTGAACTAGTGGAGTGTAGACTAGTCATGTCTGAACTAGTGGAGTGTAGACTAGTCATGTCTGAACTAGTGGAGTGGAGACTAGTCAAGTCTGAACTAGTGGAGTGTAGAGCAGTCAAGTCCAGGCGAGAGACGAGTAGTATTGTCAAGTCTAGTCGAGGGGAGAGAAGTAAAGACTAGTTGAGTGCAGAGTAGTCTGGACTAGTAGAGTGTAGAGTTGACGAGTCTGGACTAGTTGAGTGCAGAGTAGTCTGGACTAGTCAAGTGTAGAGTGGTCAAGTCTAGTGGAATGTAGAGTATTCAAGTCTAATCTAGTTGAGCATAGCGTAGTCAAGTGTAGTTGATTGAAGATTTGTCAAATCTAGTCTAGTCAAATAAAGTTGAGTCTAGTGATCTATTGTACTCTAGTCTGGTAAAGGGTATTCAGTCAAATCAAAGTGTAGTCTTGTTAACTGTTGTCGATTAAAGATGATTCATTACCATTCAGTCCAAGATTGTTGTGTTATCATATAATCTGTGTGAGTCAAACATCATCTTTATTTTCCAATTTCAAATGTTTTGCCAACAATCAGATGTGTGTACACAGCATGCGTGGACACCCGTGGCACCACACCACAGTCTTAAAATGAAATCAATACAAACAAAGTAAAACAAAGGCGCTCTCCGGAAAACTGGCAGAGTCATGCACGCACACCCACACACACACACGCACGCACACAGGTGGTTGGCATGACAACGGGAGGCTGTGTTGGCGTGTTTACTTTGTAGCTCGGGGGGCCAGTCAGAGCCATTAGAGAGGTGTGTGTGTGTGTGTGTGTGTGTGTGTGTGTGTGTGTGTGTGTGTGTGTGTGTGTGTGTGTGTGTGTGTGTGTGTGTGTGTGTCTTTTAGAAGTTTATGGTTGTTTTCATTGTACTGGGTAGGGATGAGGACCAAAGTATCAATAACAGGAACTGGTAGAGTGGATAATTGGGTCTGAATGTGACGTCAGGATCGATATCAGCCTCCCTGCCTCTTCTGTGGTCCAAGCGTTTGGGTTAGTCGCTGGAAAAGGGTTTCACAGTGAAACAACGGCCCCATATATGTTCTGCTTTCAAATACATCTGGGGGGGGGGGGGGGGGGGGGGAGAGACTAGCTCTCACAGGGAAGAGCTAGGCTCAGTCAAGAAGGGGTCGTTATTGTCCTCTGTGAACTTAGCAGGGTGGTGTTTTATATGGAGAGGAGGTCTCTGGACATGGGCGGTATGAAGCGGATTTGTAGACGCATACTCATTGTGAGATGATCGGTGAAGGAGCTCCGAGGGGAGATTGAGTAGCCGGGAACACTTTCTGATTGCCGTTCAGTCGTAAGCCATTTATAAGCCTTTGGTTAATGAACTCATCACGAACAAAACATGAATATCCATTTGTAGGTGATTAACTCGTGCTATTTAAAGGAGAACTATTTTACCACCAGGTGTGACGTTGATTAGCCATTACAAGCCATTTCAGAACTCAGCCTCTAGGGACATCACAAGTGGGTGTGTCCACCCAGATGGATAGATCAGGCCACCCATTGGTAAAGTCTAGTGGATAGGGTAGGCTGAGCACTTATTATCTACACATGTATATATATATATATATATATATATATATATATATATATAATATATATATATATATATATATATATATATATGTTTTGTAAATGATTTGTTCATCATGAACTAAAGGCATTCAAATGACTGAACGTTATATGAAGTGTTACCAATTGGCCTGTACTTCAATGGTTCATTGAATGCCTATCCATAGCATGTAAAGGTTTCTGGGGTTATTACAATGATACATTTGTCCCTATCCATGTGTCCCTCTAAATGGGCCACATATCAATTATTATGTGCGCTTTTAGTAAGTATATTATTTTGATAGGTCTGTAGGAAAAATATGAACTTATTCAGAGACCCTGAATATGTGGACTTGCACCCTCTGAGTTTCCCAGACCATCTGCTGTTCAGTCAGGTATAAATAAATGTCTGTTACGTAGCAAAGAAAAACGTTCTCTATCTCCTTTAGTTAAACTCACTTGGTGGAACATGTCACTGTTCCACTTAGTACTTGTTCGTCTTTCATGAAATGTCAACTTCACGTTGCGCGAAACCAACTTAAGTCCCAGACGCAAGCTACAGCCAAATCAGCGTGTTAGCTGCCATTTTTTCCCACCGTCAAATACGTCAGACAATGTCAACGGGCAACAGCTTCACCCAAAGGGGGGATTGTCTGTACCTTTCCATAACATCCCCCAATGACTGGGTAATGTATTCTTCTTTGTATACCCAAGACGAAGAAGTAATACGTTTTCAAGAGTCACACACACATTTGAGCCGGCTGTGAAACAAGGTGGAAGGGGTGATACTGCGAGGAGCCGGGCTGATTCCCGTCCTCTTCAGCCGTGTTGTGAATTAAGTAGAGAACTGTGAAATGAGGAAAAGCGACGTGGGGGGGGGGGGGGGGGGGGGGGTTAGCCGAGGATATATTCCTGTTTCAAGGTGTTCTTATTTCCGCTTGTATCAGTCTGTCTTTTTTTGTTTTTTGGAAAGATATGTAAGATCCAGTGAGTCAAATACGCAACAAAAACAAAGGAAAGAGGAAGAAAGAGAGAAAGAGAGAAAGATAGAAAGAGGGAAAGATACAACGAAAGAGAAAGATAGAAAGAGGGAAAGAAATATAGAAATAGGAAAAGAAAGAAAGACTGAGGGGTAGTAATAAAATGAAAGATAGAAAGGAAGGAAGGAAGGAAGGACGGACAGAAGGAAATAAAGAAAGGGAAATTAAAAAGGGACAAACACTCAAACACTGGGAAGTTCATGGGCCTTTTTTCTCATTTCTTGTTTTGTGCGTAGCAGAGAAAGAAAGGAATAAAACAAACAAACCTCCATTGAACGTTTCTTTGCCCTTTCCCTGTTTTTTTCCAGTAATATTTCATTAAGGGGGAGCAAGAAGAAGAAGACAGAAAGAAAGGCGTAAACAAACAAAGAACCAATGCCTGCCCTATATTTTACCCTCCATTTTGCACCATTAAATGATGTACTGTGTTTATGTATCATCATGCTTAGGTCGTTACGTGTTTTGTTAAGTGGGAGCAGGGAGTGTTTATCACATGTTGTTGTTCTGTCACCTCCACGCTGTATTCTCTGTTCTGCTTGTTTTGCCACTGACTCCCCCTGTGAGTCATGTGTAGTTAAAATCGCCTCCTACTCATTTGGGATGAAAAATAAGTTTGATGGCATATTGTTGTTGGTGTTATTGTATTTTCTCCCCTCTTCTCCACGACGTGCACACAGTTGATTATTTTTTTTATTTTTCATCGTCTTATTCAAATATATTTACGGCCATTTTTATTTTCGATGAGTGGGCGCTGTGAGCAGAATTCACCGGCGGCCGATTTCCCTGCTTTCAGAAAATATATTTTAGTTTTGCGAGTGATGGTAAAAGGGATTGTAACAATAATGAAATGGGAGTCATTTGAAGCTAGCTAATAGGGAAAAGAAAAGGTATATTAAAAAAATAAGCCTTACAACATGTCCTGAAATGAAATCCCATTTTTGGATCATTTTGTAATGAGCATCTGCCAGTACTCTCGAGTCGGTAATAGCCTCTAATTGTTAGCATATTAATGGGTAATCTCAAGGGCACACGTGATATTTGCTATATTTTTTGCATTATCCTATTTTGAAAATCGACTTCAACGAATAAGCTATTCACAGGTGGCAAAAGAATCAGAGATGGGTAGACACTGCTTGGTCTCCCTGTGTCCACATTAATGATTCATTAGGATTACACTGATTTAATACAGAAATGGGTTAACTACTTTTTATCATCTCAGCAAGAAGGTAAAAGGAAACATTTATGTTAACCAGTTATTTGTCCTTGTTCCATCTATTTCCTTTCTATTTTATTCCTGGACAAAGAAACATAATAAAGGTCTATCACCATGAAATCAAAAATGCACACTTAGCATCAATTTGTCATAAATCTTTTTTGCCATATTTATAATATGTTTGCAATGGCGGATATCACACAAATGGACGTATCTGTTGGCCGCTCACAAATGTATGTAAGCAAACATAATTTGTAGGGGGGAAAAGAAAGAATAGAAAAACTGTTCAAACAGTGAAAAAAAATAATGTATTTGCTGTGTCAAGAGTGCCCTAGGCTCTGGCCCTTGATAGGTGGATTAGACAGAGTGGCTTCAGATGGCCCCTTGTGTCGACTGTGAGAGCTAGGCATCTAGAGCCTTTCACAGTAGCATGGTAGCGGCTGAAGAGGCACATAGACATTAGAATGGCCGGTGCCATTAACACGAGCTAGTTTGTGGCGTACGCCAGCGTAGGCAGCTAATTGAATACTCCTGTCTTTTTTTTCTTTCTTACAGTGAAAAATAGCTCTGTGTTAGACATCAGATAGTATTATGGGGATGTATTATTATTTATATTATTATTATTATTATTATTATTATTATTAATATAAGTAGTAGAAATCATTCAAGTAATAGTAGAATCCTCGTCGTCATTGTTAATACTTGTATGTATGTTTGACATTGACATTCTTAACACCCATTAAAAAAAGGAATGCAATTATACATGAAAGATGTTCCCCACCCACCAGCACCACTGCAGTCACATGGTGGCAATTTTGAGCCAGTTAGATTGATTCCTCTCAAAATAATGATTTAATTTGTGATAATTTAATAACCACTTTCTCCCTGGACACCTTACACATTTCTGCAGAGTCTATAATAACATCTCGACGGTGAGGGCTTCGAAACCTCCGGTGGTTTAATTTGGCACTAATTCCTCCCAGTTAACACGTTTAACGTGTCAAACCAACCCTAATGCACATTGGAGATTCCTTTCTACCTTTTTATATTAGCGCGCGCACATCGAACCTGAGGTACACTAAGACAGCGCCCGCGTGGTGGAAGATTCCCTGTTTCTTTTTTGGTTGCAGATCGGTATCAGTGTATTTTAATTTAGCGTGGCCGTGGGGTTGAGAGAGAGAGAGACACAGACAGAGAGACACAGACAGAGACAGAGAGACACAGACAGACAGAGCGACACAGACAGACAGAGCGACACAGACAGAGACAGAGAGACAGACAGAGAGACACAGACAGACAGAGAGACACAGACAGAGACAGAGACACAGACAGAGACAGAGAGACACAGACAGACACAGACAGACAGAGAGACACAGACAGACAGAGCGACACAGACAGAAAGACAGACACAGACAGACAGACAGACAGACAGACAGACAGACAGACAGACAGACAGAGCGACACAGACAGACAGAGAGACACAGAAAGACAGACACAGACAGAGAGACACAGACAGACAGACAGACAGACAAACAGAGTGAAGTCGGGGTTTGGGCCGCTGCGTTGTAACTTTTTTAATAAGAGGGTCGGCACGAGGGGGGGGGGGGGGGGGGGGGGGGGGGGGGGGGGGGGGTGGGGGGGGGGGGGGGGGGGAGGGGGGTGGGGGGGGGGGGGACGAACGAAACGGTAAGAGGACAGGGGGGAAAGTGGATCAGCCCGATTCAGCTTCAAATATGCCCTTTTAGATGAAGCGCTCGAGGTGGTTACTTAACTACTGGAGCTTATCTGGCCAGGGGTAGGGGCCGCGGGAGTGAAGGAAATGCCGGTGTGTTTGAAAGTATGTATTTTAGTGTATGTTTCCGTACAGATACGATTCAATACGATCGCATGTGCTGCAATATAAAAACAAATCATTCACAGAACCGTAAAAAAAAAAAAAAAGGGATTGCACTAAAAACGAACTGGGTCCACAGTTCAAGGGTAGAACTGCGAGTAAAAGTCCAATCAAATCGAGCTACAATAAAGTCACAAAATAAAATAAAATAAAAAAAGGAGAAATACAGTGCTGCCTGCGCATGTTGAGCATAAAAGCACCCTTTTAAGGCTCGCAAAAACAGTATTTGTATCCAACCGGGACGTATGGTCTGGCAAGGTCAAAACCTGTGATGTCACCCCAGTGCCCCACAGGCTGTGGAGGAATCTATTTAATGCGCGGCTCCTACAAAGCCTGGGAGCTGAACACTGGATCGGGCCTTTACTGTCAATGTGATGAATAATGGCTTCAGCTTAACGTCATGACTAGCAGAGCAGCTAGGCTGAAATCTCTCTCTCTCTCTGTCAGCCCACTGGGTTTTGACGCACAGCTTGTGTGCATCTCGCCGTGTTTTGCTTTCATTTCATTTGAAAGGTTCAACCGTGACTGTGCTACACGTCCACTTGCCGGTGCTATTCTTAATGTCCTCTCATATGAACCGCACGCACGCTATCGTCACAGAACATCGGCTGGCAGGTAGGTGATGTCAACGGTCTAAAGAGGGACCTTTTAACACAATAACAATGACAAGGGCGCCCACACACTGCCTGCTTCCCCTCGGTTCCATTGTCCACTCTGGTCCATTCACTGGAAGGACGTGGAGGGGAAACGATGTTTTTCTCATTATCGTCCCGCAGAGTCCATTTTGTCCTGTTTCTCCCCCCCCCCCCCCCCCCCTCGTTAAATACTAAGTTGGAATTTAATCAGGGTTTTTTTCTCCGGAGTTCATATCTCGTAAGTGGGTAAAGAAGTTAATAAAACAAACGGGAAGATTGTTGGCTTTTTGATTTTCTTTTGTCCTTGACAAAAAAAAAAAGTTTTTCAGTGTTGTTTTCTCGATAAGCTCCGTGAGAATCTCTCTCGCTCTCTATCTGTACCTCGCACTCACACACACATACAAATACACAGACACACAAGTGAGAAACTGACTCTCTCTATCTCCAACCATTTCATTATCAAATTGATCTCCCAGCGCGCAGGCTAATTCTTTTAGCATGCCCCCCCCCCCCCCCCCCCACACCGCCATTTCCAGTATTAACAATCAGACGACTCGCCAAAGCACAAAGATAGGAGCGAGGTGGATAAAGGAGAGAGAGACATAGGAAAGAGTGAGGGAATAAGAGAAATATATGTATAGTGTACATAGATTTTTTAACCATTTTTTTATCATTTCTCTTTTCTTTCTTTTTCAATTGTACAATGTCATTATTTATCTTCCAAGGCAATACAGCTCTGAATTGAATAACACTGGGAGAGGAAGGAAAACTGTATCCTTGTTATCCTAACCCTCTGTAACTCGAAGAAAAGTAGACATTTAGCCAAAGAACAAAAAACCACGTGTAGAAAGTAGAAAGCGCACACATACACCGTAATTAAACAGCATCAATGATTACCGGGGGGCAAAAACAAACAAAAAAATAAAAACCGGTTCCATCATTGCGTTCCCCGAAACACGAAACTCACGCGACGAATTCCTGCGTCCGCCACGGTCAACGGCGGCGCGCGCGGCACGAACGCTCACCAGCGATGTGAACCTGCCACAGCCTACCGGGCCCGGTGAGCACTCCCGCTACCAAACATGGCGTCTCATTTCAGAGGATTGACCTTGTTTCCCCCCCCCCCCCCCCCCCCCCCCCCCCACACACGCACCGTCCCTCAGCGCCACAGCTGTCGCGGCCTCGCCGTTGAGCTATGCCGTCGTTTTCCTGTGACAAAGAATAAAATCGGCCGACAGAACGGAGACCCACTCGCACCACGGCCCCCACCGCTGGTTTTACCTATTTTTACCCCCCCCCCCCCCCCCCCCCCCCGGCTGTCGTTTCTAGATACATCTGCGCAAATTACATCGGTGTACTAGGGTGAGGAAGGAATGGGTTCATGCTGGGACACATGCGTGCGCACACACACGCAGACATTCATAGATGAACACACACACACACTATCAGACACACACACACACACACATTCTCAGACATAAATACACAAACATACACACACACACTATCTGAATTTACGTTTTGTTTACACGCATACACATTCATATCCACACACACGTATGCGCACACACCACACACACACACGTACGCAGAAACACACACATACACACACATTGCTGGAGGATAACCTTGTCAGCTGACATGGGCTCTGACGGGAGCCATTCATCATCCTGCTATGGTTTCTTAGTTCAGTTGTTTCTGTTTGGTTCTGGGCGAGGTGTCACTGAGCGCCGGCTGGGGACTGAGCGATGCCCTTCGTCAGGCGACGAGGGTTACCATGGCAACGGATCAGAACAGGCTCGACTGACACAGAAATAAATAAACAAACGGGTTGGGAACGACCGGGCCGGCCCGTTCAAGAGAACATGGCGGAGAACAATACAAATAAGTGTGTGAACACACACACACACACACACACACACACACACACACACACACACACACACACACACACACACACACACACACACACACACACACACACACACACACACACACACACACACACACACACACACACACACACACACACACACGGCCCTTGTAAATCCGCGTGAGGTGTTTACATGTGTTGGATATTTGCTCTTACATTAGCCGTTTGGCTGGCACTACATGGAGCTCTATGAATCAAGTTTGTACAATACCAACTGCCACGTTCAATTCATTTTCTCTCTTGAATTCATACATTTCAGAGAAATATAGACAGCCTAGACAGATGTATTCATCCAAAAAAGTTTAATACTAAAATGTTCTCGTTTTTTCACGAATTAAGGCAAAACAGAAATTTTTTCCGAAATAACCCACAAACGTAAATTGAAGTGTAAAACGATCTAATTAAATCTCCAACATCATCTGCCTCCAAAACATCTCGCTGGAGACGCAACACACCAAACCAGTTCACCAAACACAGCCGACCCTTTGAGTTGGCATCCGTCGCACAGCAGATGACTTTATAATTATCATTGTGTCTATGAATCTGTTGGCTTTTCCCCTTTCCTTTTTGTTTTTAAGTTTTTCCGGTCTCAAATCATTTAGTGCCAAATTCTGTGCCAAAGTTGACACGTTTTGGAGGAATGAGGACACATGATGAATCCACATCAACAGCTATTTTAACCCCTTAGTGTGGTCGTCGTGACACTGCACAGAAAACCTTTCATGGTTGTTAGACACACAGCAAAAACATTTCATCCACGATCTGTTGTCCTCTTTTTGCAGCGGAACCCAATCCAGGTGACGATGGCCCATATACGTGCACACACACACACACACACACACACACACACACACACACACACACACAGGCCAAAACACGTACACACATACATCTACAAACATGCACGCACACACGCACAAACACCTACACACGTACAAGCACATATACACTCACACACGGGCCAAAACACCTACACACACACACACACACACACACACACACACACACACACACACACACACGTGGCAACACAAAACACTCATCTACACACAAATATGCACAAACAAACACAGACAAACAAACGCATATAGCAAACGTAAAAAGAAAAAAATGGGCTGTCTCGAAGGAACTAGAAAAAGGACTAAATTAAACAAACAAGGGAAAACAGATCAGTAATTACAGTAGTGTGTGTGTGTGTGTGTGTGTGTGTGTGTGTGTGTGTGTGTGTGTGTGTGTGTGTGTGTGTGTGTGTGTGAGGAGGAGGAGGTGGGGTAATCACCAGAGTCCTGATGAACATTGGAGCGTTCCTACATGCCTGAAGGGATTCCATTAACCACTCAGATTAAAGCAATCACAGGCAGCCATCGTTGCCTGTCAGATGCCATCCCTGCCCTCTCAATTACCCACATATCCTTGAACTCAATTGGGCCTGCTTGTGTCGCAGTGGAAGGCCAGGCTGGTTTGGCGGGGGGAGAGAGGAGACGGTACGCCCAGATATGTGCATCGTCTCTGGGGTTGGATGACTCGGGAGGTTAGGGGTGGATGGGTGCTGGGGGTGGAGGGGGGAGAAGAGATGTAGCGTGCCCAGAAATGAGCATCGTCTCTGGGGTAGGATGGCTAGGAAGGGAAGGGTGGTGGTCGTTTTTACGATGGGTGCTTGGGGACCGGGGAGGAGATGCCGATTGCCCAGAGATGTTCATTGTCTCTGGGAGCAAGGCCAGGGAGGGGTGGGGGTCAGTCCATCATGGAGCATATGGAGTGTGCCCCTCCCCCATCACTATCATGCATCATAACATGAGGGGATTTTCTAACAGCATGTGCAATGCGGGCGCGATTATGCTCATCACATGAGGCTCATGTGTAATTATTCTGAAATTGCGAATACCCCAAATGCGCTGACATTACACGATAAGCTGTTATGGTATTAGCATCCAGCTGTTTTTGTTAGCGGATAGCATCAGGGTTTGGGGAAGGGCACATCCCCACCGCAATGTGAATCAATGAAAAACAATGAACATATAGGCCTGTAGCGTATAGAATGTCTCCGTGTGAAGGTTCAACCGCAACACACACTTATAGATTTCCCACAGTGGCCGTAAACAACATCCAAGTCAGGAGAGAATATAGATCTCCCCGTAAACGTGGACCTCCCGTCCTTCTGAGAGAAACGAGCGCCACTAGGCCATTTGCTTTCACAAAGCCCTACGCTGCCGCCTCTCTGTAGCGTGTAGAAGATATACATACCTTTTACATGTACCATTTTAAACACGATAAACATAATGCTACCCTTTAAACACATTCGACTTTGCTTTTATGCAAGTGGAAATCATGTGTCTTTGTGAGGTACTGTGAGGCAGTGGATATTGCATGTCTGCGATCGATCGTCTGTCACACTGTTCATAGACAACGTTTTCTGAATCAGAATTACTCAAATATGTCTTTATCGTTGCTATAAATACATCTATATATCTCTATATCTATATAGCTATATCTCTATCCATAAACATACTGTTTTCCTACATGGGTTTTCATTTTACTCAGGTATCTACCAGTGACTCAGGTTATTGCTTCATTATTTCCTCGTCCGATCAATATTCAATTACATTAATCACACACGCCTCCTGAGGATCAGGGAAGCCTTAGGAGGGGCGCATTGTGGAATCCAATGCACACAGTCTGTCACCGCAACTGGTTTTAGCATTGTGGCTGCAGACCTGGCGGTGATGGTTGATCACTGTGCAACACTAGGGACTTGAGGATTTAGCCTTTTCCCTTCTTTTATTTTGTTTGTTGTGTATTTCGTCATATATTCAGAGCTAAGAATAAACACAAGAGGAGAATACAAATATTAAATTGCACAGCGTCGACAGATGACTGATATTTGGCGGGAAAACAGTCCGGGCTGACTGAGTCTGTTGATAAAAAAAAAAATGCAAGAAACAATAATGTCCATAACGCTAGCCTGAAGTTCCATCTCGTGGCTTCAAACCCAACGGGCCTTGTTCACTTAGCTGGCCCTCGTGGTACTGAACGCTAGCTGGGTGTCGGGAACCCGGCGGTGAGAACCAAGATGGCTGCCTAGCAAACAAAGCCATAGCACATGAGGACAGATCTACTGAGATCTCAGCACAAGCCGTCTCAAGACACGACAACATTATACAAACGTGGCTTGTATAATGGCTTGCAGGACACATCCTGCAGCTTGTCACCCCACAGTGGCCTTGAACAATTTATCCCGCCGCCTCCGCCACACACACACACACACACACACACTCTCACTCCGCCACCGGTATGTCACAGCCGTCTCTTGTCTAAACAGACCCAACCAGCCTCCTTGAGGGGGTGACGTCGTTGCCATGGAGATTATGAAACGTGCGCACGGCGGCCGTCGTGTGTGTGTGTGTGTGTGTGTGTGTGTGTGTGTGTGTGTGTGTGTGTGTGTGTGTGTGTGTGTGTGTGTGTGTGTGTGTGTGTGTGTGTGTGTGTGTGTGTGTGTGTGTGTGTGTTATGGGGTCCGTATGGATTCCAAGGTGCATTAGCGTTATAGTTTCAGCAGGAAGGTGATAAAATACTTAATTTAATAACTGTTGAAAACAATCAAGACATAGTCGCACGCAAGCCGAGTTCCATAATAAATAGTGAAATAAGTGATAGAGTTGTGCGCACACACACGCACAGAGGAAACAGCAGCCCCCTTCGACAATGATGTTGCAAATTCATTCAACGACAGTGGATGTGCAGATAAGTGATGAAGAGTTGCAGATGTTTGACGGCATACACACACACGTGTGCTTGCTATGTCCCCCGCCCTGCAAGGACATTGCTAATTCATTCAACTGTGGATTTACAGTACAGACAGACAGACAGACAGACAGACAGACAGACAGACAGACAGACAGACAGACAGACAGACAGACAGACAGACAGACAGACAGACAGACAGACAGACAGACAGACAGACAGACAGACAGACAGACAGACAGACAGACAGACACACAGACACACAGACACACACACACACACACACACACACACACACACACACACACACACACACACACACACACACACACACACACACACACACACACACACACACACTAGTTCCAAGCCAATTTGGAATACATGATTTGATGATTATGTAACCCTGCTCGAGCGAGTTTTCCTTCCCTCTCTTGGACACCATAAAGCTCAACGGTTGTACATTCACACATACCGTACATGCAAACGTGTTTGAGCAACCAGCATGTGGCCAGCAGATGCATATGGCCAACTATTTGGATAATACAATAATAATTTAACACAATGGATCCATTCAACGTGCTTCCTTATATCCATCCCAAAATAAAAAAGATAATTTTGCGTGTTTTGAACATAACATGTTATGAATAATAAAACACCAGGCCACCGTCAGTAATTAAACACCCGTCACAGCCATGATTCACATCCCTGCCTTTGCTCCAAGCCATGACACATCCACAGTTACACGCCATTCCAGCACCTCTCATCTCCCAAACGTTGCCTTCTGTTCTCTCGGTGCGAGCCGTCATCAAAAGACCCCAAAAACCTCTAATGAGATCTAATGCACAGCACTCTTTATGGGGGTGGGGTGGGGGAGAGAGCGAGTGAAGATGGAAGCCAATTGCCAGGCAAAGAGCATTGTTCTCTTTATCAAAAATAAGAGCTTGGCAAGAGCGCCACACCGCATATTTGCATTGAAATGACGCTACGGCTAACGAAGTCGCAAATGAAAGGACGTCAAAGCAATGTCACCGCGTGGAGTTCAACCGTGTGACGTTGGTGAACACAAGCAACAGACGCTTGTGACGACGTCAAACATCTTCCTCCTCATCTTCTTGGGAAAAAAAGAAAAAAGAAAGAAAGATCACTACTTCAGAGATGAGACGTTGGCCTCATCAACGGTGCCACGCTCACTGCAGAGTTCAAAGGACGGCACGCAGTGTCCCTTACATTTTTTATGGGCCTGCTTTGCATATCCGATATAAAAGGAGGCCAAGTTAATCCAAACCCACCAACCAACTGCCATCAAACCGGGGACTTCCAAGGATTCAAAACACGAGAGCAGTGCTCCACTTGTTTCCACTTGTTTTTTGTGTTGCTATTTTGCCCTCGTTGCCCTCATAAAAAAAAAAAAAAGGATTTTAAACAAAGGACTATGCTAAATGTTTTGCCGTGTGCCAAGCAATGGAGGGAACATTAAGTAAAACTTTGAAGCCGATAACTGCACGGTTGAATAACCATGGGAGACTCGACACTCCTTTTAAACGCTTCATTAAACCGTTTTAAGTTTGCACCATCCTTTCTCTCCCGCCAATACTGAAGCTCATTTCAGAGGAGCATCACTGCTGGGTTATTATATAGCCTACCCCCCCCCCCCCCCCCCTCCCCCCATCCCAGTATCACCCAAACCTCGAATCATCACCCTCACCATCACCCATACCACTGACAATAATGCTTCGCACGCATTGCCTATAATTGCGAACAGGGCAATCTCAGATAATGCCCATTGATTGAAAGGCATTGATTACAATACACTTTGAAATACTAGCCGCCTGAGTAAAGGGAAGAGTGCCTTACATCCACCGTGATAGAGTCTGGGGCGAGATTATAAGATCAGCTCTATCACGGTGTGCAAACTGGCTCGCGTTAGCTTACAAAGAACAGGTCGCCTGTAATTTGGGTCTCGGGACTAAGTGCTGTTTAAGGATATGGCTCTCTCGTGATTGGCCGGGTTGTGTGTCGCCTGGTTTGGCACCACCAATAAAAGTCTCAGGTTCGGTACATGAGCACATTATATGAACCTGACATCATTTTTATTTGATGGCATTAACATAGTTTGGTCAATATAGTGCAAAGTGCAAAGCAATCAAAACAAATTTTCTGATAAGGAATAGAGAATATGCCAATGCCTGTATAAAAATACATTGATTAAAATATCAGTATTACACAACATAATTATTACTTCAAATTTCATTTATGAATTTTTGTTTGTTGATAACATATCAATTCTACATATTAAGAATGAATACCCATATTCATTTTTAATATAATAATCTCTTTTTATGAGAGCTTGCCGAGGCCATTTTCCACCTGCCATTCTCCAAAAAGTGCGGAAGGCATTCAAAGACACTTTCTTTTTTCTTATTCTTCAAGCGATGCAGTCCTTTTTAAACATTTGGGGGTGTGCCACCTTTAAAACCAAATTAAAAAAGCCACTTGTACAATGCAAAGCTACAGTAAATGAAACTACAAACATAAGCCTTTTTGAGAGGGTTTGTGTGCGGATTGATGACACAGGTAATTCTGATGTAGAATCAAAAGTTTTGAAAAGACATGGCAGATTATATTAATAAATACTTACTTACAGACTCCAGCAGAAAATAGTCCCTACACAGTTTTGATGATCTGCTGTACATTGTTTTGTCCGAGTGGGTGACCCTATAAACATTTTCTTTTCTTTTTTATTTATTCACAATATACTTTATGTATGGTTATACTCCTGCGAATGAATTTAAGTAAGATTTACCTGTACACTTACAGTTTTGCTTGTGATTTGTTTCTTCACCGTATAAAAATAGATTTTCTCTGTCAGTTATTGTCAGAGCTATTTTCTTATTAATTTTTTTTTTGCTCATCCGTGTTTTGTTTCAGAAAGCTGTATCCGTCGCGTGTATGGTCTCACGTTTTCCAGAAACTAGGAGTGGATAGTTCGGCACACCCCGTGTGTGTGTGTGTGTGTGTGTGTGTGTGTGTGTGTGTGTGTGTCTGTGTGTGTGTGTCAGTGGCTGCTCCGCTTCTGGTTCAGTGTTGCGCCGGGGCCACCCTAAAAAGCTGAATCACTGTTTTATTTTCTGGGACCGCAACTAAAAGAAACAAACAAGGGGGACGGGGGGGACACGACACTGTACCGTCGGCGTTAGCACGCGCACGCCCCCCCCCCCCCGCTGCCGCCGCCGCTCAGAACTGGCTGAAGGTGGTCTGTTTCTCCAGAACTTCGAGGTAGTCGGGCTCCGACTGCAGCTTGGCCTTGAGCTCCAGGTACTCGTTCCGATTGGGCTCGCCGTAAGCATTACTGGGCGCCGCGCCGTACAGCACCGTCTCCCGGATCCTCTCCGGGTGCAGGAACTGACGCCGGACGTCAAAGTTGGGGTTGTACGTGTAGGACACCGGCCCGCTGTACTTAAACTCCAGGCCGGGGCCGGCCGAGAGCGACGGGGTGGGCTGGCGGGGCGACTGCTTATCGGCGTCCAGGATCCCTCGGAAGAAGCGGTCGGCGTCCGGGACGGGGGAGGGGTTGTCGCGGGGCTCGATGGTGCTCACGCTGTACGAGGGGCTCCGCAGCCCGTCGGCGCACGGCTCGTCGGGGGCGTTCCTGTACGTGACCTTGAGCTCGTGGAGGTCGCGGTAGTCCTCCACCGTGTTGCCCTCCCTGGACCGGTAGATGGGGTTCTTGCACATGTGGCCCACGGGGTGCGGGATGTACTCGTAGACGTGGCCCGCCGGGGCCTTGGCCTTGGGGCCCGAGCGGTTGCTGTACAGGCTGTACTGCAGGTTGAAGGAGCTGACGTCCGAGTTGTTGGTGCTGGTGCGGTCGCTCTGGGACTTCTTGCGCTTCTTCATCACCACCACGAAGAGGCCCGCCGCCACGAACACCGACATGATGAAGACCAGCAGCAGGCTGAGGATGAGCACCGAGAGGGGCACCGTGCTGGCGCCGCCGCCGCCGCCGTGGTTGAAGCGCCGCGGCGTCTCCGTGGTGGCGGCCGCCGCCGCCGCCGCCGACCGCTCGTCGGCCGGCCGCTCTGACGGGGCGGCCGGGCCGGACGGGGACGCCGCCGCCGCCGCGTCAGCGCGGTCCGGGCACAGGAGCTCCGCCGGGACCGTGTGCAGGTCCTTCCCCTTGTGGCGCGCGGGGGTCTCGCAGGTGACCTCGTTGACCACGGTGCCGGCGCCCAGCTGCTCCATCCACGCCTTCATGCCGGCCAGGCCGCAGGAGCAGTCCCAGGGGTTCTCAAAGAGGTCGATCTGCAGCAGCAGCTTCAGCCGGTCCAGGAGCCCCGCCGCCTGCAGCTTCTGGAAGCGGTTGCTGCGCAGGTTGAGCCGGGACAGGGAGAGGCCCGGGAACACGTCGCCCGGGAGGCTCCTCAGCAGGTTGTTGTTGAGGAAGAGCAGCTGCAGGTTGGGAAGGTGGCGGAACGCCCCCGCGTCCACCTCGCGGATCTTGTTGTACTCTAAATACAGATACTGCAGGTTCTGCAGGCCGAAGAACATGTCCGCCCGGAGCCGGTCCATGAGGTTACCGTTTAAATACAACCTGCGCAGGTTGGTTAGATCGCCGAACGCCCGGTCGTGGATCATCGTTATCCTGTTGTTTCCGAGGTGGAGCAAATCCAACCCGGTGGCGTCGACGAAATCCGATCGCCGCACGACTGGGATGTAGTTCCCGGTCAGGTACATTTTCTTGGGATTGTATGGCTTGGGTTTAAGGTCGGAAATGCTTTCGATCTTCCTCTCCTGGCAGTTGACGTTCAGCCCGAGGTCGGATATCTGCAGATTGCACGTGCAGGCGGCGGGGCAATCCAGAGGCACGGGCGACTTGGTCTGGAACGCGATGATGGGCCCGTAGTTGTACGGGCTTCCGCCCGGGAGCCGCGGCGTGGGCTTGGACCTGGTTCTGTTCGGCTGCCGCGTGCCCTTGGTGGGCTTGGAGGACGAGCGCAGAACGGCGGAGGAGGAGGAGGACGAGGAGGAGGAGGAGGTGGCGGCGGACGGCGTGGCGGCGGCGGGCGGCGCGGCGGGCGTGGTCTGGTAGTACCCGCCCGTGCTGAGCGGCGGCGGCGCCGGTACCGCCGCCGCCGCCGGCCGGCCCGCGTCCTCGGGGCCCCTCCGCGGGCACAGCTCCTGCTTGGACACCTCGTCCAGGTCCCGGCCGTGCAGCCGGAACGGCGTCTCGCACACCACCTCGCCCACCAGCGCCGTGTACGCGATGCTCTCCAGCCACGCCTTCAGCGCCACCAGCTCGCACGTGCAGTTCCACGGGTTCTCCTCCAGCTGCAGCTCCACCACCTCGCCCATGTGCTCCAGGAGGCCCGCGTACGGCAGCGCCTTCAGCCGGTTCCCGCGCACGTCCAGGTGGGTCAGCGGCACGCCGCGGAACAGCTCGGCCGGCAGCGCCGACAGCAGGTTGTCGTTGAGGATCACCACCGTCAGCCGCCGCAGGCCGGCCAGCGCGCCGCGCTCCACCGCCGCGATGTAGTTGTAGTCCAGCTGCAGGTACTCCAGGCTCTCCAGGCCCGCCAGGGTGTCGTCCCGCAGCGCGTCCAGCCGGTTGTTGTTGAGGTGCAGCCGCCGCAGGCCCCGCAGCCCGTTGAAGGCGCCCGCCTCCACCTCGGCGATGTCGTTGTTGCCCAGGTGCAGGGTGGTGACGCCCGTGTGGCGGGCGAAGTCGTCGCGCGCCAGCCTCTTCAGCAGGTTGCCCGTGAGCAGCAGGTGGTAGGCGGGGGCCCGCGCGGGGCCCACGTCCGACAGGCGCACGATGCCGCGGTTCTCGCAGCTCACCGTCAGCACGCCCTCCTTCTCCTCGCACGTGCACAGGCTGCGGCAGACGTCCCCGTAGCCGTCGCCGTCGCCGTAGCCGTCGTGCGCCTCGGCCAGCCCCAGCGAGGACGCCAGCAGCAGGAGCAGCTTGGGGAGCCGGTGGTGCATCTTCAGCAGGGGGGGGGGACGGGGGGGGGGGGGGGGGGAGGGGGGGGGGGGGGGGGGGGGGCCCGGCTTCACTCGAATGCGGTCGCAGGGTGAGGTGTCATCTGTGGGGGGGGAGGGAGGGGGAGAGAAAAAGAAAAAGGAGTGAAGCCTTATTTTTTCAGACGTTTCTTTCAATTTTTTCTTCAAAAGAGAACCAGTAAATGATAAATCATAAATAAATATAAGTTATATATATAATGATATATAAATACATGAACATATATAAATACTTCATGATTATTTATATGCCATTAACTAAATGAGCAAGTGGATATCAGCTGTACAAATACAGACTTGAAGATGACATTCAGCATTCTTCTTCAAAATGGATAACACCGGCTTTGATTGAACGTGGGCCTTATTAGGGCTTGTTGAACGTTCCACATACACATCTATGCATCGGATTGTAGAGCTGTAGCCTACCGAGCAAGTGGTGAACAGTGGGGGAGGTATAAAAAAAAGACACTTGTTATAATCATCGCATTCATAAGCGAACTCGCTCCGCCACGGATGGCCACTGCGCATTTTTTTCATGTCTGGATCTCGTTTCTTTCATGTCTCGCAATGTGGTTTGCTCGCTCTCTCTCTGTCGCTCTTCTTTTTAAACGCCATTAACAACGCAGGAATGCATTGATTCAGTCGTGTATTCATTTAGTCCCCAAAACCAATCTCAATAAATAAAAGTGCGCTGAAGAAAAAAGCCCGACGACAACATCGCTCAGCAAAGACGCACACAACAGTTGAAATACGAACGTAAGGCGTGCGTTTCATTCCCTCCCCTCCAACAGTAGACCTGCTAAACAGACTACAAACTATGTCTCAACCGACAAGATCACCCACTCCGTCCCCGGCATAGACCCCAAACGTTTCGAAAACACACACGCCCGCACGAACACACACACACACACACACACACACACACACACACACACACACACACACACACACACACACACACACACACACACACACACACACACACACACACACACACACACACACACACACACACACAGGTTCAACTCACAGTCCTTTGCGCGTACACCCAACGATATAAAGATTGTGCTTTAAATCCTGTCATGGATGTTCTTAGAAGAATTGCAATCGGCAAAAATGGGAGAGGCAGTTAAGGTTGATCCCAAAAGCTGGCCTGAAACTGAGATTTCTAAATATCATCGCGGCTCCAAATGACAAATGCAACATCTCGTCTCACGACTGAAGGAAAGAGAAGACTTTATTAAAGTCAGATCTATCTATCTATCTATCGATCACGTCCGTGATCCCATACCGTCGCCGTTTCAAACCGAATTGTAATACAGGAATAAATAATTCCATAATCGTGCATTGTATATCGCACCCGGTGTATGAAAAGATGTGGAGTGCTATATCTCTCTCCTACCCCCCTCACTCTCTCGCTCTTTCCACCTCCCCCCCCCCCCCCCCCCCCCCACTGTCTCCCTCGCTCTCTCCCACACACACACACCACAGGCGCGTGAGCGCGCAACTTAAACACACTGGCATCCTCAGCGCGCGCGCGCACACACACACACACACACATACACACACACACACACACACGCACACGTCCGTGCGCCGTGCGAATGGGGTATCAGAAAGGTTTCCAAGCAATCGGAAATCACGACGGAATTATTAACTGCACTAACGAGCCGATCTGTGCGAAAACAGTCCGATACACAAACTTTATCCTCAATCCGCTTGCCTTTCCCGAGTCGATTCACACCCAAACTCCACCAAAATCCGTCGCCAATGGCCATGCAATGTTTGCACTCGAGCGCAGTGATTCTAGGACTTCTCCTTGCCAGCAATGTTTTGGGCGATTATTCGTAACGAACACACCACGACGTGTTCACAATAAAGACGGAGTATCGCCTCCGCTTGTTTTGCGTTTGCCATCTGCAGCTGTGGCCCACCTCAAGAAACCAAAATTAAACCGGGCTCAATTTCAATACAGCAATGGAAGCGGGGTAAAGGGTGAGGAGGGGGTGGGTGAAACCGACCATTCAGAACCACGGAGAGCACCCCGAGTCCCCCTCCGCTGTCCCCCAGTACGCTGCGTTCGTTTTAAGTGTGCAAATCCATTGGCCTCTTACCGTCCTGAGCTCATCCGTAAACGGCAACGCGTCCCCCCAAAATCCACCGCCGTGCAACCCAGTTATTCCGGAGTCCTCGCAACCGCAAAATGAACATAAAAAAAACAGCAACGGGGGCTGCTGTGAATCCGCCGGAGACCTTCCGATGGACGTACACTCAACGCACACGCAACAACAAAACCCTTCAAGTCGTGTGTCCTCCTGGTCGGGCGCTTAGCTCAACAGGCCGAGCATCACACTCGCTCACGGTCTCCCTCACGCCAATGCGCCGTGGACAACCGGCGCGGCCGAAACGCTGGCTCCTCCGTTCCGCTCTTACGGCAGCAACGCAAAAAGCAGCAGTCTCATTTTCGACAAGGTGTCTTCAAAAGAAGAAGATAAAATAAAAACGGTACTTGTTCACCCGTTGTTCACACGAGGAACGCCATACCAAAAAGAAGAAGAAGATCCCAGCGTTTTATAATCCCCCGTGCAGACGAGACACCGCTGCGAGCGTCTCAACGGTGACTTTCATCCATGCGCAATGATGAAGGCTGGTCTGGGGCAGGCTCGCTCCCTCCCGCGTACCCTGGCATGGATCGTACCAGTTCATGTGTAGGACTATGCATCTATCCGACGTCTCGGTATACGGAATTACGATTGCTGAGCGAACAAATCCAACAAGAGAGGGGAGAGAAGAGAAGTCCCGGTATCCGTTTTATAATTTTTTTCCACCTCCTGCAGTCGCGCACTGAATCAACCTCCCACCAACGTATGGCCAACGCGGAGACGGAACTTGAATGTCGTTGGCGCAAAAGGGCACCACATCCCTCCCCCAACCCCCCCCCCCCCCCCCCCCCCCCCCCCCCCACCCTCTGGTTCAGTTCAGTCGAATATCCTATTTAAATACAAATACAACACAATGGTAACGAAATAACGAAATAACAACTCAAAAACAACAATAATTTAGAAATCCACGCCATTATCATCCCGGTGGCTCTGACGCTGAAGCCGGCATGGACGGAGCAGCGATTCAAAAGCACGCATTTGTTCTTTGAGGTGATATGATAATTTGAAAGAAGGTGATTGGTGAAGGAAGGGGGGGGGGGGGGGGGGGGGGGAGTGGATAGGGGAGGGGGTGGTCGGACTGAGAAATAAGACCCATAGAGGGCAGTGCAATAATGGAAACGCATCCCGGCGCCTCGTCTATGGCTAAATGTTTGCCTTTTTTGATAGCCTATAATAAAGACGAATATGGTGGTGTGTGTGTGTGTGTGTGTGTGTGTGTGTGTGTGTGTGTGTGTGTGTGTGTGTGTGTGTGTGTGTGTGTTTAAGGGACCACAAAAGCACTCCCCATCTCAGCCTACTAGGGTCAACTCCAACTATCATTCTCGTACATTCGAGGCATCTGAACGTCACAATTCGACGTCAACAGTTCTTAAATAGCCTACAGCTTTATGAATCACTTAATGACGCATCCTTTGACTTTGGCCTCTACCCAATTTTATTTTATGTGTAAGTGTATTGGCTTAGACATAGTCTGGCATATGTTTATTTGTGTCATTTATACGTAATTAAGTAACGTTTTGAGCTGAAACTGCAGTCATCCATGAAATACAACACACACACACACACACACACAAAACACACAACACACAACACACACGTTAAAGAAATATATAAATGACCCTCAATCAAATCAATAAATAAACATGACTTTACAACGAAAGTAAACATTCACTGTAGGATTAGGGCCCAAATCCATGTTTATTTCCACCCCTAAGTCGAATGTTATTCCCCTTGGGTAAGCTCCCCAGCTAAAGCTCTAATTTGAGTTCTTTGGCCGTTTACGAATTAATCGTCTCTTGTTGACAAAAAGCAAAATCACGCCAAAGCAGATAGGGTCAAGAGAGCAGACTTTTGCCACGCGAAAACTAGAGTGAGCCACTTAAATAACACACACACACACACACACACACACACACACGTAATTACTGTTCAGCAGATAGTACATGGTGTAAGGGGGGGGGGGGGGGGGGGGGGGGGGGGTGTGTGAGACCAAAGAGATTCCACACTTAAGTCTGCATTGTGCTGCATAAAGTCATCTCCTAATGCTCTCCCTCTCTCTGCCCATCTCTCTCTCCCCTATCTCTCTCTCCCCCTTTCTCTCTCGGCACGCAAGCCGTATACACAGGAATGCGCTGATTGTGCAAGTGTGTCACCTTTTTACAAGAAGGTAGACTATATGAATATACATTTTTTATTATGTGCAGAGATGTGCAACAAAATATAGGTCTTCAAATCCTATTAATGTAATTAACAGAGTGGAGGACAGACAGTGTCCTCCTATTGGGGGAATGGGGGGGGTCGAATCCCAATCAAACTAACAAACATAACATAACATCTATTATTATTGTACTATTAAGTCCCTTTGGCAAACACTATATTCTGAAAGTGACTTCAAGACATTGAATGAGACGCGTCTTTGAAGAGCGAGGGATAAGGGTGCATTGTATCTCAGAGGATGCCCACAGGGTGAATGGCAAGTGGACTGTGTTTGTATGGCGCTTTTCTAACCAGTGGCCACTCAAAGCGCTTTACAACATGGCCTAACATTCACCCATTCATACACCCATCCATACACCACACACCTACGGCGGTGTGTGTGTGGCGGCGCAAGGCAATAGCCAGATCGTCGGGAACAGTTAGGGTGAGGCATCTTGCTCAGGGACACCTTGGCACTCGGCTAGGAGGAGCCGGGAATCGAACTAGCAACCTTCCGGTTACAAGTCAACCCGCGCTACCTCCTGAGCCACATGCCGCCTACAGGTTAGGCTATAGACTGTCATAGGAATCAAACCCACACCCTTTACAGCTCTGGGAGGGGAACGCACCCCAACCCCTACTGCACCCCGATACAAAACTATGACTGCACAACACAGAGTGGAACTCTAAGCAATGGAGAAGGTGTTGGGGGGGGGGGGGGACTTGGTGTCTGTTTTGTGTGTGGTTGTGTGTGTGTGTCCATGTGTGTGTGTGTTGATGAAGTGCAGTAGTTGTGTCTCTGTTCCCCACCCGTTTCTGGAAAACACTTACTCCCTCCCAAGAGAGATGCTGTGGTTTTCTGTGAGAGCGAGCGAGAGAGCGAGAGCGAGAGAGCGAGAGAGCGAGAGAGCGAGAGCGAGAGCGAGAGCGAGAGCGAGAGCGAGAGAGAGCGAGAGAGAGAGAGAGAGAGAGCGAGAGAGAGAGAGAGAGAAAGAAAGAGAGAGAGAGAGCGAGAGAGAGAAAGAAAGAGAGAGAGCGAGAGAGCGAGAGAGAGAGAGAGAGAAAGAAAGAGAGAGAGAGCGAGAGAGAGAGAGAGAGAAAGAAAGAGAGAGAGTGAGCGAGAGAGCGAGAGAGAGAGAGAGAGAGAGAGAGAGAGAGGGGGGCATTCTTACTGAATATATTGTCTACCTTTCATGACTTTAGGTGTGTTGATATCGTTGAGTCAGATGCCAGGGCTGATAGATGGCGCAAACGTTGGGAGGGTGTGTGTGCGTGTGTATGTGTGTGCGTGGTTCGTGTGTGTGTTTGATTTCTGCATATGGACATGGGTCAGTGCATTTTGCTTTAGATCATGTAGTCCAGGTGTGTTAGTGTGTGTGTGCGCATTTAAGTTTAGATCATGTAGGGGTGCGTGCGTGCGTGCGTGCGCGCGTGCGTGTTAATTTCAATATGGGTCAATGCACTTTCATGCACACTCGGCAGCATCCTGTAATGTTTGTGCAATAAACGTAATGCGTGAAGAACACACACACACACACACACACACACACACACACACACACACACACACACACACACACACACACACACACACACACACACACACACACACACACACACACACACACACACACACACACACACACACACACACACACCATCAAGGTTACGAGAGTGTTAAGTGATGGCATCTAAATTGATGGCATGGGTCAGTGAGCTCCATCTAAATGTTTTGCATGTTTCCTTTGCCCGTCATGGTTAATGTGGTGGCTTTGTATGCTAATAGAGAACATAGGAGGGTTAAATCATTCCAATTACTTTTTAGTCATGTTTGCGTGAGGCGCCGTTGCGGCAAATACAAACAGCCATCCATTTTCCTCGGCTCGCTCATTTGCACGGCAAAATATTTCCTTTTTCCCCCGGAGAAGGAGTGAATCAATTCGTCAGTGAGATTGGACGGGGAGCACGAAGAAATATGGTATCGTTATTAAATCATACTACTGTTCCCTAATAGACAAACATTAAAAAAAGATTCCCCCAGCATTCATGGACTCTGTAGCGCGGTGTCTGACAAGGCTTCCAGGAGCATCAATCACAATGAAAAAAAATTAAAAAAAATATTCTTCGCAACATGGCTTCCAACCAAACACTCCAACCCAACCTCTAGAACAACCACACATCACAGTGGGGAAACAGCGCCGCCACCGCCTCGTCGTTACAGTGTTTGATTTATATCCCTGGTCCTCCCTGCGTGGGGTCTCCAATGTTCCCCCACATGCACGCACTGGTTCCCCCGTCGGGCGCTGCCTACCAGCCGCCAAAAATCAAGCCAGCGCTACACGCTAGGCTAATTGCGTAGCCTAATTTGCCCATCGGCAGACGCTGTAGCGTAGCGACCATCGGCTGGAGCGCAACATCCTTTAAATGACTTTTTATTCCACTTCCTGTAAAGACCCGGGATGGGCCTTGGCTTCCTGTGGTTGCCTGGGCCAAACAATGAAAACACAACGTTCACCAAACGTTTGATCAGGAATCTGATTAATCCACGCGCTACTTTATGCAGGGCAGGGTGAGCTGCGGACGGCCAGGCTAAAAGGATGCCTACTGTCCACAGCAGTCCTCGTGGAAACCCCTTGAACAAGATATTCCTCCTCAACATCTCGTCCTCTAACCGCTCCTTGATTAATCGTTACCGAATTCATAAAACACGCGTACACACGTCCGCTAAATGACTACACAACGAGTGAATAGTGTTCATTGTTACACCGTGTGCAGTATCCTTGAACACAGCGCACAGAGAGCTTTACACAACCTGACGAACTGTGATGCTCTGTATTCGGTTGCAAGAATAAAGAAACCGACAGGCTAAGGTATAATAGCCACTGTTATGAACAGTTGCAATTATCCTTTAAACACCCATTTACACTCGGATAAACCAAGTGGTATCCTCATTTATATTCCATAAAACGAAATAAGTTTCTAAAGCCATTTTTCAGATCACATTTTGCAATTTGTTTGAAAAGGTGGGAAATTAAATATGGGACCGGGGAAATCAACTTCAGGTTAATGGTTGGTTTTGCTTGAATTTCAATTGATTCATTGAGATTTTATGGAAAATGTGGACGTTCTTGGATGCCGTCAATGTCGACAACTCAGCCTACTTTGCTGGAGGGAGCACATTAAGTTGTCAAATATTATCGCTTTCACCTTTTGTTTTCAGTAATATTCTCAGCTTAAAGTATAATGTGTGACTTGTGTTGATGTGTAATCAGATTAAGGGCTGATATCTTTTTCTGTTGTGTTTTTGTTCCCTTCTCATATCGAGCTAATTTGTGCTCCTCACTTTTGCCTTGAATGTTTGCTAGCATTGTGTTCCATTAAATGTTAATTTATTCCTGATCTATAAAGTAACGTTAATTCTGTGACTCAAAAAAACAAATGGTCAATTAATTCACTAGGGACATTTTCAAACAAGATCAGGGATTTTACTTAAAGGCAAAGTTGAACCCTGACCAAACGTTTTTTTGCCCTTCGGTGAAATGAGAGCTAATTAGACCTTGGAGAATAGACACACTCAAACTTTTCAGTCTAATGTTAACGTTTTTCAATGAATCACTTTTTAATAAATGAGCGTACAGCCTTCACTTTGATCTCAAAAAGTCTATCAGAGAGGGCTGAGGCCAACCGAGCTACAGTATATAAGGACAATTGTGGTTTGGAACCAGTTTTAATTCAAAATCTATAGCTCATACACAGTGTTCAAGACAATGTATGGTCATTTAAAAACTATGTCTGATAGTATTTTCATGATGTCCACTCTCTCTCTTGTAGTCAGTGGTTTGGACACACACAAACACACACAAAGAGACACATATGCACCCATAGACACATTCTCTCAATCTCCATTATGGCTCATTGGACAAGCAAAAGCCAAAAGGCTTAACATATCATTCCCAAAGTAATACATTAAACATGTAAAAATTAAATAAAAATCGGAACTTCAAAATCATAAAAAACGTCCACATTCAATCTAAACATCGGTGTTACATCCTTCTGGAGACCGCCTGTTATTCCAGCTACCAGTATCTGGTCATCCTGTTTTTACCTTAAAAGTTCAAGTTCTCTACTAAGCCCACCACCCCTCTTCCTCACCCCCCCTCCCCTCTTCCTCATCCTCCCTCCCCCTCCTCTCAAACCAATCACTCTCACCCTCAACGCATCGCCCCCATCCCATACTTTCCTCCTTCTGTCCTGAAACGCCATCACACGTCCTCAAGCCACCACTACAAACCTGGCGTAGCCCCCCCCCCCCCCCCCCCCCCCCCCGAGCGTCACCAAGTCACCTCCTCTTCCTGCTCCTCTTCCCCTGCTGCTTTCCTCCTCCACGTCCCCATCCTACTGCGCCTCTTCCAGTGCAGCACCCACTCCTTCCCCCCCTCCCCCCCCTCCCCCACCCACCCTGGAAAACGCTGACAAACGCTGACCACCCCCCCACCCCCAGTTTCCGATCTCGCACTTCCTGTGAGCTTTGTGCTGTTGACGCCAGACAGACGAAGATGACCGACAATGACGAGGAGAAGCAATGGCGTTTTTTATTTATTAACAATCGGAGAAAAGCCGTTTCCCATACGTGTGACGGCTAGGGAACTGATCCGTTAACTTCAACTCGGAAGTCCTTTCCCTCTCTCGCCACTATCCGCAGATTCAAAGCCTCCGCCCAGGCCTCTGCCCAGAGCGAGGTTATGTCCGAGCTGGCCGCTCTAACATCACGGTCCGACCTCGAAGATCCCCCCTCCCCCCCTCCCGGGAAACGCATCGATCAATCGAATCATCACAGGTCTCCGATGGATGATGTGCGCTTCAAAACACTCCTGGTGACCTACAGAGCGCTCCATTCCCCGGCTGTTACCTCTCACCACCCCCCCATCATCGATCCGTCTCCCACCCACAGCCCGCTACAACCTCCTGATGTAAATCTTCAGATGCAACCCAGGAACAGAGAATCAAACTTGGGGTGATCTGGGGCCTTTTCAGTCACTGCCTCCATCGCTCCCTCCCTCCCTCCCTCTGGAACCCCCCCCCCCCCCCCCCCCCCCCAACTCTGTTAAAGAAGCAGTGTGTAAAATGAAGTGCCGTCTAGTGGAACAGACTTTGCAGAGATGTTCGTTGTTTTAATCTGTGTATTATCCCATTAAAATAAGGATTGTTGTGTTTTCATTACCTTAGAATGAGCCCTTTATATCTTCTTGGGGAGAGGGTCCTATTCCACGGAGGCCGCCATGTTGCACCGCCATGTTTCTACGGTAGCCTTGAATGGACAAACAGCTCTATATAACACTAAACATATTACACTATACATAGTTCACTATACATGGTCCAGTAAACACAGTACACTCAACATAGTAAACACTAAACACAGCAAACACTATACATAGTACACTATATATAGTAAACACTATACATAGTACACTATACATGGTCCAGTAAACACAGTACACTATACATGGTCCAGTAAACACAGCAAACACTATACACAGTACACTATACATAGCACACTAAATATAGCACACTATACACAGCACACAGCACACTACACACAGCACACTATACATAGCACACTATACACAGCACACTAAACATAGCACACTAAACATAGTACACTATACATAGCACACTAAACATAGTACACTATACACAGCACACTATACACAGCACACAGCACACTACACACAGCACACTATACATAGCACACTATACACAGCACACTATACACAGCACACTAAACATAGCACACTATACACAGCACACAGCACACTACACACAGCACACTATACATAGCACACTATACACAGCACACTAAACATAGCACACTATACACAGCACACAGCACACTACACACAGCACACTATACATAGCACACTATACACAGCACACTAAACATAGCACACTAAACATAGCACACTATACACAGCACACTATACATAGCACCCTACACATAGCACACTAAACCACATCGATGAGACGTGAAGCCCATGCACGGAGCGCTCGGTAGTTTCGAGTACAACACGTAGCATTTAATGTCGGCCATCTTCGCCCCCACGTTGCCGGCACCCGGGTCCACAAATGCACGGCAGCCTCTTAATGGCACGGCGTCACATCCATCTGAAGTGAAACACGGACCAGAGGAACGAGGGGGGGGGGGGGGGGGGGGGGGGGGGGGGGTGGGGGGGGGGGGATTCCGAAGAGCGCCCAAGCGCACAGCTGTTCTGTCAACCGTGATTGATGGTTCTCGGCACCGGGGAGCAAAAGAACCCACCAAAAAAAAGAAAACACCGTTGTGTTGGTACACGGCCTACTCCTTTCCTTTTTGAATATTTTAAACTATTCTCGTGGGTCGTACCGGGTACGGGGAGAGCGAGGTGACTCTCATTGTTTTTAAAGGCGTGGCGCTGTTGCTGACGACGCGGTACAGGTTCCTCTTCGTCCTCCGCCAGGGCCGCGGCTGGCAGATCTCTCAGCCAGCGGGGTCCACTTTATTAGCTTCTCGGATCGCAGGAAACAGAGGCGCCCAGACCACCGGCCCGCAGGGGGTCCAGGGAAGGAGGGGGGTTGAGATCATATAGACCGTAGTTATGGGGGTGGGGGGGGGGGTATGTACGTGTAGGGATACATCTTCAAGACACGCACACACAGGCCAATAGTAAATGCAGAAGAAAGTCAAAGGAATCAATGTTAACAATGTCTGTCTGTGTTGTGAGAGGGGGAACGTTACAAATGCCTCTCTGTGTTTCTGGAGCCGTGGAATAGGTTACGATAGATGTACCCTTGAGCTGGCTAGGAAACTGTCTTTACTGTGTGCGCATGTGTGTGGAGAGAGATGTTAGTTACCATGACAGTTGATTATAGTAACCAACAACTGGCTAGGCGTGCGTGCGTGCGTGCGTGCGTCCAAGATTAGACACTTTGGTGTGTGAACTCTTCCAAGGTAGACAAGTATCAAATGAATCCCAGTATTTACATTATGTTTTGAATGACGCACATAAAACATGAACCTGGAAGAAGACATTAGTCTCTAAGCCACGAAGATGCAGAACATGACGGGAAACCCGGAAAACCCGGATTGTGTATCTCACCGGAGTGGGCCCCCTCGTCATTCAACATTTAAATATTACCTCTTGAGCACCAATAAAACTATATTTCCTCTATTCCCCATAGTGCGAGTTTAGATTAGTTGATCTAAAACCCTATCTTTGATGCACTTCGGTGTCTCTCTCGCTCTCTGAGCATTTGTCAATACTTTGGCACTTTTGCATGCAATTCACACAATACACAACACATCCATATTTAACTTTCACAGGGCCGGCGATGCACTCCAGGTCATATTCTCATAGTCTGTGGAAACCAGAGGGAGAGGGGAAAGGGCAGGCAAGGGCAGGCAAGGGCAGAGAGAATGGAAACATTGTACAATATGATCCGCAAGCGGGGGGAACAGGCTCCTGCTTGTGGTCTAGGATTGGCAGCCAACGCAGGCAGATGATAACGCCAGCATCGCAATGGATTAGGTTCGGCAAAATGCATTCCGGGTGCAATGTCTGCACATGGAACTAATCTCACTCACATGGAAACTATATGGACGTTTGCGTGGAAAAGGCAGAATGCCTAGCCGCATATCAACAGTCAACACAATCTAATCCTTGAGGCATCCGTAGCAGTTGGTATTCCCACAATGTCGATTTCGCAGGCATGTCACGTACTCAGAATAGCTGTTTAGGACTGTCATGCAACTACGTTTCCAGTCAGGGCCCAGTAGGGAAGCACATGCTAACAGAAACTGGCCCCTTCTCCTCCATCCACAACACAAAATGAACGTTTTGGGGGGGGGGGGGGGGGGGGGGGGGGGGGGGTATTTTTGCGATACGTTACCTCGGTTTGGTTTAGGCTCGGTTGAATATTAGCTTGAATTTATGATTGAAAGAAAATATTTGGCGTTATCTTAAAGTCAATGAAAATAATGAATGCACATTTTCGCAGAAGCGTCCATCACTGATCGCACCCGACTCCAAGATTAGCTTTCCATGAGAGATTAGGGAGAAGACAAGACGAGGGCAAGAGGAAGAAAAAGTTTAACAATGATACACAAAGCTAGCCAAACATTAATATTTTAGAGGCGCCTGGATCGAAGAAGACATTTGCTTTGTAAGCAACATAAATAAGGGATGACCCTGATACCGCTCGAGCCAAGGCATCAGCCTTGTCACCCTCCTCTGATGCACTCTCCATTGCCACGAGCGCGGTGGACAAAAAAAAAAAAAATCAAGTCCGATTTACTATTTAGTTGATTAGCAGACTGTTTTCCAAAGCAATTACAATCTTACAGACCGATCGTTAAAGGCTGTTTTTCCATCGTAAGAGAACCACTTCATACGCACATTGTGAGAACCGTTGTGATCAGGGCAAATGGGGAACGCAAATCCCTGACCGATGACGTCAGTGGGCCAACTTTCCCGCTATGTTTTCCCGCAAATACAGCCGAGGTCGCTGGCAGCAGCTCTGGAGGCAGTGCTCTTCCACGGGAAAATAGCGAGCGCGATCGTTCTACTTTGAGGAGCAGGTAAGACGTTTTTGCCCAAGGAACGTTTTTTTCTTTCTATATGTAAAGACTGCAGAGCGGACACCGGGGTTCCGGCCTAGAACGGTTCAGATAGGAGTCAAACGCCCTAACCACTGGAATATATACATCATATATGTATCTCAAAACTCTTTGGTTTCCATTTAAAATTGGAACAAGAGAGGGCAGATGAAAGAAGTCATGGTTTGCCAAGCCAATTAACCAGAAATTAATGGATATTTTAGTCACTGCCGTAGTCTTTATCCTAAAAGTTAATATAATTACATTGAGGGAAGACAATTAACATAAATCATGAATGAACACATCAATGTAAAAGTCAGTATATCTTAAATTAAAATACATCTAACCATTTATCTGTGTTTATTATTTTTTTATTCTTTAAAGGTATTTCAGTTAAAGGTTTCACTTGTCCTCAATGGAAATATGTATTAACAATATTGTACCTCAACCTGAGAATCATGAAAAAACTAACTCTCCAGGTGCTAGCAAACCATTTTATGTGCACTTTGTAAATGCACAAATGAAGAGCTTCTTGGTAAAATGTATTCTCAAACCGGTTTTCGCTCCAAGGTTGGATTTTCATTACTTTGTGCAGGTTTTGTTTTTGACTCTACATTGACATCTCAGTAAGCAGTGTGTCTAAGTTTTAAACTAAACTTTTCAAAAAAAATTATGTTTGTCATAATCAGCCATTTCCAAATGACTTTGGCAAGCAGTCTGCTTTTTTCAAATTATTGTTTGCAACCTTGGTAAGCAATTGTTTTTTGCAAAAAGTACATGTCTAACTTCGACTAGCAATCAACTTTTTCCAGATGTTACATTTTTCACCTACATGACAATCAGCTAACCTAGCTCAAAGAGAACTGAGAAGCACCAAACTCTCCAAGACAAAGGCAGAGGGGAGATAAAGTAAGCCAAGGCTGAATCTGTTAATGCTGTAGCATTGGTGTTACGGATCTATAGTGCAAAAAAGGCACATATAGGCTTCACAAGGTACATATAAGGGGAAGCAGGGGCAGAACATGTCTGAGCTGGACCCTGAGAGAGTCTGGGCACTGGATCAGTCAATGGATTTAAGAGGGTGGTGGAGGGGGGGGGGGGGGGGGGGGGGGGGGGTTCTGGTGGCCAAAGCTATTCCCCTCGGTAGACCCACAGACAGACTTCACACTGGAGTTGCTTTCTCTCTCTCTCTCGCTCTCTCTCACACACACACACACACACACACACATACACACTGTCATCATTACACTACTCTGTGTGTGTGCGTGTGCATGTTTGAAGGCTATTTATTTTATCCCTCTGCTAGTCTGTGTTTGGAACCAGAGCTTTGCGGGAGAAAAACAAAAAAGAGAGAAGAGTGAACCCTCTTGCGGCCCTTGTAATGACCCAGATGAAGCGTCCCAAGCAAATCCCACACTGCAGTTGCCCGGGAAATATAGACTACCATACAACTCCGGCCTCCAAATCACTAACAACTTGTGTGTTTCCCGATAACCAAAACTGTTGTTGCGAAGAGAGAAGTGTGGAACAACGAGGTTGCTGCTGAACTGAATTGAAACTTAAAAACAAAAATACAGAAACGTGTTTATGATGCACATTTGTTTAGTTTTTTCAAAATTAAGATTGGAACTGGGTTGAAATCGCAAATCTTCCATACTGTACCGTTTAACAACCGGAGGAAAAAAATACAAGATATATAACAATAAGCTAATAATACAATTATTGATTGAATAAATGTTTGCCCTCACACCATATAGATTCCTAAAATACAACAAAAACATGATAATCAAAAGGATAAATTGCACAAAAAATATGGTATATTTAATGATGTGACTGGACCCACGATGTTTCAATCAATACAAAGATATAAATAAGCCTGTCCCTCAGACACACTCCCACACACAATAGCAGTTATTATCTCCCAGACGTCAATCCATGTCAGAGCTAAATGCTGAAAAATGGACCCCAGAACTACAAACTATGCATCAACATCTTCAATGGGATGATCATACTTATCTCGTATCGATGATGTGGTCACGTCTTTCTTAGGACAGAAAGCAAAGAGCGAATGTGCTTTTTAGAATCATCTCGCTCATTTGTTTAAAAGGTACGGAAACATTCAGTAAGAGGGCACAGGCGTGACTCAACACACATTTGCCCAAAAGAAGTTGGATGAACAACACACAAAGCCTGTAGTATATAGTATAGTATGCTTGTCTGGTGCGCTACTTTTGATGTAAATTAATGTATTCTACTACCTCACCACACGATATTAAAGCTAACATTAGTACCTCACTGGACCACACATTCGTAGCGCTAACACCAGTTCTGACTAGTTTCTGCTTCTACACGTTGAGCAGTCAAGACAACACCATATAACGTTTTATGGTTGTGAGATACATCAGACCCTATAGGCGTGGCTTCTTTACCATTCCACCCAGACCATTGTAGGCTGAGTTTTTGCCTGGGTCCGGCAGATGCTTCATCAACAAACTCCAGAGTGCGTGTCCGTTTACCTTGTATCTCTGAATGAACCCCGTGCTGAACCTTAACCACTCTTCGAGTCATGCCCAGCCCCGAAACCACGATCCGAGAGGCATCAAGATTACACTTCATCACTTTACAAGCAGCAACCTCCAAGGAGACTCTTTCTCCTCTTCTGATTTCCTCAGAGAACCACGGAACGCTTAACGGAATGAACTTCTCTCCGTGTACGAATCATACATGCTGATCGTGGGAGCCGCTTTTCTTTGATCTGGAATTGGAAATCATTTACAGTTCCTCGACAAGATTTAAATGGACTTTTAAGGTAATAACCTCATTGTAACACCAAATCCTTGTGTGGTAGATGGCCCCAACTAGTTGATTTACTAATTATCAACCAACTAAAATAATCAAAGTATTATCCCAATAGTCTATAGTATTATGATTATTAACCATGCATTTCCTCAGTATAGGCAGTAAAGACATTTCAGAATAGGAATGATTGATATGGCTGTATACATCATATTTTGCATGTGTTGTTTTGGGACCATTGACACATCAGTGATGAATGATTGACAAAGATCCGTCCACATGTTTCCAGACAACATCACGTGTAAATAATAAATCCACATTTTGACAGGAAACAATGCGAAACAATATGTTTACGAAAATGCCAGTGGTGTGACGGTGGCTGTGAGTGTGTGTTTCATCCTTGCATTTGTGTTTCTGGAATTAAAAGTGAAGTTGTGTGTGTGTGTGTGTGTGTGTGTGTGTGTGTGTGTGTGTGTGTGTGTGTGTGTGTGTGTGTGTGTGTGTGTGTGTGTGTGTGTGTGTGTGTGTGTGTGTGTGTGTGTGTGTGTGTGTGTGTGTGTGGTTTCCGTTTCTCATGAGTCAGTGTAATTTCGTCGATGGAGGGGATTGTTTGTCATCGTGAAAAGTGAGTACTCAAACGAATCGAACCCTTTTCACCTTCTCCCTGAAAGACCCCGATCCAATGTCTCGCGAGACAACCACATCAATCATTAAAACATATCGTGATGATCCTATGGACGCTCGTA
>JACYXH010000616.1:145000-171486 GCA_026745465.1 Lota lota | reverse complement strand
TGTGGGGTAGGAATTCTACCGGCAAAGCGATAACAAACACGGCCCCAGCGAGTCATGGCTGCGAAGGGCTCCGGCTGGGGGGGAGAGTCAGCAGGTGAACTCAGCGCACATGTCCCCCCCCCCACCCCCCCCCCCCCCCCCCCCCCCCCCCCCCCATGAAGGCTTAATGTCCCCAGAGGCCCCAGGAGCTGGAAAAGGTACCTCAGGGAAGGGTCTGTTCGCCCGGCTTAAATTAGGCTTCACTTCTTACAGAACCCGACCCCCCCCCCCCCCCCCCCCCCCCCCCCCCCCCACCTAACGCATACATGTGCATGAAGGTACACACACACACACACACACACACACACACACGAGTGAAAGCAAACAAAGTGAGTGCTTTCACCTCTCCGCTGTTTACATGACAGTGTTGGAGCATGATAAGATCTTTTCCAGCCCCCTGTTCCCAATTTAGACTCCGTCTGTTTAGACAGAGCAGGCCTTTGGTTTTATGATGTGAGGACAAGCATTCAAGACGCCGTCCTTCCAGTTTGGTCTAATGTCTCTGCAACAACTGAAGTGGTGTTTTTCTTTTTGTGGTGTTTTTTTACTCACCTTACTTGGCAAACGGCTGAAATTCAGACATTGGATAAATGGATTAGCAGCCGAGCTTAGGTCGAGCAACCCTAAAGTCGTTTTCTCAGGCTTGACTGGCGCCACCTATTGGACAGGACAGTGTTGTTTCTATTTTTGGAAAGATCATTTGGGACCGTAGCCAAGGTTCCATGTTATTTACAAAGGGAAAGCAACGGCTTTGCTTTCGTTGACTTTGCTCACGATTATGGAACCCAAACAACGAAACCCCACGTTTGAAACCACAAAACTAAAAACAAAAATGTCTTCTCTCTCTCGTTTCAGTCATCCGCGCGAAGGTGGTGGGCAAGAAGCTGGTGAAGGACGGGCCCTTCGGCACGATGCAGTACACGGTGAAGCAGATGAAGGTAGGTCTGCAGTGCGTGGTCATCGCTCACTGCTGGGCGTTCACCGACAGGACATTCCTTGGCCGATACCGATATTCCTAAACCACTATAGGCAGACACTAATAACGACATCGATTCATATTTTGTCTCCACGCTTTATGGGACAAAGTTAGGCATCTTATTCCGTAATGCCCCGTCATCCCCTTGCATGGATTCATTTAGATCAAGTCGGCCCACTATATTATGTCATTGCATTTGTACGCAGAACACAATCGCTCTTGTCTAGAACTAGCCGAACGCCAGCTGAGTTTACCACAGGGCTAGCTTGTCGTTTAGCAACCCCGGGTTAGCGGCCCCGTTGAAGACAGTTGGTGCATTCATAACGTTGCACATTGCGGAGGGATCACGGCTGCTTTCGGGAGTATCTCGCCGCTAAAACTGCGAGCTCGCGCCGGCCGCGGGGGGATTAGCATGCTTAAAGTCTTCACGGCTAAACCGAACACCTCTGTCGGTATGTGTAGACAAACTTCATCCGTGTCGTCCACAACATCAGCGCCAGGCTGGAGAGATTCACGGTTTTATGGCAGAATATAGTATATGTCAATATGCCAATGTTTTGTAAATCATTAATTCTTTATTAATAAGTTAGCCGTAACAAGCTTGACACATTGGGGAATGTATTGTTTAAAGTTGTTTATGCGATATGTACAATGCTATTTGCTGGTAGTAGAGGTATGAGATTGGGGTCATGAGCCAAATGCCTTTGTTTGTTTAGTTGTCCCAGGGAGTCGATGGCTGTGACTCTAAATACTAGGCATTTTGCAGTTGGTGCTTTTGTCCCCTCCCCCCTCCCCTGAGAGTGGTGTGTTTAAAACAGATTTCCTGTCCCTTCCAAGCATAATAAACCAGTAAATAAAGAAAAAGGAGTAAATCCCAAAGGTTAGCATAACTCTGGTTCTTCTGAGGTCCATACCTGAGCTAACTGGGCTCTGGCCGGCCAAAGGATCGCAGCCATGGATCACACATTCCTAGCAGCAAGAAAGTCAAAACATGACCGGGATGATCTTATCTGTGTACCTTAGGCGACTATCTCAAGGGGGAAGAATGTTTCGTCTCCTTCGCGGCAGGAATGCCAGTCGATAGAACGGTGTGCTGTTCCCAGTGTAGATGATGTACACCTCACCCTCTCTCAACTTCTCTCTCTCGCAGATGTACAAAGGATTCGACAAAATCCAGCACGTCCAGCACATTTACACGGTCGCCTCGGAGAGTCTGTGCGGCGTCAAGTTCGACGTCAACAAATACCAGTACCTGATCACAGGTAGGCCACTGATGCTCCCATCCACCCGGCAGCTACACAAGGGATTCAGGGTTCACAATAAAGCCTGTTCCCAGTACGTTCACCTCTGTAGTGGGACTTTAGTTTTCTTAACAGTCCCCTGGGAACGTCGCTACCAAACGTCTGGTCGTCAAACACAAAGCTTTCCCGCCCTTTACCGCCCCACCACTTACCACTGTACTGAAAAGACGGAGAAATCAAAAATCAAAGGGGTGCATTCTTTTACGGGGGGAGCTCTCTCTCTCTCTCTCTCTCTCTCTCTGTTCCCAGGCAACAGTCGCTATGTTGTGCGGGCAGAATAGGTGGCGGTGACCTCATGGCTAGCCTCCAGAGCTAGCCTGCGCGTCCCTATAATAACTATATATAAAGACATATGAAAGTGGTACTAGCGTCGACCTTTCACGCCCGCGCGCCCCCCCCCCCCCCCCCCCACACACCGCTAAATTACAAGCAGGTTGAAGTAGAGCGTGACAGAAATACACATGTGACACCACTCCACGGGTCTATTTGGGTGGGGGGCCTGCGTGTGCCTGATAAGCATGTCCTCCGTTTGTAGTTCAACTACATGTGACGCCCTGGGCCCAGTAGCGAGGGGTGTAGCGTGTGTGCGTGTGTGTGTGTGCGCTCCTGCATGCCTGTAACTAAGTGACGGTGTGTGTGTTTGAAGCGCGCGGTGATTCTAATGACATGCGTTTGTCGCCGTGTGACCAGTCGTATGGGCAGTTGACTTTGACGGTAAGATTGGTAAAGGAGTGAGGGGGTGTGAGGGGGGTGGAGGATGTTTCCATGGTGACGACGTGCCCGCGCGGACCCCCCCCCCCCCCCCGCCGTGAGCGACCAGGATGCCCGCGGCTGGTTAGCACACCTGTCGCGGAGGTGAGGGACCCTCTGGAAAGGGTGCTAAGCTGGACATATTCTACGCTTCTAAATAAAGGTCCCACCGCCGAGCTTTTGGACATTCGGAAATAGGGGTGTTGATTGAAAATGGGTTTGCGGTACGAATCTCGTCTTTGCATCGTCGGGTTACCGCATGACTGAGGCCTGAGCGAAGCCAGGCCTTCCATTACAATATTACAATGAGCCTAATCTTCAAAATCTCTGTCTTAAATAAAAGGGGGGAGGGGGGGGGGGTCATTTTCAAACTCCAAACCGGGTGACATGACTTGTTGAAAGGAATCCAAGTTTTGGCCAAAGCATAAGTCAACGTTAATTCCATGACCTTGTCGTTGTGTAACACAGCGTGACCAATAATCAATCTCTCTCTCTCTCTCTCTCTCTCTCTCTCTCTCTCTCTCTCTCATCTCTCTCTCCTCTCTCTCTCTCTCTCTCTCTCTCTCTCTCTCTCTCTCTCTCTCTCTCTCCCTCTCCCTCTCCCTCTCCCTCTCCCTCTCTCTCTCTCTCTCTCTCTCTCTCTCCCTCTCTCTCTCTCTCCTCCCCCCCCCAGGACGCGTGTTCGAGGGTAAATTCTACACGGGGCTGTGCAACTTCATTGAGAAGTGGGAGCGGCTGTCTCTCTCCCAGAAGAAGGGCTTCAACCACCGCTACCAGCTGGGCTGCGGCTGCAGGGTGAGTGGCCCCGGGTGTGGGCCTTCCCTGGGGCGCAAGGAGGAGAAGGAGGAGGCAATGGTCCCCACGCAAGGGGGATGAAGGAGCCCTGAAGGCGGGCAGGGGCAGGAGGAGGGGGCGGGGCAGGGGTTTGAAGAAAGGCGGGCCCAAGCGGAGCGCTCTGCTCAAATATACGGAGTTACTGTAAACATCAGAGCCGACACGCCCGTTGGCACCAGACGCCACCCTCTCGAGATGATCGTGTTTCAGGTCTTCTCCTGGTGGCACCTTTGTAGCGTGTATCTAGTCACCGTATTTGGGTTATGAATTCTTACTCGTATTTGCCAGTGTTGTTTATGTTGGTGGCGGGGATGTACGCCATTGCACTTAAATTGTTTCTATAATGGCCGGCCGCAGAAGGAGGTGGAGGGGGGGGGGGGGGGGGGGGGGGGGGGTGCAGAGAATGAGAATGTATTTGTGCATTTGGACATTTGTTAAAAGCAACAGCAGTTCAGATAAGCTTTCACGGTTCAAATGAGCAGAAGGTCGGGCTCCGCTGAACAACGAGGGGATCTGAAACAGGGGCCATGCGTTCTTTGGCAGGTGGCGATGTGCTTCCAATGCTAACAACAGCCTTGCAGTGTGTTCTGAAGGAAACGCTGAGGGGCTGCTGAATGTAAATACACCGATGGCCTCCAGTGCACCCGCGGAAAATGGCTTAATGCATATACGCGACAAATGACCTTTTAAGATGGCCGCTTGTTATGCTACCGCAAAGGCCACGGGTCCGTCCTCTTGTGCTGACCTGACGGCTCCTCTTCATGTACGCTGTAGCACATGTAGCACATGTAGCTCATGGTAATCATCACATGCGCAGTAGCCTGTGTAACAGGGGGGACAAGGGATCTCCATTGTATGGCCTTGAGCCCCCATGTAGGCTAGGGTTCAAAAAAACGTTAGCTGAACCAGCTTGAGCAGTTTCAGTGTTTTTAAAAGAAAAATGATTATTCACAGAAAGCTATATTTTATATGATTTATTTAATAAAAACATACTTTTAATACTTCCTCTTGCCCTCTTATTCTTATACCACATCACGCGGCGGCGTAGAAACGGATATGGGACATACTCAGAACCACGAAGAGAACCAGAGTGAGGTGCATATCTGTGCTGTAGATCCCGGTCACCATCCACCGCTTATGTAATTCATTTTACTCTCCCGTGATTCAGATTCATGTACCGTGAACCAATTCCAAGCCCCATTCCCCTCACAGACCACATTTCCCCTTCATCCCTGATGATAAACGCTCCCAAGTGACGAAGGAACAGAGAGTGAGCGGTACACGTCCACTTTGGGAGTTATTCAATACCTGTCCCAACTATGCATTCCCAGCAGTCGTATGACTTTTAAAAAAACATATAAATCCTTCTAGTGCGCTGACGCCCCGCCCTGCTATTAAAAGTGTACTACTGAACACCAGGAGCCGGACATCTGCTTAAACCATGGGCTCAGATGGTTTTAAGTGGACCAGCAGACGGAGGAATAGCTTCCCAACACCTTTTTAATAAGAGAGCTCTGCCGTTCAGCCAGCTTCTGCCCGAGACCGTGTGCGTGTGCGTGTGCGTGTGTGTGTGCGTGTGCGGCAGAGACAGAGACAGAGACAGGGAGAGAGACACATAAGCAGCAATGGAGCCAAACTATTAAAGTTATTAAAAGTCATTCTTTGCATTCCAAATCGCTGGGTGATTTACGGCAATGGAACACAGCAGTTAAACGTTTCATGATTATAAATCACCCTCAATCGAGGGTTATAATGATTGAGGCAATGTAACTTAATAGAATGTGCTGGCACCTCAAACATGTGCAAAACCCGCAGTCGAATAAGAACGTCTCACAAGAGTACTAGAAGTAGCGCCTCTCAACCTTTTACACTTACGCGTAGCAACTTCAAATGGAAACGCCCGTCTCAAAAAGGTCTGCTTTGTGAAATCCGGACACGCAGACGCCAAAGAGCCAGTTCAAGCCAACAAACACAGCTGACCTACACCAACTGTTCGGTTTAGCTTAATGTCATTCGATGGGCGCACGGGATCACGTCATGCTCCTTCCCTTTGAGCCACTGTGACCTATGAGGTCGATCTCTTACTTATTCTTTGATGTATTTTTATGGCCGTTTGGTGCCTTTTTAATGGAAGGGGACGGTGAACGGGAGGGTGAGTTGAAAAAGAGCGGGAATGGCATAGTAGCATTGCCTTTGCGGTTAGCTCACTGGCGGTGTTGCGCCGTCCAAAAAGCAATCTCTTTTAATGATATTCTTTCCGGTGTAATGCAGCACAGCTTTCCTTTAGAGATGCATGGATAGATAGCGTGTTTAGCGACGTGGTTAGCAACAATCACGAAAGGCCCATCAACGGGAGTAGCTCTTGCTATTCGTAACAAGGGAGAGAGAAGATCAGCCATGCTGGGTTTTGATTCCCTCCCTTGCACTTTCCCATGAATCTACCCTACAAAGTTTACCTTTTAAATCGTTTTGGGGGGACTTAAGTGTAAAGTACACAACGTTTTTGGACACAAATGACTGGAGACTCCAGCACAGCTGTGTCGAACTGCGTCGTTGTAAAGAAATACTGCACATTTGATGCTGCGTAGAGGATAAAAGGGTGCAAACAACACCAAATAACATTGCCTTAAGTAGAGAGTGGGGACTTTGAAAATCCAGAACTCGTTGAATTATGGGATGTGCTGTTTTGTTATTTTTTAAATGCCATCCTGGTACACCTTCCCTATCATTATCCGGTTTGGCTTTGAAAAGCTGGAAAGTTTCTTGGCCTGTAGAGGAGCCTGAGTTGGCCATTGCAGCATTTCCCCAACTGCCATTTTCTGCTGTTGTGCCCTCCAGCCAAATCACCGTAACATAGGCCTGCTTCCTCCATTAACCTGATTCATGTGGTGCATCCAGAGCGCCGGTTGATTGGGAATTGTGGCCTCACTGTTGTTAACTTGAAACCTTTTGCAAACGTAGCGAAACAAAACGTCACAATGACGCTAACCCGACGTTTACAACCCTAGAGTCGTTCTGTAAATAACACTAAAGAAAAACAAGACGACACCAAATATGTTACCGTAAAGAAAGAAACTGGTTCTGATCCATCGGAAGGGGTGGACTTTAACGGCCACAGAACCAGTACACGCAGTGAGTCCACAACGATGTCGGCCAGCGTACGTTTGCTTGATCATTTATGTTTCCCCCCCCTTGCTTCACGGCTCCGTCTTTAGTTTCACTTTCACTTCTCATCTCTTTAGATTAAGCCCTGCTACTACCTGCCCTGCTTTGTGACCTCCAAGAACGAGTGTCTGTGGACCGACATGCTGTCCCACTTCGGCCACCCCGGCTACCAGTCTCGCCACTACTCATGCGTCCAGCAGAAGGAGGGCTACTGCAGCTGGTACCGGGGCATGACCTCGCGCGACAAAACCATCATCAACGCCACTGACCCCTGATCGTAGCTCGCGCACGCCACGGTCGCCCACACCAACATCACCCTGCACCCCGCCCCCCCCCCCCCAACCCCCAACCCCAACCCAACCCAACCCCCCCCCCCCCCCCAACCCCCAACCCAACCCCCAACCCAACCCCCACCCACCCACCCAGCCAGCCAATCACACCCCCTTTACTCACATCCTTCGCTGTTTCCTGGCTCTCTCCCTCCCCCCCCCCCCCCCCCCTTCAGCTCTCTCTCTCCCCCCCCCCCCCCCCCCCCCCCCCCCCCCCCCACCCCCCCCCCCCCCCCCCCCCCCCCCCCCCCCCCCCCCCCCCCCCCCACCCCAATCAAATCTCGTTGTAAAACCATGAAGACTGTAAAGGTCACCTTGTTGGAGTGAGTGCAATTCCTTGAGGTGGGGAGGGGGAGGGAGAGTGGGGGAGGAACGGGGTGGGGGGGGGGGTGTGCGGGACACACAAGTGCATAGCAGTGCCTGTCTTAAAGCACTTCTGATGATACAAAAATACCCGTTTTATTTTGGGTTGCACAGACAGCTTCCATCTTTTGTTTAAATGCGCTCTACGTTTGTTGGTGTTTTCCCCCCGGGGGCCGTTTCAGATTAAAGTTTCCTGTAGGGCACGATGTGGGAGGAACTCTAACGCCGGTCACTTTGAAACCCTTAAGAGCGATGGGTGAGGTCAAAGCCAATCCAACCCTTAGCTTAAAGCAAGAATCACTATGTAAATTTGCTGTACAAAGCTAACGCTAGAGCGCTCACGCTACATACAACATGTACTACGATGCCGTCCTGCACATTACTTAAGCAACAACACAGATACCGTGGCAATGCTAGGTATGTCTCTCTGTACGTTGTTACCTCTTATTTTAGCTTGAATGAAGAGATGTTTCCAAGGGTTTATATTGGTATTATATATTTAATATTAGTATAGTTTCACAGTGAAGTATATATATCTTTATTTTGTTCACAGTTTCAACTGTAACATGGTTTTATTTATGGATACTCTGATTTCCTGCAATTCGATACTGTCACTGCTGTTGTTTTTTATCAGCTTCGTAAACATATCCGTTACAGCAGCATTGCAGGAAAGACAGATATATTTTTTTGAGAGATGGTTATAGTATATTTTTCAGTTTATGACATAAACTACAAAAAAGGCCAATCCAATCATCCGGAACCTCTGCATTTTTTTACCCGATTATTTACAGAGACTGTAACCAAACCAGAATTCACAAGATAGCAGCTAGGCTAAACGCTACGGCAACCGCCACAGCATGCATTTCTAGTTCCGCGTTGGAACTAGCTTAGCATCGAGTGTGTCATTGTGCCACCGACGTTAACGTACTGCCATCCTTTGAATCACCTTCAGAAGATGTTTGAAATGATGGTGCAGAAGTATTACATGTTCACGTTCCAAATCCACAGCATAGGGTAAGCAGAGGTTTCAGACAAATATATATGTTTTATAAGTGTATATTCCATATTATGTATTTAACTATTTGAAAATGAAAAATAATTGTTTCCCATATTGTTACTCCGATCCTTCCTCAGCGGTATTTCGTCATGAGGAAGAAGTTAATATTTTTGTTATTCTTTTTACTTCAACTTCAGTCACTTCAATCCATTCCAAACGTCGTCACACACACACACACAGTTTAGGACTCCCATCTCATAGATGTTTTTGTTTTTTTTACACACAGGACTAAAGTGTCTCTTACTTAACTCCCTTGCTATGAACACTGATGACAAAACACCACTCCCGCCTTCAGCGTTCAATGTCAGAATGACATTGTATTATGTCCTACTATCGCAAGGCTGGTTAAAAGGCAAACTTCTTATCTCGTTTACTGCATTCGTCTCCTGTGTTTCCGCTCTGCTCAAGGCCTTGGTGTTAGCTTGCGACAAAATATCCACCAGAGTTTTGTGTCTTGTTCAAAGTCTTCTAAAGTGTATTCTTTTGCGTAAACCTTTGAAGGCCACTGGGGGTGGAAATGTATCTCTTCAGCTGAGCCTTGCCACTTTGTGGAGTTAAAGAAAGTACTAATTTATGAAGATAAAAGGATTAATCAATGTGAAATGAAATGTTGACAAGTGTGGTCCCGTTCCCTTGAATGCTATAAAAAAAACCTCCTCTTAATCAAGTCAATATCGTGTCAGATCAAAGATCTCATTTGTGGAAACCTTCCAACTTGGAACAGACAGTTTGGCTCTGTCTAGAGAGTCGAGTTATCGTCAAGGAAATGGAAGTAAATTAGATTTAAAAAAGGAAGAATTCAGGGGATGAAACGGTAGTAAAACAAAACTCCCCATACGCCAGATGTGTTGTACTTTGCGGCGGGGGCTAATTGCCCAGCTGTAGCGTTTCTGTCTCGCAAATGTTGTCACTGTGTTCGGTTCTCTAGTGTTGCTGTTTACAAAGAGTGCACAAACGCTTAAACGGCAATCTATCGTACCTTCCCCCGCTGTGAGTCCTGCTAGCTTATTTTGTCGGTTGGGAGCGACTTGACAGGTCAGGGGAAACAGATACAATCCCCGTGTTTATCATTATTTAATGTTAAGTGTATTTATCATGCTATTTTGATGTATGGAACACCTGCGGTTGAGGACAGCGCAAATACAATAAATCAACAATCGATACCAACATATTATGGTTTAGAAAAAGACTACATGTTACAAGGTGCCCCTTTATGAAACAAAATGGTGGCGTGCATTAGCAATGGAAGAAGCAAGCAGATTCACTGTACAGACTGTACAGTGTTCCCTGGTTCCCAAAGGAGGGAAAGTGTCCATGTATGGGTAACAAAGTATGACTTAATTTCTTGCGTTTTTATATTTTTATAATAAAGTTTTAATGAAAAGGGCAAAACGTTTCTGGACTGTTTATTTCAGTGGTCATGATGATTTCTGTGTTCGTTTTTTTCAGTTGGTTTAAACAATGTGATTCTCTCGCGGAGACTCACCATCTGGGTGTAGCTGGGATAGAAGGTTTGTTCGTTCAGGGGAAACTTCTCCGGGCCGAGGGAGTGGTAGAGTTTTATCATGTGGGAAAACTGCAAGAAAGAGGAAAAGGGCAAGAGTTACTCATTAGTCTTGAGTTAGGAGGTTAGACTGGATGGTGTGGGTATCAGAATTATGGTTCACTTCACAACCTCACATCCATGACTTCACGCGTACATTTGGACCATCTTGTGCATAAATAAAAAACACACACGCACGGATAGGGACATACACACACACAAACACAAATGCACACACCCATTCAACCAGTCTTTTTCTCTCAATTAGAAACAAACACACATGTTTTCTCTGTCGCAATCATACCAACACACACACACTGGCACACACACACACAAACACCGAACAACACAGGCACACACACACACTGACACACACTCACATAAACACCGAACAACACACACACACACACACATAAACAATGACCAACACACACACACAAACACCGACCAACACACACACAAACACTGACTAACACACACACACCAAGATGAATGACTAAATCCAAGGGAGCCAGGACACTGCTGATTCCCCTCAGCTATGGTTAGTTTGGGGGGTGGGGGGGGACAGGGCTGGTGCTTTGTCTGAGACGACAGCTTGTTTTGTCTGGCGCACTCACACGGTGATGGGAAGAAGTGATAGAGACCCAGCACATCTCGGCACCTTGGCGCTGATCAACAACACACTGGCTGAACAGTCCTGGTTCCCACGCACACACACACACACACACACACACACACACACACACACACACACACACACACACACACACACACACACACACACACACACACACACACACACACACACACACACACACACACACACACACACAATCATCTCCACAGGTTGGTATGGAGATGAATCAGTGTCTTAAGATGAACACTGGGGGGGACTCTTGAGGACAGGAAGTGAGCGACAGGAAGTGACAGGGACACCCACCACCCAGGGTTTGCTGCAGAAGTTGTAGATGGACAACAGGGAGTTGACGCTGGCCACGCCCCCGAACTGCAGGCCAATCACGAGGCTCCGGTAGTCCTCTCCCGGGGTCATGCTGTAGGCGTGCTGGCGAATCAGGACAAAGTCTGGCTTGAAGGACCTGTGGCGATAGGGACGTGGGCCACCATGAGATCACATGATACCAGATCCCCAGAGGAACAGGGGAACAAGCACGTTTATGTTGGTTGGCTTTCGTTTCGACGCGCTGCACACACACACGTCTGCACTCCGGAGACAAGGACACACGGTGAGACGAACAGGAGACCTCTGCAGTGGTCTGCACGTTGGACAGGGAGATGAATGAGCCGGCTTGGGACGGCTCGCTGACCCTCTAGCGCACATTTCCTCTCTTCCATACTTTATTCACGCGTCCTTGGACGCGGACACAGTCCCACAGCCCCATTAGTAAAAAAAACACATTCGAGTACGGCATTGCTAAGACGCTACGCCCAGCTTTATAAGCTGCGGTTGTTCATGTGTTATTAGGTAGAGAAAACGAATAAAATAAAAACGCATCATGGCGCTGTAAATCAGCCGCTGCTTTCCGGTTACACGTGCGCATTCTGCGATGGACACCTCCCTCTGCACACATGCGTTCACTCGGATGACGACAACCGGCGCCGCACAACTGGAGCTACGCAACCGGCGCTCGTCGTCAAGGCGTTCCGCCGTGCAGAAATCAACGGCCCTCCGGGGCCATCGCTGATACCATCTGTCAGGACATTAACACGTCGAGTCGGGGGCCGCACTCGGCGCACAGCGAAGGACTGTGCTGTGCGGGGAGGGGGGCTGCCAAATGAGGGGCCGTGGGTCGGGGTGGGGGGGGGGGGGGGGGGGGGGGGGGGCGGGGGTGTCGACCGATGCAGCGCGGACGGAGCTCGGAGGGGCCCCCGGTCAACATTTGGCCCCCGTGACCGTACGTTGGATCGATTTGACGTGATTGACGGTTGTTTCCCGAACTGCTTTTCCGAATGTCAACTGACGAAAAAGGCCCCGGGTGGGCTCGGGCCCCGTGGACGGTGTTGTGAACGAGGGCTGCGGCGCCGTCGAGTCATGACAGTTGTTCTCACACAACCCCACGCCGCCACTTCTTACATGCTATTCCTTTCACGCTGCTTTTTTTTTTGGGACTGCTTGTTGACAAGATGTTACGCAAACACACTCTTTTTCCTTTCTCTTGTAGACAACGCACACGCGCACACACACACACACACACACACACACACACACACACACACACACACACACACACACACACACACACACACACACACACACACACACACACACACACACACACACACACACACACACACACACACACACACACACACACACACACACACACACACACCCTCAGAGTGAGCTGGCCCTAGCTGGTGGGTGCTTATGTAAGAGCAGGGCCGTGGCAGGGCTCTCTGGGTGTGTGAGCAGGGAGCAGGCGAGCGAGGCGACAGAGAGACTACAGCTGTTCCTCTGCTGGGCCAGCTGCCTTCAGCCACAATGGCAGAGGACCAAGTGCTCTCTGCTATTTATATGAAGGAGGAGGAGGAGGAGGAGGAGGAGGAGGAGGAGGAGGCCGTTTATTGTGAGGTTTTGAAAGCCACGATGTGCCAAACCTTTATGAAACACAGAGCAAAACAGATCCAGTGGGTCAGTTTCATCTCTACTTTCCTCTGCTACCGTTGTGTGAATGTTTTATGGCTGGCCCCTAGACCCCAGTGGACATCGCTCCTGACGGGAGCTCCCCAAGAACGGGAGCTCCCCAAGAACGGGAGCTCCCCAAGAACGAGAGCTCCCCAAGAACGGGTCACATGACCTGTAACTGCTCTCCTTGAGTTTAACGATAGAAGGGCAATGAAGAGTCAGTGGAGTGGGTCACCTTTCACTGGGAACTAAACCAACATAACACTGCGTCTTCGTTGCGTTCACGTCTGCTCCTAACGACCGTAAACAACGGTTTTACGTGACGAGAGGACAGGATGTTCACCGATACGGCGCCAACTGTCAGGAGGCGGACTGACGCCTCACACGCACACACCTTTTTAAACGCACCTCCCTATCATCGAGGCGCTAGGCGGCAGAGGACAACAAAATGGCGCCGCCTAGGACGCTAGTCCAGCCAAGCGCGGCTAACGGCGGCGCTGACCTACACCCTTGGCAGCCGTTAACCGCGGTTATGCCGCCCATTAACGTTACACGTCCCCCCCCCCGGGGTCCGGCCGCGTGCAGAGCCAGTGATATGGCCCTGATGGTCCGGAACGCCGTGGATGTGGGACACTTCCAGACCTCCTCAGCGGAGCAGTGGAGCTTCACGCTCCGAGGAGCGAAATGAGATGGTCATAATGCACCGTTTCACCGGTTCATTAGCCATGTGGGAGGAGGTGCTCAGCGCTGATTGATGCGAGAGGAGCAGAACGAGCCATGTGTGGATGGGTGAGGGTGGTTGAAAGACAGATGTGTGGATGGGTGAGGGTGGGTGAGACAGATGTGTGAATGGGTGAGGATGGATGAGACATGTGTGGATGAGTGAGGATGGGTGAGACAGATGAGTGAATGAGTGAGGGTGGATGAGACAGATGTGTGGATGGGTGAGGGTGGTTGAAAGACAGATGTGTGGATGGGTGAGACAGATGTGTGAATGGGTGAGGGTGGGTGAGACAGATGTGTGAATGGGTGAGGATGGATGAGACATGTGTGGATGAGTGAGGATGGGTGAGACAGATGAGTGAATGAGTGAGGGTGGATGAGACAGATGTGTGGATGGGTGAGGGTGGTTGAAAGACAGATGTGTGGATGGGTGAGACAGATGTGTGAATGTGTGAGGGTGGATGAGACAGATGTGTGAATGGGTGAGGGTGGATGAGACAGATGTGTGGATGAGTGGGGGTGGGTGAGACAGATGTGTGAATGGGACAGGGGGGTTGAAAGACAGATATGTGGAAGGGTGAGGGTGGCTGAAAGACAGATGTGTGGCGGGGTGAGGGTGGTCGAGAGAGATCTGAGGATGAGGTGGGCTCTATCGTCACATCTTGTAGATCCTCAAACATTTCAAACACACGATGTCCCATTGTTGATTCCTTTCCTTCTCTGAAGGTTTCGGCAAAGCTGCCTCGGAGTTGATGGTTGACCACAGGCTGTGTCCGTGGGTTGTTGTCGCTGGGGGGTTTTCCAACGACCTCGAGTTCACCCACACTACACCGGGAACCGGTTCCCGTCGTAAACGCTCTGTCAACAATTTGTCCTTCCCAGATGCAGCCGCATTCCACGAGCAAAGGCCTCCCGTCACACGCAAACACACCGATGCGCTGCGGCCATTTTGCTCTCTGGGATCCATTTATCCGGCCTGGTCTCTGACACAAACCCCTACGATGGAGCAAACTGGGGTGGGATGAATCGCTGGGATCGTTGCTGGGCCTGAACCCCGAACTGGAAGCCAGCCGGCTATGCGGCTATCCTTCCTCCGATCAGTCTGTCTCCCGTTCGATAAGGACAATAAGGGCCGTCCTCCGACTGGGAATGCCACAGATATGAGCTAGTGCATACCAAGGAACCAGCCAGCAACGCACAGACAATGCCTCGTTGTGCCTTGGTTGGCTAACCAGACAGGGAGAGAGAGGACGACTGGTCTGCGTCTTGGAATCATTTTCTCTCCTTGTTTCCCTTCCCCTCTTCTTCCCTTCGCTATACGTCCTATCCTTCCCCTCCAGCTGTTCCAAAGCTGGAGCTAAAATGTCCAGGAATTTCGTGGAGAGCAAAGAACAAAAACATCCCAAAACAGAATGTGATACTTTATTTGTATTTTTATTTTTATTTTATAGCAATTGCTTTACAGATAATTAAGCTTCAGAGATTTCTCACTTTGCACTTATATACTTTATAGTTATCCTTAGTTGGCCTCCCTATGTCCGCATGTCTTTCTGCTGCTGTAAACCCCCAGGTTTCTCTGCCTGGGGATCAATAGTCTTATCTTATCTTATCTGAAAGGACAGGGACAGACGGCCGGTCCCTGCAGTGCCTCATCAAGGTGCTTCCCCCCGGGGCTCTGGGAGTCCCAGGGCCTGGCTGCAGGAATCACACCCAGGGCGGTGCCCTGCTCTGGGCTGCCAAGAGGGCCACGGCCCCTGGCCTGCCTCCAGGCTCAATCACATCCACACTCACCCGCACACGCACGCCAACGCACGCCAACGCAGACGCACATACACACACACACACACAACCCCACACACATGCAGGCAGGCACTCACACACACACGCACGCACACATGCACACACACACACCGAGAACCACGAACCACGCCAGGCACACTGAGGAACAGACCGGAATAACTGCAGTGATTCACCGGGCCTGGCTCATAAGAGCAGGAATGTAACATAATTCAAAGTAAACACGGAAATTACAGCACACACACACACACACACACACACACACACAACAGGGTGTACTGGGCACCACAACCTAACAAGGAATTAGGCGACGTTTAGCAGCGAGGATCCCGTTTCCTTGGAGACGAGTCTTAAAGCAACATGACCAGGTACAGAGGGAGTCACCAAGTGTTATTGTGGTCTGGTGATGGCGACGCTGGAATATTCCTCCATACCAGCGGGAACTTTCCTATCAAACCGCCAAGCTGCCTTAGACCAGCGCCCTTGGACCAGACCGGACCAGATCCGACCGACCCGTCTGTCTGACCGACCCGTCTGTCCGACCGACCCGTCTGTCTGACCGACCCGTCTGTCTGACCGACCCGTCTGTCTGACCGACCCGTCTGTCTGACCGACCCGTCTGTCCGACCGACCCGTCTGTCTGACCGACCCGTCTGTCTGACCGACCCGTCTGCGGTATGAGGTGGCTGAAAGGTACTCTGCTAAATAAACTGGGGTCTAAGGATTCAAGGGAAGTGTGTGTGTGTGTGTGTGTGTGTGTGTGTGTGTGTGTGTGTATGCGTGCGTCTGTGTGTATGCGTGCGTCTGTGTGTGTGTGTGTGTGTGTGTGTGTGTGTGTGTGTGTGTGTGTGTGTGTGTGTGTGTGTGTGTGTGTGTGTGTGTGTGTGTGTGTGTGTGTGTGTGTGTGTGTGTGTGTGTGTGTGTGTGTGTGTGCGTGTGTCTACGTGAGTCTGCGTGCGTGCGTGCGTGCGTGCATGTGTCTGTGCGTGCGTGCGTGCGTCCGTGCGTGCGTCCGTGTGTGCGTCCGTGTGTCTGTGCGTGTGTGTGTCTGTGCGTGCGTCCGTGTGTCTGTGCGTGCGTGTGTGTGCGTGCGCTCTGGGTGTAACATCATATATCCACCCGTGTGTTTCTGGCTGGGAACACCAGCAGCTCACCAGACGACGAACAAAACAAACAAAACAAAAGGGGGACAAAGATCTGCTAATGCAATCTGCCTCCATCCACCATCTGCTGGTCCACAGGTCTGGGGATGGGGAGGAATGCATGGAGCTCCAGTCAACCACGACTTGCTCCTTCTCCTCTCCTAGACACATCACTTTCACCCGTTTTCATGTGCTGATAACTCAAAATACTCTTAGCTCAACCCTCGGCTACTAGATGTGCAGGCTAGTCCACCTAGAAATAAAGTTCATTGACTAACACTCGGCCACTTTTCAGGGAGCTACCAAGCTACGTTTTTGCACTGACTGATAACAACTCACCACAAAGTAGACTTGGAAATGGGGGTCTGTGGTCAGATAGTCTAGTGGTTCGCCGAAAGGTTGTGGGTTCAAACCCCAATGTCCATGTGTCTAACCTGGAGGCTTCCACCTTCTCCGTAGTGACATGTAGCAACAGAAACAAAACCATTGACTGCAAGGCGCTTTGCGTCTGTGAAAAGCCAGTAAGCAGTCAATTGAAGAAATATAAACATTTACTGTTACAATCCAGTTCTTTGACGGCCCCTGAGATTACTGTAAGTGCCATTTATAATCTCACAGCCCTACTTACAATCTCACAGCCCTACTTACAATCTCACAGCCCTACTTACAATCTCACAGCCCTACTTACAATCTCACAGCCCTACTTACAATCTCACAGCCCCACTTACAATCTCACAGCCCTACTTACAATCTCACAGCCCTACTTACAATCTCACAGCCCTACTTACAATCTCACAGCCCTACTTACAATCTCACAGCCCTACTTACAATCTCACAGCCCTACTTACAATCTCACAGCCCACTTACAATCTCACAGCCCTACTTACAATCTCACAGCCCTACTTACAATCTCACAGCCCTACTTACAATCTCACAGCCCTACTTACAATCTCACAGCCCTACTTACAATCTCACAGCTCTATTTACAATCTCACAGCCCTACTTACAATCTCACAGCCCTACTTACAATCTCCATTTACAATCAGCGCAGTAAGAACAAAGCTGCCGTTAATCTCCTTTTATTAGGGCTACAGACTTTCACATGGAGCTCATGAGAGGTGAACGCTCTGGATATCGCCTCACATTAATCAGACGGTTCTTATTATCCACGAAAGGAAAAGGGGTTTGGGGGAGCAGGCGCAGAGTTGGATTGCCTCTATGGTTAATCGTGCTTGGCTGATGTAATGACCCCCCCCCCCTTTTTAGTCGGTCCAGCCGTCCTGTTTTACATTAGACAGATGGTCGCTGGGCCGGGCTCGGGCCAGAGATAGCACGGGGGAGCGAGGGAGAGAGCGAGAGCGAGAGAGAGAGAGAGAGAGAGAGCGAGAGCAAGAAAGAGAGGGTGAGCAAGAGAGAGAGAGCGAGAGAGAGGGAGAGCGAAAGAGAGCGAGAGAGCGAGAGAGCGAGAGAACGAAATAGCGAGAGCAAGAGCAAGAGAGCGAGAGAAAGAGTGAGAGAGCGAGAGAGAGAGCAAGAGAGCGAAAGAGCGAGAGGGAGAGCAAGAGAGAGGGGGGGAGCGAGAGCAAGAGAGAGAGAGCGAGAGCGAGAGCGAGACCTTCTGGAGTGTACCGTTGGATCAGTATTGGCCGGCGGGGTGGCTTGTGTCCACGTTTATCTCGGCTGACTTCACGGTGCAGCGCTGGTGAGCTGGTCATGCCGCTATAACGGGGTCCCGCTGGGACTGATGCGCCGTCGTGACCCCAGAGTATGACCTCTCGTTGTGCTCGAAGTGGCCGTGCGCTAACGTAGCTAACGTTTTAACACCGTGCTCATCACACACTCTCAGAAAGGACGAGCCACTGCTATCGTTGTGTGCGCGGCTACGTTAGCCCCACGCTACGATAGCCCAACACCATGCCAGGGTAACTTGGCACCACGGTAACCTAGCAACCTGCTATGGCGACCTACCAGCCAGCTTACGAGACCCACCACACCACAAAGGGAAATAATGCCCAGCCTATGAGATTAAATATAACAACACTTTCGTGTTCATCTTTTTAGGGAAATCCTTGATAAATTGGTCGACAGCAGATCTTGAGAGCCTGGCTCAAGAGCACCTGGCCAGTTGCTTCTAGAACTGTCCATCGCTGGCGAGTCACGACGGGATATCGGACAAAATCAAATGAAAATAAGAGAATACATTTAATCAAAACAGTGTCCTCCTGCGCCACTGGCTTTACGTCTCCATGTACCTAGGTGTAAGATCCCAACAAACAGACGAAAACAGAACAGGTCTCTCGCTAGAACCACAGGTAACCCTTTTTGCGTTGGAGTGACAGCACAGCTGACGAAACCTCTCAATCCAATCGCGGCGGTGGCTTTCCAGCCAGACACCTCTGTAGGCCGGCGTCATCCAACAGTGGACCCAATCAACAACAAGCTCGGAAGCCAATCCCTCAAAGCCTGCCCGCGTTTCCTTGGGGCAACGCTATGCTCGATTAATCAGACCATCTGCATCCGATTTGGCCCACTCTCGGTCTCAACAGTTAATATCGCCCCAAGAAATATATGGCCCACACAATAATCTCAGTGTTGGCGTGCAAAACAGGTTGTGGACGCTAGTCTGTGCTTCATTACTGGCCTGCCCCCCCCACCCCCCCCCCCCTCCCCTCCCCTCTGTGCATGTGATACCGCTCAGGACTTATACAACTGGAGGCCATTTTCCACAAATATAGTTACCATTGCTATTATTTAGCAGACGCTTATGTACCAAGTCACATGCAAAAGGGAATTTATCTCCATGCCATTAAGGAGCAGGTAGGGGGTTGGACTTCTTGCTCAGGGATGTTTACAGGTAGGCTTGAGGACACTGGGGATCGAACCCAGAACCTTTCAGCTGTGAGTCAAGAACCCTAAGCACTAGACTACTATGGAGATCCCTCGCGACACCGTGCTGCAGTCTGATATTCAAAGACGGTTGGGGTAAGGTACAGTGGACAGCCAAGAGCAGACCCTGACTTAACAGAGCTTAACACTGATTCCAGTTGATTTAATCAACCAATCGTGGAGCGAAGCATGAAGGTTAACATTTTCATTACAGAAAGTCAGCAAGTGCTAATCCCGGCGCCGCTGACATTTAGCTCCCAAAGCCGAATCTCAGACGCAAGTCTCTCTCTCTCTCTCTCTCTCTCTCTCTCTCTCTCTCTCTCTCTCTCTCTCTCTCTCTCTCTCTCTCTCTCTCTCTCTCTCCTCTCTCTCTCTCTCTCTCTCTCTCTCTCTCTCTCTCTCTCTCTCTCTCTCTCTCTCTCTCTCTCTCTCTCTCTCTCTCTCTCTCTCTCTCTCTCTCTCTCTCTCTCTCTCTCTCCTCTCTCTCTCTCTCTCTCTCTCTCGACAACCCAGTCACCCTGGTTCTTCAAAGAGCCCGCTTACGTTTCCTCTCAGTAGGACGAGGTAGGATACATAACGTGTGTGTGTCCTACCTGACCACCTTGGTGGCTCCTTCATGTTTCCTCTCAGTAGGACGTGGTAGGATACATAACGTGTGTGTGTCCTACCTGACCACCTTGGTGGCTCCTTCATGTTTCCTCTCAGTAGGACGAGGTAGGATACATAACGTGTGTGTGTCCTACCTGACCACCTTGGTGGCTCCTTCATGTTTCCTCTCAGTAGGACGAGGTAGGATACATAACGTGTGTGTGTCCTACCTGACCACCTTGGTGGCGCCCCTGGTGGCCTGCATGTCCACCATGCAGCCGCTGGTCACGTAGGAGGCCAGGTTGATCTCGGAGAACTCAGCCTGTGGTGGGAAAAACAGGCAGAAAACACAACGCTTAGACAAGATTACATTCATCATCACGAGCGCATTCATTGGTGTGTGTGTGTGTGTGTGTGTGTGTGTGTGTGTGTGTGTGAGAATCAATCTTACAAGTCAAGACACACAAATATGTTGCAAAAAACGTTATGTCACTCGTTTAACAATAAGCAGATTTAAAGCAGGAAAGAGTCAAAACATAGATACAAAGAGAGAGAGAGAGAGAGACAGAAAGAGGGCGGGGGGAGAGAGAGGGGGAGGGGAGAGAGATGGAAGGAGAGGGTGGGAGAATTAGACACAGCCATGACAGACAGACAGATAGACAGAGACAGCGAGAGAGAGAGAGAGAGAGAGAGAGAGAGACAGAGCGCCAGAGACAGAGAGAGAGAGGGTTAGCAAGACAGAGACAGACAGACAGCTAGAAAGTCAATATTAGCAGGAAAGGAGTAGTGGTGAGGGCAAATTGAATTATCCCCAGTCTGTTTCGCGGGGGTAGAAAGGCCTTGTGGCAGCGCAGGGCTAATGACCTCATCAGGCTCCCACCGCTCCACAAAAGGAGGGGACAGCAGAGCACTCTGTGGGAATTGTATTTTTTTTTTGGTAGGTCTAATACAAAGGGATTATAGAGGACTACAATTGGAATGCAATTTATTTCCTCCCAACTGATTCTTCAAACTGCAGCAAGACGCGTCTGTGATTTTCCCACAAGTGATTCGGACGGGATGTCTGGAAATCCACAGAGGTTCATGTGTCTTTTTTAACCCAACCCAAGAGAACTATTTCCTTAGCTCTTCTCAAGCGGCCGTAAGACATTATGCTTTGTTGTTGTTGTTGTGTTTTAGTTTTACACGGTGGATTTAAAGTCAACCAATAACTCAATAAAGTCTTATTAGAGCAAACCACAGACCGTAAGAAGCAACCAAATACGTATAATAGTACATTTATTTGTACAGCGCTCTTCAAAACACTTTACAGCAAGAATACAATCACATAATAAAAACTTTCAAAAATAGCAGATACATTATCAATATAATAATAGGTATAAGACACTCCATATGGCACGCCAATGTTTAACCAAAACTAGTGTTCACCCTTTTTACCCCATCGGCGTACACAAACAGAAGCTCACATATATACGATATTAAACAGGAAGTGACATCAGGCCTTTTGCGATTGGGGCGGCTGCTAAGCCGTAGGCACATGACAAAAACTACGTTTAAAAAAATGTTTGTGTCCCACAATTGACTCGAGTTCTACACGAAGCGAACAAACCCAGCCCTGCGACGCTCGCCTTCCATGCGCCTTGATCCCTTAAAAACAACGGGATCCTATTTCACATTTACAAAGTCCCGCTCCGTGCGCTTTTGGGGCGTCAACACCACTTACAATCCATCATGGTCGTTTTAAACGCTAGGAACCGACACTGATGGATTTACAGGAGGGGCCGCGAGCGCGCTAGCTAACCCTGCTGGCTCTCAGTGGAGCGATGAAGAAAACAGGGAGATTCAATTTGCCGTGTCCGGTGGACGACCAAGCACAACATTACACCGCAGACCCTGCTGTGCCTCACTTGTCAGAGGAGGAGGAGAAACGGAGAAGGAACAAGGGGAAGAGGCTGCAGATGTGCCTTTAATGATCCATATTCAATCACTTGCTCATTCATAGCGCAGAAATATAGACATAAATACAATGTTGTTGTTTTTTTTCTTCTGTGATAAAACAACGAGTTCCCTGGCAAGAACGGAGTTTGAATTTCAAGAATTGGAGACCAGGAATTCACCATTAATGAACCATAGTCAGTCACACACAATCATATATTTGTTATCGCCAACAACAACCCACAACAGATGAGAAGTCTCTGGTCTTCGCCCAGAGCAGAGCGGGAGGTGAGTGAGCTGGGATTCACGGTCCTCATGTCAGCCCAGCTCAGGGTAGATGTGATCTGACTCCTCTGAACTCCTGTTCTGAACTCCTGTTCTGAGCCCCTGTTCTGAGCTCCTGTTCTGAGCTCCTGTTCTGAGCTCCTGTTCTGAGCTCCTGTTCTGAGCTCCTGTTCTGAGCTCCTGTTCTGAGCTCCTGTTCTGAGCTCCTGTTCTGAGCTCCTGTTCTGAGCTCCTGTTCTGAGCTCCTGTTCTGAGCTCCTGTTCTGAGCTCCTCTGCGTGCTCTGCAGCCTCATCACTCAGAGGATGCTGAGACACCGTGAGTGTGTGTGACGCAAGTCTGCACACACACACACTCACGCACGCACAAATACACACACGCAAATGCGCTTACGCACACACACACACACACACACACACGAAAACATACACAAACACACAGTGACTAAAGCACATATAAACAAATACGGTCACACACGCACGCACACACAAACAAACAAACAATGCGTGGACATTCACAAATCACACAGTAGTGGATACACCCACACAAGTAATCAGAGCCTCACACACAGACACAGACACACACACGCACGTCCTGGTGTCGTCATGGTTACCATGGAGGAAGACACATTCAGAGATGTGGCCCCGGCCTGGGAAAGTAAACCAGGGACAGATTTGCAACCAGAGGCCCTCTCCACAGTTTGACTCTTCTCCATCTGGTCAACTGCTTTTATCTTACGCTCAAGTCACAACAACAACAACAACAACAACAACAACGAGCCTTATCCTGAACCCAGCCACCCATAACCAAGGATTTTACCAGGGACAACCCTTCTGTTTAAGCCATAATAGTCATATTATGAACCACAATAGTCATAATATGAACCTAATTGTCCATGAAAACACTTGGCGTATTGTTTATTAAGTCAGATCTTGAGTACAGAGAAAGAGTTGATATCAGCCCTACGTAAGAAAAAAGAAAGAAAATAAATATATAAAATAGGACATAGGATGAACAATTTGCATTAATCGCGCCGTCTGTGTCGGTAACCGTCCACTGATATATTTATTACGTAACATCTGGCGCTTTAAAATCGGAATACGTTGTGGAACAGAGGACAACGGGAACAATGTCTTCCTCGTTACGATATCCGGGGGTAAAAGTTCGGAGTGAAAACGTGTGGCTGCAGGATGATGAAACGGGGCAGTTTGATTTAATTCAACACGGTTAGCACGGCGGTATGCAGCCTGGATAAGCCTAATCATATGCTGATGTGATTGCGGGGTTTTTAGAGAACACTAAGCTATTCAGGTCGCATTAGAACCTCTGCTTGTAATCACTACCACCTTGTGTAACAGCACAATAACTCACTGAAAACGTCTCTCTCTCTCTCTCTCTCTCTCTCTCTCTCTCTCTCTCTCTCTCTCTCTCTCTCTCTCTCTCTCTCTCTCTCTCTCTCTCTCTCTCTCTCTCTCTCTCTCTCTCTCTCTCTCTCTCTCTCTCTCTCTCTCTCTCTCTCTCTCTCTCTCTCTCTCTCTCTCTCTCTCTCTCTCTCTCTCTCTCTCTCTCTCTCTCTCTCTCTCTACGACAACAGACAGCATTGTGGGTGCTGGTGTGTAATTCCCCTGTACCGACCAATGGCGATTGATTGGGTATCACACCGAATCATCCGTCTTCAACACAAGATCAAGACAGACAGGCAGAGACAGAGAGACAGAGACTGCCCTTACTGAGGTCACTGGGCCTGCATATTCAGCAGATGTTGCCCCTGGCAACCCAGTCGACAGACAGACAGACCTTAGGACCTGGGGCACTTGCGCTTTCACACTCCCCCCTACTGCCCCCCTGATTTCCTACCGCCTCATTTGCCCCAAATTGCTTGCGCTTACGCCCTCCTCATGTGGGGGGGGGGGGGGGGGGGGGGGGAAGAAAATCACAAAACCCCAAGTGACCCGTCGATTGGTCGGACATGGGCTCCGTGTCACGGAGACCCTCACCAGCAGAGAGTGTGCGTGTGTGCGCGTGCGTTCACCCACTAAAGTCTGATATAATGGAGCACCCTAAAGGGAGGGGAGTGGGGGGGGCCCCTGGCCGCGGAGCCAACAGGGCCCCGGACAAGAATCCAAGACACTTCAAAAGAGGTAGAAAAGGGCCTTGTGGGTAATGGAGAATCCCTCCGAAACTCATGGATCTCTCTCACAGCGCACGCACACACACACACACACACACACACACACACACACACACACACACACACACACACACACACACACACACGACGAGAGCAGGTTGAGTTGGTGGGTTCAGTGCTTTTCCGAGAGGAAGGGTTCTAGGAAGTAATGAAGGCCTGGGTTGCCAGATTGAGGGACAGGAAGGGGGGGGTTTTCATCAGCACTAAAGGCAACCCCTAGGGACCACTTCAGTTAGACCTGCTGTAAAACAGAGCTGATGATTAACACATAATGAATCTAGTTTATTTCTTGTCCCACTACGCCATGCCTTGTGTTGGGAAATAAAACGACTACATATTTTATTTCCTTTACATCAAAACCAAAATCAGGTGGTCACAAAGTGACAAATTTAATTTAATTGCCTAAAATATGCCAGAGACACGCGGCAATGAAGACACTAAAGATACGGTGTCAGAGAGGCTCGGTCAATTCAGTCCAACTGCATACTTCTGTGTCTTCTTGAGACTGGACCGACCGAACACAGCAGCAGATCCCAAGATCTGGAAACCTTTACAAATGGCCGCTTGTTTTTCATTCCATGCCTGCTGCCCTCATGAGCTCCAGCCCTCCACAAATTCTTTATATTAACGGATCCAGCAGTCCGCAGCACATTCCACCTAGTCTCTTGTTTAGAGCTCCTGAATGGAGGACCACCACCACCACCAACACCTCCACCACCACCAACACCTCCACCACCACCACGGTACCTGCATGATTAAGAGACATGGCCAAACAACAGTAGAGCGCAAACAGCCCATAAAAACCTTTCTAGTCTTTCCACGGATGCTGTGAGCCTCTCCTCCAGCCATAAAACCCTCCCCTGCTCCTCTTTTCAAAAGGGCCTCGGCGATGGCTAGCAGATGTCCCCAGTCCTACCGGTGTCCTAAAGGGAATCAGATGCTAGCGACCGTAAACACTGCCTGCCCGGGGCGGCGGGGGGGGGGGGGGGGGGGGGGGGGGGGGGGGGGGGGGGGGGGGGTTCATTCGTCGCTCAGTGTTGTGATAGGCCGCTGCTTCGGGGGGGGGGGGGGGGGGGGTTCATTCGTCGCTCAGTGTTGTGATGATAGGCCGCTGCTTCGGGGCGGGGGGGGGGGGGGGGGGAGGCTGGGGGGGTACGACATGGTTAGATGTTTCGTGGACCGACAGATGCACACCACTCGCACGCTGACAAACAAAGTCCCTACAGCTGTGGTGCGATGGGCTTCAAGTGGTTGGAGCGTGTTAATATTGGGATCAGGCTTACACATGGGGCGGATTTCTGACGAACACTTCTAGGGCTGGGAGTAAGCTGAAGTAATAGTGTTGGTGGGGACACACAAGTACAGCTTGAGGTTCTTGCAGGGAAATAAATATGATCCACAACCCATTTGTTTGCATCTTGCGAACGTGTACGAGAACTGTAACGTCTTATGGTTACTTGTGCCTTTGTTTCTATTTGTACAATTTCATACAAACTAAGCAAACGAGTGTTTTATGTGTGTGTTGTATGGCTTGAGTCTTATATGTCTTGAAACCAATGTGTAATAACATGAAAACAATGTGTAATAACCTGAAAAGAATATGTAATAACCTGAAACCAATGTGTAATAACCTGAAACCAATAAGTAATAACATGAAAACAATGTGTAATAACCTGAAAGGAATATGTAATAACCTGAAACCAATAAGTATTAACCTGAAACCAATGTGTAATAACCTGAAACCAATGTGTAATAACCTGAAAAGAATGTAATAACCTGAAACCAATGTGTAATAACCTGAAACCAATGTGTAATAGCATGAAACCAATGTGTAATAACCTGAAAACAATGTGTAATAACATGACTGTTTCCTACCTGTTCCACTTTGATCTCGTATTCGCCGTTCAACTTCTTGCCGCGGAAATACTTCGCCCTGCGA
>JACYXH010000616.1:110000-140000 GCA_026745465.1 Lota lota | reverse complement strand
AGATGGAGATATCTTTGGCGGGGGATCCGTCACGCTCGTTTACAGACGCTGCATCAATCCACCACAGGCGGAAACCTCCACGAAGCCGCAGAAATGCGATAACCGCGAGATTAATTTGTATGGTTGTATTATTAGTGTTACATGAGTCATGCATATCGTTGACGTCGAGTTCAATCAAAATCAAAGCATAACTGTCTTTGCATCCCACGTTTATTCACTCTCCTCCAACACTTCCCTACCTTATAAACACATAAAATACAGGTAAACACCGGCAGGACTTTTTTTTATATCATTGACCACCGTCTGTGTCAAATGTCAAAGAATAACACATAACACACAATAAAACTGAAAGAAGACAAATCAATAGCGATCGTGCTGGATTCCCCGCCTAGCTTCATCTGTCTTGGAAGAAGCTAACGCGCTAACCTAGCTTCAGACCAAGGCCAGCGAGGTCACACGACAGCCAGAAAACAACCCCCCCCCCCCCCCAATCGTTATTCAAACGGATGCACGATTTTATCGATTCACTGAGGAACGACCATGACCTCCAAGGGAAGGGGGACGGTTAACCGGCAGTGTGAGGCCGCCACGCGCATCCTAAACCCTAATCAACCCTGCCATGCTAATTACCCGCCTACACCCTGTGTGGTAGACAGCAGCAGGGATGCGGAGGACCGTCATGGGCCGCAATAACCGACGCACCGTGCGGTGGCGCATAGGACGACGCCATAGCTTCAGCCTTTTGCTTCACGCTATAGCTTTATGCCATATCTTTATGGTACAGCTTAATTCTATAGCTTTATACTATAGCCTTATTCTATAGCTTTATGCTATATTGACATGCTACAGCCTCATGCTGTAGCCTCATGCTACAGCCTCATGCTACAGCCTCCTGCTACAGCCTCCTGCTACAGCCTCATGCTACAGCCTCATGCTACAGCCTCCTGCTACAGCCTCCTGCTACAGCCTCCTGCTACAGCCTCCTGCTACAGCCTCCTGCTACAGCCTCCTGCTACAGCCTCCTGCTACAGCCTCATGCTACAGCCTCCTGCTACAGCCTCCTGCTACAGCCTCCTGCTACAGCCTCATGCTACAGCCTCCTGCTACAGCCTCCTGCTACAGCCTCATGCTACAGCCTCATGCTACAGCCTCATGCTATAGCCATTATGGTAGCTAATGTTTCCTATTAAGAGCTAGTGACTGATGTTGAAGACGGGGAAAAAGCTCTCTTTCTGAATGTAATATTTATTACTTCCATTACCAGAGATTTATCATGTCTTTAACAAGGCTCGTGTGCCCAGGTGTGTGCGTTGTATGCTTTAGGAATCCTCCTCCTGCCGTATCAAACCTTATTAAACACTTTGCCTTAGCAGGAGATTTAATACACGCTGGAAGGTTAATGTATGGACTATAACGGGTAATGTATAGAAGGTGACATGGGGGTTAGCGGGGGGATCAATCACGCTGTGTGACCAGATCTACTGCTGGTTCAGAGCGTCACTCCACGTCTTAAAGGGGGCCCCCCTGTTAGACGGATAGATAAGCAACATCTGATACGGTCCACTGGTCAGGCTGGAGGCCTGATCTATCCGGCGTACATCTAGGTGGACACGCCCCCTTGTGATGTCACTAAGGCAAAGGAAAAGGCAGGATTTCAAACGGCCTGCATTGGCTCCTCCCACTCACACCTGGTGGTGACGTAGCCCCCCCCCCCCCCCCCCCCCTTTATAAGGAGATTCTGATCTCGCTGCACTCACCAGTCGGTGTGCGGCCCGTCGATGACCAGCAGGATCTTGGGCTTGCGTACGACGGGTTTGGCCGGAGTAGCGTCAGCCGCGGCGGCGGCGGCGGCGGCGGACCTAGCCTGCGCCGCGGCAGCTACGTTCTGGGCCATCTGGGCGCTCTTCACCACGCTGGAGAAGGAGCTGAGGAAGCCGCCCCCGGATGGAGCCGACGCCGCGGTAACGGGCGGGACGGCGGCGGTGGGAGGAGCCGGGGGGGCGGCGGCGTTGGCCTTGGCGGGCGGGGGAGTGTGGGGAGGCTGCTCCGCCTGCACCGGGGGCTGTCGCCGCTCCGTGGCCGGGGAGGCGGGGGTGGAGGTGGAGGAGGTGGAGGAGGTGGTGGAGGTGGAGGTGGTGGAGGTGGTGCCCGGGGGGGCGGGCCTCTGGAGGTCCATCATGTAGCCGTTGGGCAGATTGGCCACGAAGCTGCTGTCTGACAGGCGGCGCCGAAGGTAGTTCATGGTGGGGTCGGAGGTCAGGAATCGAACAGCTGTAGAGAGCGACAGAGAAAGGTAGACAATGAGAAGGCGATGTATGAGGCAGAGAGAGGAAATAAAAGCAACAGAGTACAAAGGCAGAGAGGCAGAGCGATAGCAAGACAGAGACAGAATTGTCAGAGCGGAAGAGGAAGGAAGTAGGAAAGAGAGGGAAACGGGCTTTAATGAAGTCAAATCGTATTCGCTATTTAAATAAGGTGGGGATGAAGTCAGTTGCGGTGACAGCAATGCGTTTGTTCCAACGGCTGATTTGCATATAAAGCCTTATCCTGTGGACTAAATCTGTCAGGAAGGCACACAGCGCTGGTGACACAGCGCGCGCGATGCTACACCTCCAGCGCCCCAGAGCTTGTTCCATTAGCGAGGCGCAGAGCGCGAGCTGCGAGACACCGAACACAATGTGTTCTAGAAGAGACACTGAAAGCAGTGTGGCAGAGACCCGTTCGTACAGATTAGCTTTCCGCTCCCCAATAAGAGCAATAAGAGGAAGGATGGAGCAGGCAAAGAAAAGCAACCGGATTAAAAAAAAAAAATGGAGAACGCTCGCTACGCAAAGGAAATTCAGAAGACACAAAAGGTTTTTTGTTTAGGAGCAAAAACAAATAATGCCAATGGGTTGTGTTGAATCTGAATACCACCCTAATAAAATGTTTATCGTTCTACATGTTTGCGCCACCCATATAATGTTCATGCTTACAGAAAGTAACATGCACATACATTATTGAAATTCATTTTAATTGTATTCCCTCCCCAAAATGTTTTGTGTTGGTGAAAGGGGTACTTGGCTGGAAATCTAAATATCTTAGAGGGGGTGCATTACTAAAAGATAGTTTGAGAACCACTGGGATAGGTGATGCGGCAGGACACCCCTCCCTCCTCCCTCCCTCGATTGTCTTTTCCTGGTCAGGGCGACTGCAGCCTCTCGGGGCTGATTATGGGGTTAAAGACAGGGTTATACCCAGGGCCTTCACCACTTTGTGGTACTGGATAAGTGGACGCACACACACACACACACACACACACACACACACACACACACACACACACACACACACACACACGATGGCTAAGTGAAAGGAGCAGAGAGGACGCGGGACCTCACCTCGACCAAGGTGGCACTTTATCTCATGGAAAACAGATCAATAGTAAGCATGGAGCCCGACGCAAACAATCAATATAGCATCCCATGGTCCTGTCAACAGCACCAGGGTAATGGACTCCAAGCCGGCGTTGGGACGCATTCACAAGGTTCTGGTTGTGGGGAAACACCGCTAATCTCACAATGCAAGCTCAATTTGTGTAGAACACTATGTATAACATTGTGGACGGTGGAGTTGGCTCAGGAGTTTGACTCCCAGCAGAAAGGTACTGGGTTCGATCCCCAGTGTCAGCAGCCTGGTCTGTAGGCCTCCTTGAGCAAGATGTCTAACCCTGGCCTGGAAGCCAGACGAATCTACGAGCTCATGTTTGATTTGCCCTGGCATATGGGTTTGGCCCCTGCTCGTGCAGACAGATTTCAAGCAAACCTGGGATGGGCCAATCACATGCCTTCATCAAATACGGGGCGGGTTTGATACAATGACAGTATAGAGGAGCGCCCTATTGGAGCGCCTTCAGGCATGTTCATAAACAACCAAGATGGCTGCCACTGACGTGACACACATGTCGTTTCTGATTGGTTGTAGGTCCAGCCATCTGCGCCCAGCGGCGTTTCGGTCCGCGCCCGTTGATGACACCCCTTGAAAATGAGCCAAGAGGTTCCAGACGAACACGCATTTGCCAATTGGTCTGGCGATGTCAGGGTAGTCTAACCCCCGACTCATTAATCAACTAGTAGTTAATTCATAAGTCGCTTTGGATAAAAGTGTCAAAAATAACTCAATAAATAAAACAAATAAAGAACATTTTCCCCTGCCATATTACGATACAAAGCCCAGAATGCAGTTTGGCACGGATCCTTTTTGCCAGGCTTCAGAACAGAGAAGCACCCTCCGAGGCACCGGTAGAAAATAGATCTTGTGAAACTAAACTTGCCACTTCCTGAACCAAAAAGAAAAAAAAGAAAAAAGGTGTCTGCATCCCACACAAGCACAGTGTTCCCGTTATGAATTCTCTCTCACGACAGATCGCAATTTTTTGAATTAACCACCGCCACGGAGAAGATGTTAATTCTGTGGTCTCGTCTCGCTCAATTGGTAGAGAATGTTATTAACATTGCCTTATTCCATCATACTAAAACCAAACTGGCTCTGAATCACACTGGGGGACTGTGCGTATGCACTCACAGTATTGTAAATAAGGTGCTTTGTGCCAACGCCTCCACCCAGTGGAATACATATATTACAAGGCATATGGGAACCTCACAGACACAGTGAACAGACAGGGAGAGGGAGACACAGCCTTGTGGAGGAGAACATATGAGGAGATGGTTGGCTGGATGACCATGCATGCACTCAGACAGAACTCGAATGAAACACAGCAGGGCCCCTGTGATACACATCAGGAGTTCACTGCCAGAGACCAACACATCACACTGGAGCTTTGATCTGTTCGCCGGTGTCAGCGACACACACACACACACACACACACACACACACACACACACACACACACACACACACACACACACACACACACACACACACACACACACACACACACACACACACACACACACACACACACACACACACACACACACACACACACACACACACCTTGTTTGGACTAAATATATGCACACTTGGGTCTCTGATACGTGGCACATTTCCTATCTTTGATCAATTGTAGAACAACGATTTTATCAATCTTTAAGTGCTTGTGGAGATCTCGCAAATATACCATTTGTTTTCAAATCAGGTCCAAACGCAAAGCCGAACTGTTCTGTTAAACAGGCAGACCTGAGAAGATGACGACGCGTCCGGCAGATGCCAGAACCGACTTCGTGAAGTGGTGGCCAGGAGGGAAAGCAGGGGGTCGTCTTTTGATTGCAAAATGAAAACGGTGTCACCGCAAGCGCTAGCAGTGATGGGGAAGCACCGGGACCTCGTGGTGAGATGGTTAAACAGACGGTCACCCACAGGGTCGCCACCTTCGAAACACGGAAAACGGTGCTGATGCGGCCCAACGACCGGTTGCCGGGGGCAACTGTAACCCGTCAATCCCTGATTTGTGATTCCCAGCTGAGAGCTTTCTGTTAATGACTTGGTCCCATTTGACTGAAGCGAGGCATACAGAGATGCTGTCTGGGGACCATCAGCGTTAAACCTGTGATGTATTATTGATGCATCTGGAGAAGGCTTGTCTTTCACTTGTTATTGCCAACGCCCGTTGTAATCTGGGGATGCAATGCAGCATTTGTTTTTTCTTCAGTGTCCTAGTCACTGCTGCTGTTTCTGCCTCTGATGAGGACAACTTTGATCAGGAACGTGACTTTACCATTAATATAAGTATACCATTAATACACATTAATAATATTACTATGACTATTATCAATATTTAGTCTTTAATCAGAGGCATCTATCCAAAAGTGACTCGCAATGAATTGAGATACAGGTCGTTGGGGAGTAGGTAGGGGGTGAGTAGGTAGGGGGTGAGTAGGTAGGGGGTGAGTAGGTAGGGGGTGAGGCACCTGGCTCAAAGAGGCCTACAGGTAGGCTGGGAGGCAAGCCCCCTAGCAACTTCTCCCTCAAGCCACTAGTAACTGCACCATCCCAGCCTTAGTCACTGCACCATCACCCCCCTTGTCACTGCACCATCACCCCCCTTGTCACTGCACCGTCACCCCCCTGGTCACTGCACCATCACCCCCCTGGTCACCCCCCTAGTCACTGCACCATCACCCCCCTTGTCACTGCACCGTCACCCCCCCAGTCACTGCACCATCACCCCCCTAGTCACTGCACCGTCACCCCCCTTGTCACTGCACCGTCACCCCCCTGGTCACTGCACCATCACCCCCCTGGTCACCCCCCTAGTCACTGCACCATCACCCCCCTTGTCACTGCACCGTCACCCCCCTGGTCACTTCACCGTCACCCCCCCTGGTCACTTCACCGTCACCCCCCCAGTCACTGCACCATCACCCCCCTAGTCACTGCACCGTCACCCCCCTAGTCACTGCACCATCACCCCCCTAGTCACTGCACCGTCACCCCCCTGGTCACTGCACCATCACCCCCCTTGTCACTGCACCATCCCAGCCTTAGTCACTGCACCATCACCCCCCTTGTCACTGCACCGTCACCCCCTAGTGACTTCACCGTCATCCCCCTGGTCACTGCACCATCACCCCCCTGGTCACCCCCCCTAGTCACTGCACCATCACCCCCCTTGTCACTGCACCATCACCCCCCTAGTCACTGCACCATCACCCCCCTGGTCACCCCCCTAGTCACTGCACCATCAACCCCTAGTCACTGCACCATCACCCCCTAGTCACTGCACCATCACCCCCCTAGTCACTGCACCATCACCCCCCTGGTCACTGCACCATCACCCCCCTGATAAGCAGCGGTTGAATCACTACAAAGAGAGGTGTAGTTGATTAATCTGATCTGTTGTACCACAAAGCCGGATCGGATTTGTTTCTCACTATAAAACAACAATTTAGGTTAGAGATTTCTCCCATCGATTTCCCCTCACGGATTCAATAATGCGTGTTGATATCTACAGTGATTTATATCTCTGCACCTGAAAAGTGACCATCATCATCATCATCATAGACAAAATGTGCTTTCATGGTGTAGCGTTGTTATGGATACTGATTACGAGTCGTAGGCATAAAGATGGCGGAAACGACAAGCGGGTTTTCAACCCTAAATCTGTCCTGCTCCCTGTGGTCTGTGGACCGCTACGCTCATCCTCTTGGAGTCCTCCTCACCTACCGGGCTGCAGTCTGACCGGCCGGCGGTGGACACAAGGACGCGAGAGGCAGGGCGAGACTAGGGCCCAGCTGCATGTCCTGTCCCCATAGATCCACCAAGGACGGACAGAGCCGAGGACGAAAAGGACAGACAGGCCGATTATTTGTTAGCGCAATACTTTGTCAGGTTGACTCAAAAATTGTATATTTTTTAAAAGGCAGAAAGATATCTTATGAAATGAATAGTACAGTCATATAGACGGTATTCGCCTAGTCAATACACATAAACTACATTCTTGTCCTGTGTTTAAACCCATACGTTAATGCTCACAAAAGATCAAGACCATAGAATCGCTATACATAATATGTTGGCGCTCAGAAATCCTTGTAATAATATCATGTTGTGAGGGCCCTGCCTGCTTCCAGAGGGTTCAGAGCAGGTGATAATCACAGTCAGTGAGCTGTAATGACGGTGAGAGAAAGATAATGTTCTAGGAGACCGCGGGTCCCTGGTGGCTAATGCATACCGTGTTGGGGGGGGGGGGGATTGAACAGTACTACCGTATAATGTATATTATACAATGCAGCAACGATTGCCATGACATGGAGTGAATGGTCGAGGGAGGGACACACACACACACACACACACACACACACACACACACACACACACACACACACACACACACACACACACACACACACACACACACACACACACACACACACACACACACACACACACACACACACACACACACACACACACACCCCGAGTCGGTGCATTTTAACGAGCGATCCCACGGCGGTATAGGTTAAGTGTATGTATCTCTCTTCCCCCCCCCCCCCCCCCCCCCCCCTCCCACGGTGAACAGTGGGCGAGCTATCATACCTTCTCTTCTTTATTATTCATGAGGGCCAGCAGTGAGGCACAGGAAGTGATGCTAAGGGGTCACCGCACTCCAGACCACATGTGCGGCTCCTTCGAAACGTTACAAGATGGGAGCCAGGCATTACTTGTTCAAAGAAAATGACAACGGGGGCGAGACAGCCTTTTCTGAACACAGCGCTTCGTGACACCACATCCTCATCCCAATAGGATTTATCCTAGAATTCAAAAAGGGTGCACCGTTGGCTTGCCACGGAAATCTTTTGTCCAGACGGGAATCCTGGGCTGTATAAGACGAACAAAAGCACAACGTCTTTGATTGTACCGTGTGCAACACGTCGACAAAATGAACCGCCCAGAAACGACACCGCCCACTTCCCCGCTATTCATTGATCTGCTTGAGTAACAGTTGAGTTACACGACCGATAATCGATAGGTCTATACCAGCCATGCGTCACCGTGCACGTTCATGTGAGGGGGGGGGGGGGGGGGGGGGGGGGGGGGTGGTACCCCTGTAGTCGTGGTGTTGAGTGCACCAAGGTACCTTCAAATGAACTGGATAACGACAGCACGCTCCTCGAAAACCAAATCACAGACAGACTGCGAAACAGCCTTCGGCCGAGCACACAGATTTTGTTTTTTATGCTATTGGGTTGCATTGATTTTTTTTTGGGTTAAATTGGGAGATCGCTTTTAAACCAAAGAAGAAGACACGGTGGCGGTGATGTCAACATCATGAGTCACCACAGATTGTCATGCCCGTTCTACGACCAAACCTGCCAAAACTTTGTGTCTGGGAACTCGGTGCATTTCACAGCTGTTCTGTATCTGTCCCTCTGGTTCTGTAGCACTGCACTGCTTGACCAATGGGGAGGGGAGGGGGGGGGGGGGGGGGGGGTGCTTTAAAGAGTAATTACAGCCTTTGTTCTAGCCTGTCCGCCTTTCTCCACCCACTACACAAAGCTTAGTGGGATGGCTGTGCCAATCACAAGATACGAGTGCGCTAAACGCTACGCTACAGTAGTAGCCTTTCCTCTTGCCAACCACGTAGTGTAAAACGCTCGATGGTGGCCCACACTATTCTCATAAATCAGAGGATCACAGAGTCTTCCGGAGGACCGGCTATAAAGATAAACATTTTCAAAGCATGAATGTCATCGGTGATTGGTGGATTCCCCCCCCCCCCCCCCCCCCCCCGACCACTACAATGGCGGACACTCAGAGGCGCTGCCCCCGATGTCAGACTACCTGCCAAAGAAACCATTGTGTGATAAACTACACACGATCCAAGGGTTGTTTGCCCTTTAAAATGATCAGCTGTAAACCAGCTTTGATTGGTTAATTCAGCCACAAAAGGAAATGGATCATTTCCTGTCCGTCCCCCAGCAGTGGCTGCGTCTATACCGCACTGAGGGGAGAACATTTCCTGCGGACTCCGCAGGCTTGACTCATGACGGTGAACCATCTCGGTGGAGACGGTGGGGTTCGCATCTTCACACCCCCTGCGATCGACCCCGCGGTGCAGCCCACCCAACTCAGCTCACATTACACCGCAGAACCCTGCGTCCAGCCAGCAGAACCACGGCCAGATGGCACGCACGCACGCACGCACACACGCACGCACTCTCATGCTGGCTCCCCGTATGGCTACATTTCGGCACTGAGAGACTGCGTGTCTGGTGGAGGTTCTTATGGTTAGAACCAGACCAGACCAGGTATTCTAACATCGGTTAGAATCTAACAGATGGTTAAAACCAAACTGTATCTGAGGGAAGCGAGGCGAGTCACATGAGAGAAGGCGAAGAGTGTGGAAGGTAGAAGCACGACACCAGTGGGAGCCCTAAGGCCCTTTAGAGGGACAGGGTTTGGGCCGGGGAGCGCTGTAAAATGTGGGCAAGTGAAGCCCTTTGAGGCAGTCGCTGTGATTATGGGCTGTACAAATAAAACAGACCCTACATTAGCTCCATCTAGACGAATCCATCTTGTACACACGCACGTTGCATTCTTCTCAAAATGCAAAGGGTTCTGGAATTGAGGTATGTAGAAACAGGAAATTGCCTTTTTTAAATGTGGTACACCATCCACTTACTGGATGGCCTCAAAGTAAAATGTGTTATTATGTCCCACAAAATATTATAAATAACGAACAAGAATTTGAAAGACCAGGATAGCGTTAACGGCATAAAACTCTTTTCATTCTCATTCATTTCATTCTCATTCAATTCCTCATTGGAAAACAACAGATTGGCCTAATTGGTAGCTCAACAGAAAGCATCTTTCAAGCAAGAGACTTGAAAGATGTTTGGGTAGGCCTACTATAGCCCAGGACTGTATAGTCTATTGACGAGCAGTTTCGTTCACCGAATGCCTAATGAATATTTCATGACAATGTTCTTATTTATCAGCAGGACATCATATAGACGGGCAGCTGAGCGTCTGGAGGGAAAAAAAACGCATTAGGAAAAAAAAAACTGCCAAAAGTACCGCAACAAAGGCCTAAAAAGCTTTTTTTTTTTTTTTACAGAAAAATAAAACTATGCAATGGTTTGGCGGTCCAATTTTGTTAATTTTAGTACATGCTATAATAAGTCTTCTTTTCTGAATTTTGCGTATATCCCGGTAAGGAGCCGGTAAGATGATCGTTAAGGTGTGACAAATGTAGCCTGATGCACCGCAGGGACACGGCTGAGGGATCCCCTCTCCAGTGTGTCGAAGGGAGAGCGAGGCACGCGGGCAGCGAGCGCCAGGAGCTCGTAAAACGGATGCATCTGCCGACGAACGCCGCAGCAAACGTATTGTTCGATTTCTGGATCAAAACACGGCACATGCAGCAGACAGGCTTAGACAAATAGAATGTATACGGTAGATTAATTGGAGGAAAGGGGGGGTGGCAGGATGCTCGTAAAACTCAAATACCTCAAAGCGATAGAGACGCGATTAAATCTTTGTCGATCAAGTGAACGAGTTGCACAATCCTCTACATATTTCATTTAAAAAGACATGTAAACATTTACCTTAGCTGAGCTCAGTGGTCACTACAGTGTCGGATGGTTCTCCTTATGCGCTCGTGTCACAATTACAATCCCTCATAGGCTCGCGCTCAGCCTCCCTGGCAGATTGCTCTGTATCCTCCAATGCATGCCGGGAAGGGTAGTCTTCTAATGTATTCATTACCGCAATTCTGGAGAAACGCGTTTGGCCGCAGGTATGCTGCTTTAGACAGTGTCCTTCCAAAGTACTGTAAACAAACCAATTGTATTAAATGATAGATACATTCATCATAATCACAAAAACACATTAATGAATAAAACGGCATGGGCCTAATCATGATTATACAGAGTAGGCCAATTAAAATACTGTATAGGCCTATGTTCATGGAATTATCAATACTATTAATACTGGTAGAAGCGAGCAATAATCTGACCTCACTTCAACCTGCATTGCCACGAAAAGGCAAACATGTTTAATGACCAAAATCATTCTAGCAGTAATTATGTTAAACTAAACCACGGTTAAAGATCAACGCTGGCCTGCAAGTAAACTGCTGTAGTTGTAGGCAATAATTGCAATCACTAGCCGGCCAAAAGTAGGCCTATTACCAAAAATATTCCCAAAGTCTTCCATGGGCGTTGGTGAAAGATTCCCGACACACCATGACTCAGCGAAAAACATCGGCGACGCAACACTCATTAAGGCCTACATGTCAGACACCAGAGCGGGCTGCCTAAACACCAAGACCCCTTCCTTCTCAACGGACAACGCGCAGCCATTTTACGATGAGCAACACGCCTCGTTCCCGGCCCAATCACCAGAATGAGACACACCTGCTGGGTCGGCCAGGTTCAACAAGACGACGCCGGCAGCCATTCACACGGAGGCCTGGGCTCTGTCTGCGGGTTCAGACGCGGCGCTGCCTCATAGCGCAATACAACCACTGTTGTTGAATTAGCAAAGGTGCCGTTAAGACATCGGGTCATCTTGGACCAAGCAGTCCTATGTTAACAGCAGATAAAAAGACAACACTAACGCTTTAGAATTATAACTCAATTAAATCACCCAAGACGCCTCCGATCATTATCAGTTTTCACCAACACATCACAGATGGCAGGAGCAACACGTGAGTTGTCTCGCCGTGGCACAGACCATATTCACTCTCTTTCCGGGCTACTTCATTCGAGAGGCCATGCCTGGTCGCTGGTGGCCTTGATCATTCACATATTACAGTGAATGTATGTCTGTTAGCAAAATAAATACTTACTGATGGCGCAGAAAAATAATGCACTCAAAAACTATTCGATTTTTCAATATATTTTTTTAAATACATCAATTACAAAGCTATCACAACTTGTTCTTTAACGATGACAAACATTGGAGTAAATTAATATTGTTAACCCATCAAACCAACCTGCATTTTAAGGTCATTAAATGCAATTGTAACATTCGATGTAGGGTTAGTGTGTAGTTGCTGCCCTCTGCTGGCCCGAGATCGGTAAAGAAATTTCAAATGTTTTATTTACACTCACGATGACGTTCTCTGATGTGTGACAGATCCTGATTGGGAATGTGCATGCTTCATCAAGGCCAGCTGTGGTTTCCAACGATTGCTCATAGCTACTAAAATGTCTATCAATACCCAGGGTCTTCCCACGGAAGCATTTTTCTGTGTGTATTTTGCATAATTATTATAATGTATTATTACATCAATACATTTTTCATTATCTTTTTTCCCGGACTTTTCAGATAGGACCTCATGTGTTGAATGACTAGTCCAGACCGAAAGCCCCACCCTAGCTGACCACACACGAGTCATTTTGCTTCGGTTTCGGGTCAGGGTAGCTCGGGGGTGGGGAGACGTAGCGCTGTGGTGCAGGAGGAGCAGGAGGAGGAGGAGGAGGAGGCGAGTAGGCCGGGGTGTACACCGGTCTGGGTGTCGCTCTGTACACGGGCGTCAGTTGCTTCACGGGCGCGGCTGCTAGGAACACGCGGTCCACATTGTCCCAGAGGGACGACACCTTCTCCCTGTACGTGAGCAGGTGCTCCGGGTAGACCTGAGGCCTGTCGAACACTACAAAGATGGAGGGAGAGTGGATGTTGTCCGCGCAGCTGTCGTAGAAGAGGGTGTCCCCGCCGTCTTTGGAGGGGGGGCGCACGTAGCTGGCCGAGCCCTTGGTGTGGTGGCCCACCAGCACCCGCGACACGAACATAGCGCGGCAGGTCGCGTCCCCCCCCGTATAGTTGTGGGAGTAACTGGCGTCCGTGGCGAAGTAACTGCCTGGGAATGGAGAGAGAGACGAGGAGAGGAGAGAGAGACGAGGAGAGGAGAGACGAGGAGAGAGAGACGAGGAGAGAGGAGACGAGAGGAGAGAGAGACGAGGAGAGGAGAGAGACGAGGAGAGACGAGGAGAGGAGAGGAGAGAGAGACGAGGAGAGGAGAGGAGAGAGAGACGAGGAGAGGAGAGAGAGACGAGGAGAGGAGAGAGAGACGAGGAGAGAAGAGACGAGGAGAGGAGACGAGGAGAGGGAGAGGAGAGAGTGACGAGGAGAGAGAGGAGAGGAGAGACGAGGAGAGGAGAGGAGAGGAGAGGAGAGGAGAGGAGAGGAGAGGAGGAGAAAAGAGAAGAGGGAAGCGTGGCAAGCAGAGAGAAAACATGAAGTGTTGCTTTATGTACAGATTCTCGATTTGCACCTTCAAGTCCTGTTAGCAACATCGTAGCGGTTAGCTTTGCTCACCCTTGCCGTAGGCAGTCCCGTGGGTTCCGCATATTCTCCAGTCAAAGTTCGAGGTGCAGATGGCGTCGACGTATTTCGAGTCGGTGCCGTGGAACAGCTTCCTCTCGGCCACATTACGCCCGCCGTTCTTCTTCTTCATTTGATCCCTTTGCCTTTTTTGGTATTTTCAAAAACAAGAACAAATGCTTCAAATCACAGTGGATTATTATAAGCATTATCATTTTGAGTTGAATACCACGCTACCAAATTTCACTCGCGTTAGCCGTTTTCCGGCTTCACACACTGGTTTGAGTGACGTACAACTGAAAGTGGTCCCAGAGACTCTTGTTCTGAATCCTCTCGATCTTGACGATGTCAAAGTCGATCATCGTCTGACGAAACAGCAGCTCCACCTCCTTGTATTCATCGGACGAATCTTGCAGCAGTACTTTCTACAAGAGACCGAGGGGAGAGGTCTTAACCTCCCCTTGCAAAACCTTCGAGAACACTGACAACAACCAAAAGGTGTAAATCATGGTGTTATCCTTTTAGCTACTTTTTAAATACATCATAACTTTATTTATCATCAGGTTACCATCGCCATCAACATTGGATAACACTCAGAAATGATGTTAACATTGTTCTAAAAATGAATGTAATATTTCTAATAATGCGTGGAATTTATGATCATGACCTAAAAAACCTCAATGTAGGTAATGTTGTTGCTTGTTACCCTTCTTATCATTAGGATTATCATTACCTTGTGTCCAGTTTCTGGAACCTGGGTCTTGTCCCAGTGTCTGGGACAAGCTTGTAAATATGGTAGACCGATTGGGGGCCTTTTACTGAAAATGAAAAGAATTAAAAAGAAGAAATAACTTAACTTGAAGCATAATAGAAAAGAACCATTCCGTGTGTAGTTTATTGGGCAGCTGTCCAAAGTGCCTGATGTAAAAGTAGGGCTGTATCTCACTGAAAAATGAGGGTCAATATTAGGACAGAGGTGTGACAACAGACATGGCGATACAAATTCGCCTCACTCGCTTCCTGAGGTAGCATCGCCTGTACATGGACATACAGCAGGAATGGGACATTTCCCAACGCCTCCTGGTCATATAGCAGGAAAGGTGAACCTCTAGGATTGACCTGGGTTTGGCCTGTGTATGGGTTTTCGTGACGGTGACTGGTTCATGTTTTTTTTTAATACCGTGTAATGGGACTGAGACGTTTGATTACGCTAAAAGCAAACATGGAGGCAATCAATGCTTCCAAGTGGAACGCACCTTGTTTTAATCGTCTGAACGTCGGAGGAGGAGACGAAGAGAGGCCTTCGTCTCACCAGCTTCTTCGTGCCGTATCTTTTATTTGTCTGAATCATGTCTGGAAAATGCAAAGGGATACACATTTTACGATGCTATATTTCCATTTAGTCATCCAGTAGACACCGTTGCCCGGAGCGACTCACAGCGAGTTCAGATAACAAGAGCTTTAAAAAATAAAATAAAATGCAAAGGCATAGTTCACGCTTCTTGCTCAAGGACGAGTTTGGGGTGCGAACCCACAACCTTTCAGCCCAGGAGTTGAAACCCCCTAGCCACGACGTCACTGTCCCTCACCCTGGCCAACCGTGGCCTCACCCTGGAAGCTGAGCGTGTAGGTCTGCGACCCCGCGGTGAACTCCACCACCGCCTGGTCATCGTTCTGGAACTTCTGCTCCAGGTCTGCGCTGTTATTGGTCTGGAGCGAACGCGCGCGTGCGCACACACACACACACACACACACACACACACACACACACACACGTTTGTGTAAGAACAAAGAAACAGTAAAGTATTTATGTTTCTTTGTCTATTCAGGTCAGTTCTTGGAATCAAATATTATTTAAGCATAATTAATGGCATATCTTTACTCTAACGCCAATTATATATCCTGCCACAGCAGGTACTCTAAAATTAATGTTTTCAAACTTAACTATTAACTGGTTTACTACGTTTGCAGATGTGAGCCGATATAGGCTGGTGTTGTGATTGTGTTGAACTCACCGGTGAATCGTACTTGTTCCAGTTCCCAAACTCGTCCTCCCAGTACCAGAGCCACTCGGTGGTCAGTAAGAAGGTGGGCTGGAGGACAGAGGAGGCGGACGAGAGACGTCTGGCTTTCTGAAGTCCACGCGTCATGGTCTCAAAGCACACCATTTCTACATCCGCAGCACTGCACAGAACACCAGGCAACGTCACACACCACTGGCCCTCGGTATGTTGGTTTATAGATCACACATAATACATTTGTTAAATCAGTATTAAATGAAAAATAGACACTAGAAACCAACAGGAGCAAACTGAGGTTTCAAACTGGGATTAAACAGAGTAGGCTAATTTCAATAAAAAAGGTTTTCAAACTGGGATGGTAAACGGAGTAGGCTCATTTAAACAAAAAAGGGTTTCAAACTTGGATTAAACTGATGAGGCTAATTTAAACAAAAAAGGGTTTCAAACTTGGATTAAACTGTGTACACTAATTTAAACAAAAACGGTTTTGACTAGAGATGTAGGAGCAGCGGCAGGACTGCTTGTAATGGCTCGAGCTTCCTCAACCTATCAGCACCTTCAATTCTACATGCTGTCGTTTGTCGCATACCTGTATGTTTTTTTGGGGTCACAGAAGTCCTCTTCTATGCTCTCGGAGCTAGCCAGCACTGTCCACTGTTGGCCCTCCAGAACTTCCCAACTGTAAGGCAGCTTGTAATGCGCTCGGAAACACTTTTCTGAAGAAGACCGAAAGGAACCATTGATTATTTATCGGTGATTCATGGAGCGAACACAACAGGTCATGTCTGGTCATCTGGTTCGAACGCTGGCTGCTATAGGATTGGTTCTAAATTCGATTCATTCTTTTGAACTCACCGATCGGGTGGATGCAGTTGCCTTTGAGGAAGAACAGGCAAATCTCGGTTTTATCTAAAAAAACAAAACAAACAATGAGAAGTGTTTTCCCATCCATGGACGAGCACAGCCGTGGAAGGTTAGAAATGGGTTTTTAAAGATGTTAAAGATTTAAAGATTAAGCTAGACTAGCAACATTGTGTTGCACTTAAAACTATTTTTACTATGTTATAATATGTCATATTTACTACACTATGTTGCATTTCGGAAAAAGAAATTCACAAATGCAGAAATATCAAAGTGCTCCGTTGATTCACTTGAAAAACTCAATAAACATACGGGGCACAACAAACGTAAATGGCACATAAACGTTCTGGCTGTACCTCGCGGCCTTTGAGGCGGTCCTTTCCTTCCCCTTGTCCGAGGAGCCCTGTGGTTAGAAGTGTCTGGAGCAGCGCCACCGGTAGCCCCATCGGCACCCGTAGCCCCAGCGCCACCCGTAGCCCCAGCGCCACCCGTAGCGCCATCGGCACTAGCATCCCTAGCAGGGACACGGTTGGTCTGTCTTCCCTCGCGGTTGCCCTTAGTGGCCTTGTACTCCAAGCTACTCAAGACCTTCTTGTTGATGTAGAGGGACTTCATGGCCGCCATCAGCCCGTTGGGGATCGAGCTCTTCTGCAGCACTTGGAAGGGCTGCGGTTCGTAGAAATCGTGGGCCCGGAAGCAGGTGCAGCTGCGACGCAGGTAGTTCTCGCAGATGTGGATCCTTTTGCAGCTCTCCTGGCATTCTGCGTTGTTGTAGTCGAAGCACACCTGTTGGGGTGGAGGGGGGGGGGGGGGGGGGGGGGGGGGTAGGGGGTCATTCTGTACAGTGACATTTGCGTGACGAGGCAATGGTGATCTACGTAGTACAAAACGCACAGTTGCGATAATAAATAAATATTTATTTAGTATTCCAAAAATAAAAAGCGATTTTTAATGTTGCCTATTGGTTATCGTTCGCTCACAAAAAACTGAAGCTTAAAGTGTATTTTGAGTGACAGACTCACTGATTCACATCAACCCTCTACATGTTGCATACTGACAGGATGCAATTAAAAACACTAAAGCTAACACATAGAAGAGCTAACGTTGAACCAAACAATACATTACGCGACTGGAAATGCTGTGCTACAGTGAACCCTTTATCCATCGACTGGCCAGCAAGTGTTATCTTTTTACTCACTCTTGCCTTCCTGCCAGATCACACACACTTACAGAAGGCAGCAGGGCAGGGTCGTTCTGCAGCAGCAACGCACACAGTTCCTTCTTATCGAGCTCGGCCAAGTCGTGTGTTCTCAAAAGTTCCAAATTGTGTTCGGAGTTGAGGTCGTGGGAAAAGGAACACGTCGCCTGCCTGCAAATCCAACGGTCACGGAGTCGTACACGTTTGGGAAAACATCACGAGGTCAAAGGAAAGCCTCCATTGTCTCTGGGCATTTCCCTCACCCGTAGCTGCCCTTCGATCCTACCTAGAGCAGCTTTAACACCGCAGGGCAATATCAACGGGGGGGCTATTGTTGATTATATGGATATGAAGTGCAGGTCATAGTTTAAATAATAAATACAACATTAAAACATGAGGATTAGCCTTCGATAACTAGACACGCCCAGTGAAGTGGCCTTACCACGACAAACAAGCGTGAGGCCTTTACGGGCCACCACCGGGTAGGTGTACATGGATAATAGTAAATTGAATCTCACCTTCCAGGAACAAACTGGCATTCGCCGTACAGGTAGGTTTTACATATGTGTAAACCCGTGCATCCAGGGCAATTCCGCTGTCGACACAGTCTAAGCCCCGTTTTAGCGATCAGCCTTTTCTCTCCATTATAATGCCCGTTGGCAAACCTGTCTCGGTTGTTAAGGATCGCGTTCACGGTCGTGACATCACCGAATACACAATTTGCCACCAATTCTTCCCTATTTACTGATCCGTAGTTCGCACAAATATATTTAACTATGGCCGATTCTGCCATTTCGATGCTCTGCCTGTGTGTGTGTGTGTGTGTGTACTAGCCTCTCAGTGGAAGTTGTACACGGGTAGACGTGGGTCGCTGTTATTCATGGCAGTCAGGATGAGTTTCAGTTCTGATGATTGGAAAACGAAACCTAAGTTTCTTCCGGGGCGACCAAACAGGGAACACACAGCGGTTGTAAACAAGGATAATGAACGTCATCGAACTGCCTCCGGCTTACTATCATCAGCTTATTATCATGTCATATTAATTAGTTATCTATTGTTCTTTATTTTTTTATAGCGTCAATTGTAGTAATAAAATAAAGATATAAAGTACAACTAATTTAGGGCTATACAAGCCCCTTTGCAAACACAACTCATAGGTACATTGTAGGTCTACTGGTTTATGAATAGCATGCATACCATTACCAATAACCATTTTGTGTTATTATTTTAACTTTCTTGACGAATAACAAATGTGCACTAGACGCGTCTCTAGCGCTCCTCTGGGCAATACAGCCCTCGGGCGCCCTCTGCTGGTTGAGACGCATTACGCCCCTTAGAGGAGGAGTCGATATATGTGGGCCATCAGGGAGCAAAGGTCGGCAATAAACTTTCCTGCTCGCTTGCTTGATCTGTTGCTGAAAAGATCCCGATGGTGCGATTCGGTCACGTGTCTCCAGATGGGTTCGGACACACCAAACTGGTCACCAGTGAGGTGTTGAGAGCCCTTATAGGAAGTCTGTCCTATCGCCACCGACTAGCGGTTGCCATAGAAACGTCCATCTTCGCGAGAAGCACACCTGAAGAGCATCTTTAAATAGGTGACAGTGGACGGGGGGGGGGGGGGGGGGGGGGGGGGGGGGGGGGGGGGGGCGCTTTGATTTGCTGAAAGTAATGACGTCCGTTGCTTGACTGGAATTGTAACTAATAGGGAAATTACAACAAATAAAGGCTGGTCCAAAATGAGATACAAAGACGTTGTCTGCGTGGTTATTTCGTTACCACACACTGGTTCACACTGGTCCCATGCTGGTCCCATGCTGGTTCACACTGGTCCCATGCTGGTTCACACTGGTCCCACGCTGGTTCACACTGGTCCCACGCTGGTCCACATTGGTCCCATGCTGGTTCACACTGGTCCCATGCTGGTCCACACTGGTTCCTGCTGGTCACAGGAACCGCCCTCTGCAAAATGGCGTTGGATGTTGACTGGCCACTTCATGTGCTGGGAGAAATGCACACCCTATGACGCCCTCTCACACACATGGCTGTATTATCCAAACTAGAATAGCCCCTTTTCACAGAGGTGTCACCAGAGGACAAGCACAGGTCACTCAGCCGAGTAACTGTGGGTCTGCTACTCTTCTGTCCGAGGGCACGGTTAGTAGACTTGTCTTCGCTAGTTTAGTGATGTTTACCGTAGTCTACCCGCCCCTTGGTACATAAAAAGACTACGACGGCGTCCCTGTGAAAGGGGGTCAGCTGTGGTGTTGTAAAGTCTCTTCCACTGAGAGACAGTGTCCTGACCCAGCCATCTCAGATCACACGCACGCATGCACGCGCACAGACACACACACACACACCAGTGCAAGTTGTATGGTCTGAGCTTCACACAGATCCGAGGGGGCGGTGGAGAAAGACACTGGTGTAGATGGAGATGTGTGGAGACCAACTCACTCGATTGGCTCGACCTCCCCAGAGGCAAGATAAGATGCACTTTATTCTTCCTGGATTGGAAATGAAGGCAGAAGAATATACACTTACAATAACAATAACAAAATACTACAAATATACAACTCTAAGAATACAAAACAAGAAGATATACAATAACGGCAGTAGTGATGTAAATACCAAATAAAAAATGCAAACGTTATATGGTGCATCATCCTGTCTAGACAGGAAGTGGCTGACAGATCGACTGTATGGTTCGCCTATAGGGGGTCTATGGTGGTCTGTGATATGATGGTCTTGTTTCTGCAGCAGTTTCTGTTGTTGTAACCCTGCACATATGCACCTTTTTGTTCACTGCAGCTATTAACGTTGTACAAATTATTTAAAATGAACATCTAAAGAATAAAAATGAGTACAACACTAAGACTATAATGATATATCTTATCTATTTATCTATGTATCTATCTATCTATCTATCTATCTATCTATCTGCGGTTTATCAATCAATCAATCTATCTACAGTATATATCTATCTATCTATCTATCTACGGTATATATCTACCCATTGTCTAAAAATAAAGTGCATATTTAACACAGTGTGTTGTGTGTGAAATAGATTTCGCTGTGCAGCAACACCTCATGGTGAGTTTGAAAGGAGCTCACAGCTGCGTTTGCGACAGTGGTCGCAGCAAGCGCTGTTGTGCCGTCCAACAGCGAACCCTGCAAAACGATCAGCGATTTCCTGCTTCGGGTTTCCCTTTAAGGGGGCAAGGCTCGATGCTGGGAATTCACGTCATTTCGCCGTTTACACATCCAAATCAATGAGCTCGGCGAGATGTCCGTCGTTCACTTCAATCTTCCAGGAAGGGATTAACCACCGCACTGCCGAGATGTAGGCCGACAACACGGCAGCGACGGAGAGAGACAAAAGAAGTTCCACGCGAAAGAATAGTCCGCGATCGTATTATGGTGAAGTAGAGAAAGAACTTTTATTTCTCGATTCCGCGGACCCGTAAGCCCACAGTCAAGGGGGGTGGCGGGCGAGGGTGTTTGCTTTTTTTGGGGGGGGTTTTATTTTATCTTTTTTGTTAAGAGGGAAAACGTAAAAACCCGAAGTGGAAGAGCACAACTTCACAGGAGATAATGTCCGAATCCTCTTCGATAACGACCAAGGTAGTGCATTTAAATCGGATCCTCAGATGTTGGTTTGTTGGTTTTAAACCCCACTTGGACGGGCTGATCACCGCGGTGTGTTTGTCATCTGTTGCTCGGTCCGCTGCAGTTGGAAGCGGACTGCTGGCAAATCCACGCCGAGCCACTTCGTTTCGCCCACACGGAGATTATTTGGTCACGATTACTGTTATCGTTGAAACCCCGGGACCTATTTCTTCAACGAATCGATTCAAAACGGTTTTTTTTTTTGGTTGTTGTTGTTGTCCTCCACAGTACACTAATGAAAGCGATTATATCGCCTACATTTGAATAACACAGATAATCAAATCATGCTGTGTGGCGGTATGCATTTAAACCAAGAAGCCTGCAAATGTGATGTGTTGATTTGTGCAATTCAACATTAGTTATTGATGTGTACTTTTTATGGAGGCGTTTGGAAAAGGTTTTTATGTTATTGATTTGGATCCACAGCATGAACGATTAGGTGTTTTATTTTGTACTGTTGCATGGGTCACTTCACTCATGCAACATTCATTCTTAATCGTGTGCTGAAATCCCTTTTGACTTGCACTCATTCTTCTACGGCATTTTCTAAACATTGATGGCACGGTGTAGCACTTTCAAATTTAAAGTGCTACAAGTTTTGCTAGGCATTTGAAGAAAACCGTTTTAGTAAAATACAACATGGCACTTTCTGTTCTGAAGTGAAAGTTAGATATGGGAAATAAGTCTTTCCTGTAGACGTGTGTAAACAACTGTTTTGAACACCAGAAAATGAAGTTGAGATTATGTCCGAAAGTAAATTAGTCAGATTATTATGTGAGTGGTTAAAAAAAAAAAAGTGAGTAGCAAAAGCCATCGTGTGTGTGTGTGTGTGTGTGTGTGTGTGTGTGTGTGTGTGTGTGTGTGTGTGTGTGTGTGTGTGTGTGTGTGTGTGTGTGGTGTGTGTGTGTGTGTGTGTGTGTGTGTGTGTGTGTGTGTGTGTGTGTGTGTGTGTGTGTGTGTGTGTGCGCGTGCGTGCGCTAAGGCTGTTAGACTGAAGATGTTTAGAATAAAACTGTCCACTCAGTTCAGGTCATGTCCGGATTGCGACAAGCCACACACTGTGTCAATACGTACATCCCGAGTATGGCAGAAAAGCATCACTTGTACTCCTACTATTATTATTAGTAGAGCAGATGCTCTACCAAAGTGACTTGCAGTGCACTGAGATACATGTCATGAAGGAGCAGAAAACCAGCATCTTCTCAAGAACGTCTACAGCTAAAACTGCCAGCATGGGGGGTTGTACCCAGTACCCTTTCACCATCCTGCCCCCATGTTGACGACGATGATGATGATGTATCTATGTGTGTACGTGTGGTGGATCCTTGTGAGGCATGCCTTGTGTCTACTGTGTGTGTCCACAGCAGGAGAGAAGCTCTTTCAGTCCCTCCGCCAGCCCCCAGCCCAACTCCACCTCCTCCCCCATCCATGCTCCCTCGGCCCGGCCCGCCAGCCGCATGGAGGAGGACCCCGGCAGGCTGCCCACACACCTGCGTAAGTCACACGCACCTGCGCCGCGAACACACACACACACACGCACGCACGCACGCACGCACGCACGCACGCACGCACGCACGCACACACACACACACACACACACACACACACACACACACGTACCAATCCATTTGTTTCAAGGAGAGAAGGAAATACAGTTGGTTTTGTGTTATTCAGAATGACGTAAGTAATCCCTAAACTCCAACCTGCACACACTAAAAATAAAACCTTGACGAGAACCAACGGGGGGGGCCGGGGGGGGGGGGGATAAAGCACAAACCAGCGAACGACTGTCACCATCCGTGCAGTTTGGTCAGCCCTGCATCTGGTCCTGCCAATAACGCTGATAGTCAAACAGACTCTCTTTCTCACACACACACGCACACACGCACGCACGCACGTGCGCGCGCGCACAGCTTTGGTTGAATATTAACACAACATGGGCAGTGGACTAGTCATGCGTTGCCTCTGGACTGAAGAGGTGTTCAACCATATCTGGGGGTCGTTGACGCGCGCTTGTGTTTGTACAGCAGAGAGCGTTCAACTCCTCCACGGCTGGCCCAACAGTCATGCTGGACCTGGGCCGTATTGCCGTATTAAAGGGGGAGTATAGGGCTTGTACATTGCGACGCGATGGCCGCCTCCATTTTGATAGCTATTGTGTTGGTAGTACTGTTTTTTTGCTCATTGTTTAGTAGTGAATCGTGAAATGATTTGTCATTATGGAGTGACATTGTTGTGTTTTTGAAACTGCCACAGCGTTTCTCATGGGGGAAGTGGCAAAGCAAAGTTTTCATTAGCCTATTTTATGGTTTATTTACGTTGACTTCGTATTTCACAGTACTACAACTCTCTTGAGTCCTCTCAATATGGAGAGTATCTGCAACTCTAAATCCCATGATGCATTCTGATGTAAGCCCTAACTGTGGGATGATCCCAACGGGAGCATAGTGTGCGTTGGGAGAAGAGACACTGAGAGAGGGAGAGAGGAGGATTAAGGTGTGGTTTTGTCCAGGTAAATATACACCTGGGTCTTTTACCTCTTCCAAACGGGCTGTTGTTAGCGTGAACCATAGAAAGGAGAAAGTTAAAAGCCAGGCGGACGACGGTTTGAAAAGCAAACACAGCCGGGCTCGACTTTGAAGCAGAGCCAACCCACTGACTCTCTCTCTTGCTTGCGTGGGGCTTCACGCGGTCCTCGACTGGTTATTATTACCCCCCCCCCCCCCCCATCTCTCCACCCAACTCTGGACCAATCAGTGGGCAGGCGTGGCTGGCTCTGGACCCAGACAGGGTCCCGGTGTTTACCATGAACCTCGGCGTTGCTTTATCAATGGAGCTGTCAATATTTAACCCGCTCTGCACGCCGCCATGACTGCGTTGGCGCTCAAATGTTCAGAGATTTGAGATGTCGCTGGCTTTGCCATGTGGTCGCAGGGGCATCGCAGGAACCCCCCCCCTCCCCCCCGCCGACCCCCCCCCCCCCACCCCACCCCCACCCCCCCACCCCCCCCCCCCCCCCCCCCCCCCCCCCCCCCCCCCCCCCCCCCCACCCCCCCCCCCCCCCCCCCCCCCCCCCCCCAACCACCCTGCCCCTCTGTGTTCTACTTCCTCTTTTGTATTGTAACAGAAAAAAAAGGAAGAGGTCTCAACAGGTCTGCGTTTTGTTTGTGTTCCTGCCGAGTTCCCTGACTGACGGCCTCGCGTCTCTGCCTGGGCTGTGTGGACTTCCTCACTGCTTGTCTTTCTCACTCTTCATAACGATCTGGACTTTGGCTCTATTGATCTTCCCTGCCTCGTGTGCGTCGCCTCACTTCCCTTTCTTCGGCTTCCAAGCGCACACAACACCCTCTCTTCTTCCGTCTGACGCAGATGTATGGAGGCACAAGCCGTCTATTAAGCTCACATTCAAAGGGATTCTTTTTTTTTTATTTGTCCTGCGGGAAGGAAGGGAAGGAAGCGAGAAGACTAAGAAGAAGGAAAAAAAAAAAGGAAAAAAAAACGGGAGTGAGAGGGAGGAAATTGCAGTGTGGGCAGAAATCCGCCTTCTCCATTTCCTGAGCAGGAAGTGGATTAGATCGGAAGAGTCGCCGCTTGCTTCTCACTCTTGGATCGAGCTTGGTGGCGTTCCCCGTCTGCTTCTTCGTCTTCTTTCGTTAACCCCCTGGCTCTCGGCGGCCACGCAGCCCGACCGGGCGGGCTTGTGTCAGACGGACGTCAGCCTGAGTTTCCGCACAGCAGTCTTTTGTGAGAGCAATGTCAAGGCAATTTTAAAGGGGAATCCTTCTTTCTCTAGACGGGCCTTTTGTGAACACTCACAAGAAATAAAGGCCGCGGACACTCGCCTGTCCTGTGAACTAAGAACGGTGCCGAGCTGAAAATGTGAGCAACAATCTCAACATCTGTTATCAGCGTATTCCTTTCTTGCCTCGTAATGTCCCTACTTTCCGAGGAGGGTCCGGAGGGCCGTCCGTGTTATCGTAAACATGGAGAGAGCTGCTTAAGACTCAGGCAGCCGTGACATTGCGTTGTCCCGCTCTCCCCGCAGTCCGCCCGGCGCGGTGAGAGACATGGCTGCTCCACGCAGGACAACCGATGGACCCTCACTCACTCACTCTCTCACATACACTGACTCACTCACTCACTCTCTCACATACACTGACTCACTCACTCACTCACTCACTCACTCTCTCACATACACTGACTCACTCACTCACTCACTCACATACACACGCTCACTCACTCACTCACATACACACACTCACTCACTCACTCACATACACACGCTCACTCACTCACTCACTCACTCTACACACACTCTCTCACTCACTCACTCACCCTCAACCCACACTCACTCACTCACACAAAACACTACTTCACATGACACATACAAGAATCACTCACTCACTCACATGTATCACATCATATCACTCACATATACACGTGACTCACATACTCACTCAACATACACACACTATGACATCAGAATACATACACTAGACTCACTCACTCACACACATCTATTATATAACATATGATACTCACTCACATAATACATACTATATCACAAAACATATGTATCATCACATACACAATAGATAGATTATAGATACACACAAACACTCACTACAATTATCAAAGGGGACACTACACACTCAGATACATATTGTATATAGATAACACACTCTGTAGTAGATAATATGAGATAGATGTTGTTGTTTGTTACTGTGATACACTCACATAGATATTTATAATTATATAACATAGCATTGTATATCACATAGTACACACAGGTTAAATCTGTGTATATAACACACACACACACTGTAATACACACACACACACAACTCACACATTAACACACTTGATATTTATATATGGAGAGATAGTGGTATTCTGTACTCACTCACTAGTTGGAAATGTATCTCTCTGTATACATACACATCTGTATCATTGAGTGTGTGGAGCGGGTGTGGGTGTGTGGTTGTGGGTGGGGAGGGTTTGGTTGTTCGAAAGCCGTGATGGACACTCGTCGAAAAAGGATGTAGGTTCCAGAGAGTGTGAACGTATGTGATTATGCGCGACTCGGGCGTCACTGCAGTGGTTAGTCTACGTCGGGACGGTTGTGATGTGTGCATCCAGCTCATGCAGGGATGAACGACCACAGGGCGACAACCCACTGTGCACAAAAGACGGATAAGACACACACACACACACGTGCGCACATTACTCATCCACCCACTCATACAGGCAACGCTTAGCGAAAACCCAGCTGTATATCACACACACACACACACACACACACACACACACACACACACACACACACACACACACACACACACACACACACACACACACACACACACACACACACACACACACACACACACACACACCTTGCTACGAAATGACGTTGATGTGTGTGTTCAACTGTGTTGACATATAGGTATTTTCAACAAGCATGCATGCATGCATCTGTAAGTGGGGTGGGGGGGGAGGTTATGCATCTGTGTATGCCAGTAAGTCTGCAGGAGGCCGTGTGTGTGTGTGTGTGTGTGTGTGGAGGGAAGTGGTTGGTTGTGTGTGTTTGTGGGTGGGGGGGGGCGGGGGGCGGCGGGGGGGGGGGGGGGGTACACTTCCTTCCCCTGGAAGCAGCTCTTGTCCTCAGGAATTTCCTGAGTGGGCAGACGGCACTTCCTGAATAAGTGTGTGTGTGTGTGTGTGTGTGTGTGTGTGTGTGTGTGTGTGTGTGTGTGTGTGTGTGTGTGTGTGTGTGTGTGTGTGTGTGTGTGTGTGTGTGTGTGTGTGTGTGTGTGTGTGTGTGTGTGTGTGCTGAAAGGGAAACTGTTTTCACATGGCAACGACTATGCCCCGCCCCCACCGTGTTTTCCTGTTTGCAACACACTCCACACACACACACACACACACACACACACACACACACACACACACACACACACACACACACACACACACACACACACACACACACACACACACAACACACACTACACACACACACACACACACACACACACACACACACACACACGTGTAAACATGGCCTCCTGTAGATGTACTGGCATGCCCCCTCCCCCCCCCCCACTTACAGATGCATGCATGCTTGTTGAAAATACCTATGTCAACACAGTTGAACACACACATCAACGTCATTTCGTAGCAAGGTGTGTGTGTGTGTGTGTGTGTGTGTGTGTGAGAGCAGCAGCATGTCCACACACAACTGGCATCACACACCGGCTTGACACTTATTTATAGTAATAAGTAAAAAGACCAATAATATCTTCTCCGACTGCATGGTTAAATTAGGGTCCTGGTTAAGTATAATTAAAGAGAGCGGTTAAAATATGTCTCTCAATGTGGGGCGGGGGGGGGGGGGGGGGGGTCGTTATATTGACCAAAGTCAGCTTCAGTGACTCCAAAATAATGCAGTGCAGATTCTCCTGTAAGATTACCATCATTTCCTCAGGGAGCCGTGACCCCGACGCGCTGCCTCCCCACATTCAGGGAGCCGTGACCCCGACGCGCTGCCCACATTCAGGGCGCCGTGACCCCGACGCGCTCCCCACATTCAGGGCGCCGTGACCCCGACGCGCTCCCCACATTCAGGGCGCCGTGACCCCGACGCGCTGCCCACATTCAGGGCGCTGTGACCCCGACGCGCTGCCCACATTCAGGGCGCCGTGAGGCCGACGCGCTGCCTCCCCACATTCAGGGAGCCGGCCGCCGACGCGCTCCCCACATTCAGGGCGCCGGCCGCCGTGTTTGACGGCCGTGACAACGACATGCCTGTCGGAGTCTGGCCGCGACGCCCAACCCCTTTCCCGAAGAGCGGTGCCGGCCCCCTTTCAATTAGGACGCGCTCGCCCGAGCCTCTGAGCGGTGCGCCCCCCTCGGCCCTCAGACAGAACGCAGGGAACGCGAGACCGGCGTCGCTGTCAGCGAGAGTCTCCCTCGCCTCCCCTACCGAGGGCGAGCAACACCCCTCGCAGAAACAGGTTGTGCAGCTTCCCGCTTGTAACAAATACAAGATGGCCCTTTTGATTGGCGGTTTAGGGTGAATGTTTGTTATGACTGGCTAGGGGGACGGGGGACGGGGGACGGGACGGGGACGGGGGGTTGGACAGAGGGCCACATGCATGGACTTGTTGAGTGTGTGTGTGTGTGTGTGTGTGTGTGTGTGTGGTGTGTGTGTGTGTGTGTGTGTGTGTGTGTGTGTGTGTGTGTGTGTGTGTGTGTGTGTGGGGGGGGGGGGGGGGGGGGGGGGTGGATCTCCTGTTCAGCCGCACCCACCTGGGAGCGGTTGTGCGAGCACAGGAGGAAAGAGGAAGAAAGAGAAAGGGAGACTAACAGCCTGGAGGCAGGAGCCTCAGTCCTCCCCCACACACACACACCCCCTTTCTTCAGTCAGGGGTGGACGAAGGTCACGGCCAGCCCTTAACCTCCCCGAGAGAGACGGTGACGGAGAAATACACTTTCAGTGTTGATTTGTTCTGTTTTTGTTTCTTTTGCGTTTTGAGCCACGATGAAGTGGGTGTTGACGTTCTGAACGTTTTGAACGTGAACGCGTTTCACACCCAGAAAGAAATGACGATACAAAGAGAACAAAAACTATATTTGGCCTATTAACACAAACAACCGTCAGAATGTGAATATAAAGGTCGTAATTTTCACATGTACGTCATCGTGCCGGTCAGATGTTGACACTGGGTGGACGCCAACTGACCCCCTCGCCCCCCCCCCCCCCCCCCCCCCTCCCACCCACCCCGATGATGTTGGGCAGAGAAAGGGAAGTTGTGGACTTCTGTAATGTAGCACAACAACGAAACAAGATACCAATGATCTCATCCTCTCATCTCCAGTGCTTGTGAGTTGCCCTAGCAACCCTTGACTGTGTGTGTGTGCGTGTGTGTGTGTGTGTGTGTGTGTGCGTGTTAGAGGGAGGGTGCCAGATAGACAGGAACAAGGCAGGGGTCTGAGAATCCACAGTGAAATTTGTGTCATCAGAGCGGATTAGCAGTCTATGGTTTAGACACACACTCTGCAAGCCCGTGCGCGCACACACACACACACACACACACACACACACACACACACACACACACACACACACACACACACACACACACACACACACACACACACACACACACACACACACACACACACACACACACACACACACACACTGCAAACCTGAGATGCCTTGAATGAAGACATGAATCGATGAGACCAATGTTTCCAACCTATTAATAAAATAAAGACCAAAACACATAAATCCTCCCCCTACACACGCGAAAAGATCACATTTCTTGGCAGATGGGAACGAGTTCAACAGAGTTTGCACCGGCGGTGATGAAGTCATTTCACCTTTTCTTCAAACATTTCTTTCTCTTTCAGACCTATCTTTGTCTGCTTTTATGATCTTCCCTTTTCTTCACTTTCACACTATTACCCTTCAGGGCTTAG
>JACYXH010000616.1:100000-107500 GCA_026745465.1 Lota lota | reverse complement strand
GTAATCTTCCTCTCCCTCTCTGCCTCCCCTCTCTCCTCTTCCTTTCTCTCTCTCTCTCTCTCTCTCTCCCCCTCCCTCCCTCCCTCCCCTATCTCTGCTTCCTCCCTCCCCTATCTCTGCTTCCTCTTCGTTCTTCCTGTTCTCCCTGAGCTATGACCGTCTTTATATTTATGACTCTTCGGTGTTTACTTTATGTGGCTACATCGGTGGGGAAAGAGAAAAACCCGTGCGCACGCACATACACACGCAGACGTGTGCACGCACAAATGCATGCGCACGCACGCACACACACACACACACATACTTGTGCACGCACAGTGTTTATAGTCCATGCACAGCCGGTGTTTTTGTGTTTTGAAGGGTGCACTATCAATAAGCTTGCCTTGCTACATCAATTCAGTGACATTATTTCTACTAGTTTACAATGTAATGAAATAAAATTATGGTTTTGTTTAGATCAAAACAAATAACAATTCATGCCATCAATTTTTTTTGCATATGAAACGTTAATACACAGTGGCAGGTTGAATAACTTCAAATAGGAAATTTATTCATTTAGATATTCGGTTAATATACTGTATATTCTATATCAAATGCTTTATTGAATGTGATTTATTTTCACAACCCTATTTTGCACTCATCATCCCCCAGAGGTGAAATGTCACCGTTTACTATTCAGCCACTGAGCCGAATTCATATACAGAAGATTACCAACCCACAACACATCCTACCACCAGTGACGTGTGTGGGACACCTTTCATAATCCTTCTCTCCAAATTCAAGTGTGTGTGCCTCGGTCCTAAGGGCACTGCGTGTCGGCTTCTCAAATGTACGTGTCCGAGTTAGACTTGAGTCCTACGCGAAGCGAGCGCAACGACCCCAGACTCGGTGTGCTCTGTTTAAAAACGACAGTCATCCCGTTTCTTTATGGGTCCGGCGACCAATAAAGCTAACGCTAAAGCTTTGTGCTTCAGTCCCCAAAAAGGCCGGGAAGCACCGCCTCTGGACTATCCATCACCGCATTGTCAGAACTCCCAACCGGAATCGTCCCGACCCGTTTCGGTGTCCCCGACCCGTGTAAGTCTTGAGTACCAGCGCGTGAGGCTGACCGTGTGCTCCCCCCCCCCCGCAGGGCTTCAGCCGGTGTTCTGGGGCCGGGAGGACGTGGCCCAGTGGCTGCGGTGGGCGGAGCGGGAGTTCGCCCTGCGGCCCACCACCAGCAGCTCCTTCCAGATGAACGGCAAGGCCCTGCTGCTGCTCACCAAGGAGGACTTCCGCTACCGCTCGCCCCACTCAGGTACCACGCGCACGCCGCGCGCGCACACACGCACGCACACACACACACACACACACACACCAACACAACGCACGCACACACCAACACACACACACGCACGCACGAACACACACACACACACACACACACACAGGTTCAAATGGACTCACGCACGCACACACACACACACACACACAGGTTCAAATGGACTCACGCACACACGCAGGTTCAAATGGACGTACATATATATGCACACACACACACACACATCCATGTTAGCATGGACACACACACACACGCACGCACGCACGCACGCACACACACACACACGCACACAGGTTCAAATGGACTCACGCACGCACGCACACGCAGGTTCAAATGGACGTACATATATATATATATATATATGCACACACACACACACACATCCATGTTAGCATGGACACACACACACACACACACGCACACAGGTTCAAATGGACTCACGCACGCACGCACACGCAGGTTCAAATGGACGTACATATATATATATATATATATATATGCACACACACACACACACATCCATGTTAGCATGGACACACACACACACATCCATGTTAGCATGGACACACACGTTAGCATGGACACACACTCATGCACATGCGTGTGGAAATGCGCATGTGCACGCACACGCAATAGTATGGACACAAACACACAGACGCACACACAAACTCCTTCAAACTACTTTTTTCACAGATGATCAATGGTTATATGCTTGTACTTGACACACACACACACACACACACACACAACTTTCCTTTGATATAGTAGTGCACTAACTGACAATTTGCGCACACACGGTGCTCATGTGTTGCTTAGCAACCAACACGTTCAGCTACTGTTTCTAGAAGTGTTTTGCCTTGCAGAGCATTTAATTAAGGTAAATGTTAGGATTTTGTATTGCGTATTTTGTCATAATTCCTTTTTGGGACGCGTCCAATTGAAGGTTGAATTAACAGACGGGTCTTTTATTTTGGAATGTTTGATGCCAGGACGTGGACAAACATTTCCTTCTGGAATCCCCTCCTTTGTGTCAAAAGAGTTGGCGTATCGGTGTGTTTCAACTCAGAAACACTGCGAGGCGTTGAATGAGGATGGGGGTTGAGGCGCTTGTTGTTTACTGGGACGCCTGGCCTTCCACTGTCCTTTATTGGTACATTTAGCACGTCCATTCAGACCCTGTGCGAGGGCCAGGATAGCCGAAAGGCCCTGGGTTCGAGCCCCGATGTTCTTGCTTGTACTATTTGTAAATTAAGGCGTCGGTACCCTTTTCATGTAGGTCTGTCTGTATCGTGTTAAGTCGCTTTGGATAGATGCTTCTTCTTGATTGACTGATTGAAATAAGCTGGCACAGTGGGAAAGAAGTGGAACCATTTTGTGTGTGTGTGTGTGTGTGTGTGTGTGTGTGTGTGTGTGTGTGTGTGTGTGTGTGTGTGTGTGTGTGTGTGTGTGTGTGTGTGTGTGTGTGTGTGTGTGTGTGTGTGTGTGTGTGTGTGTGTGTGTGTGTGTGTGTGATAGGAACCTCTGTGGTGAAGGCTTTGTCGTTGTTCCTCAGTGAAGGAAGTCAGACCGTCTGCTTGGGTTAACGGTCGGCCTGTATGAAAAAAAAGAAAAAGATTTGGAAATAGGCCTCAATTGTCACCGTGGTAACTCCTGGAGTCAGAAGTCAAGCGTTGATTGAAAGGTACGGATTAGACCGCTGACGTGCTGAAGGGCTCGATCGTTTATCATTTATTTGACTTGAATTCAAGAAGACCTTTCCACGTTGGGAAAATTCCCGGCAGCATCTTGGGCAACAGGAGTCTGACGTCAATCGTTTGGGGAAGAAACTAAAAATAACGAAATCAAAATCTCCCCATCAGCCTTGACTAGCCCCCAGCGCTTTACGGCAAAACACAGATCATTAAAATGGAGAGTAAAAACACTCCATCAGCATTTGCGTCTTTATATTAGCATATTTTATTTTGTAGCCACTCGCTATTTTGTAACCACACACTCTTAACAGCTATTTATTTTATGACAATCTTTTGTTTTTGTTCAAAGCTGATTGAAACCGTAGGCGACTTGATGTGTAGGGCAATAATAAGATAATTCAAGCTGGCAAACTCACCATTAAAGGAAGGTAATAGTTTGCATACTGTGTCATGCCTCTCTTTATACTAACCAATCATCTGCGTGGGATAAAGTCATTGTGGTAAAGTAGGGGCGTAATCATGGTGGGAGGGTGGGGGGGGGGGGGGGGGGGGGGGGGGTTAAACAGTGACTGAGGCTAAATATGTGTAACTGTAATGACATGATTGTAATTGTTATGACTTGATTCAAATGATCCCTAATGCTTGAAGCCTGATAATATAACACAACGCGCCCTTCTGGTTGAAGTTTGTGTTAAGCGGTTTGTTTTTCACACAGCCTGCATTATGCAACCCTTTTTTAGGGCATAAAGACTTTGTCCACAATACTGCTGTAAAAATGATGGTGAACTTAAAGTTTTTTATTTATAGCTGACTACTACCATTTGTTTACTTAATAGCACTGCCATTGAAAAGGTCAAATAGGATAAGGATTTAAAGTACACACAACAATGGGTGTGCCAAACACGTCCGATGATATTGGCCACACGTACCAGTACCGTCAACTATTTTACAGACCACGAAGTTAAACTCAGGGGAAAGGAGTGTGCACCGCAGTTTATTCTTCTTATCCGTGTTATAAATGTCAATCATGTCGGCCTTAAAGGGGCAGCATTTATAAAGATCAACATTTGCATTTGTTTGCGGACATTTGAGCCAGCAACCCTTTGCAATAGCCAACAAACCCACATGCCCCAAGGTGTCGATATCCATCGCTGAAAAGATCTAGCGCCACCAATTAGGTGGGGCCACAAATTGCGGCAAGACATTTGTGAAAAACATTTGTAATTTAAAGACGTACGAGCACATTAACCTGAGTGTTTAACAGCCGTAATAATAATAATAACCATAATGGTAATTAAAAGTGTTCAACATTATTGAGCGCTGGTTGCAGTAAGCTTCAGTCAGGCTCACTTAGTTTACAGCACATCCAATTTGTTGCCATCGAAGCCAGTGAGTGTCCACTACGCAATTTTCAACACTTCATTGTTTGTCGATGAAACACAGAAGCCATATACTATTACACACAAAGTGGGAAGTGAGAATGTGTGTGTGTGTGTGTGATATACTTTATTAGAATCATTTCCTGGTTGGCAGTATGCTTTTGGGAAGGCTGTGTTTTGATATTGTCTCAGCTAATTCGTCACTTTCTCGTCACTTGTTATTCGTTAAAGCTTAGGCAGGTCGGTAGGTAGGTATTTCTCCTTTTCTATCATTTTTGTTAAAATTCTCTTTAGATCCCGGCAGCAATCGATAAATCAAATGATATGACAAAAACAAAACAGTATTCCTGTAACTGGCGGTCACAGGCCTGTAATAAGCCTGTACGATAATTACATTCAGCCCGAATGACATGATTGGATGGCCTACCTGTCCGTCTACCTACCTACCCGGCTACCTGCGCACCCTCTGGCCGTTAGCTCATCACGCAGGACCAGAGTAGCCCTATAGCTATAGCTAAAGCTATTGCTAAAGCTAGCGAGCTAGGCCTGTGTTTTGGGGGAGTGGCTTTGAAGGGAAGCCTGAAGGGAAGGGTGGGCTTTTGTCAGTTGGATACTTTCAAAATCCAGCTTAGTCTGGATGGTTTCTTCAAAGTTGCCCACCCTAGCTTTAAGGATGTGAAACATCTTTGCCTTTCTTCTTTAGAAGAATTGAAAAACAAGTTATTGAGCCACATTTTGTCACCATCGAAGTACAGGCTGTGGTTGTAAATCATAGAACAGGTTTTCTCCTTTGGGGTTCATTCTCTAACGTTGCAGCTGAGATGTTATCGTTTATGACCACGTAAATACGCAGGGATCTTTTATGACTTCCTTGAAGGAAGGCAAAGTAAATAAATAAACGTCAATAAAAATATCAAGCTTGTTTTTTTGGTCTGTCTGCCTTACGGTTAGAATTTCAGCTGTGTTCACCAGTGTTGTGTGTCAAACCTTTGTCAATAAACATCCCCCTTTTCCCATGAAACAAAGGCAAAACAATCTCAGAATCCATTAGCACAGCCCACACACAGCTCTTCACAATATTGTGATCATACAAACATTTTGTAGCGCGCAATAGGGACATCTTTTTTTAAACGGCAAAGTTGTAAATGTCACATTTCTTCTGCTCAAAATTGTCTTCACCTACGAGCATGGCTGAAAAAAAGACCAGGAGTCGATCATTCAGATGCTACTTCAATACTATAGAGAAAGCATGTCACTCATGATTTTATGAGCGGGAACATGGGAGGGCTTTTGTAAAAAAAATATATAAATAATTCCAACTCTAAAGTCAAGTCAATGAAGTCTTTACAACCTGTGGTGACAAGCAGAGAGAAACAAAAAGATGCGAGACAGTTTTATCCTGTCACTGCTCATGTTACCCATGAGCAATTGCCTCTTTTTCATAACCAGGGTGCAGTTTCACACGTCAATCAAATCCCCACCATGGTTGACACACCGTTCCCGCTCGTCTGCGTCATGTCATGTCATCGAGGAAGGGGGGGAGGGGGGTGGATATGGGAAGAGAGGATTGATGAGACGCAGGTTGACCTCTGACCCTTTTGTGTGTCTCGTCACGCAGGAGATGTCCTCTATGAGCTCCTGCAGCACATCCTGAAGCAGCGGAAGGCCAGCGGGCCTTACCCGTCCTCCTACTTACCTGGAAACCCCTTCCATCCACTGCCAGAAAGCTCTATCCAGCACCTCAAACTTGAAGGTCAGTCACACAGGGTGTTTCTTTTTTATTTTATTTACTTTTCGTGGAAAACGTTATTATTATTATTAATTTGTTTATTTATTTTTAAGTGGTTTAAGTCTGGTTTGGAGGAGTCTCACAAATCAGACTTCAGATTCATATCTGAAGTCTTAAGAGCTCAGGTATGGGCGAACGGGGGCGTTTCACTTTCGTTCGCTTCATATTTGTTTCGACCAATCGCGTTGCTGGAGGCGGGGATCTGTAAGCGTGTCGTTGACCAACACAAACGTGGCCAGCGTTGGTAAACGGTAATAAAGGTTCTGTAAAGGTTTCAAGTCAGCACAGTGTAGACTGGCCACTGTAGAAATACACTTACTAAAATCCCCTTCTGAAAGCTTCGTCTACTGGTGCAAATTAGTTTCTCTTCGGTAGAATATCTCCGTAACTAAACAGGAAACAAGGCGTGGCTCCGCCCCTTTCAGTTGTTGGTTTCCGGCCCAGGCTCTGTGTCGTCTCCCCCCCCCCCCCCCCCCCCCCCCCCCCCCAAAGGTTCTGCTATAACATAGTAGAACTGCTGGACCCGAGATCATGGTCCGAGATACAGCTGATAAATGTTTACATAGGATGTAATGACCATCGCATCATAACCCCATAACCAATCATTACAGCACTGATCCGTACATTTTAGTCCCTTGTGACTCTACTGGATAAGCAGGCGTTAGATGTGAATCTGAGTTTAGTATAGTATTGTTGGTATGCACCCATTAGTAGTACAAAACCAACTTGACTAATATGGTTAATGCCGTTGTTTTATCGCTCTGTTCATAATCGTTCGCTCCTCTGAACTCGCTGCTAAACAAAAGGCCCCCAGGGCAGACAAGAAACACTTTAGGGTTTCTCCACAGCCCAAATAACCGGCATAGATGGCATTTATAGTTGCGTTATCTTTAAGATGGGAAGCAGAGCAACAGAAATACCTGCGTCTCTTTTGTCTCGCCCTGCTTTAAAGCGTAAGACTCAGAGGGCTTTGAGGCGGTGAAACCAGTCGGACGAGGAAGTGCTGCGTGCGTTCAGCCAGGTGCTCATTATCTTGGTGTTCTATTAAAGGGGAAGTATTCGGTATCAAGATTAGGTTTTCCCCCCCCGCCGCTGTCTTCCTTGTTTTTGAAGTGAACACCTGCTGCTCAGGCAAGGCGCATGGAAGTACAGCAACGCACACGAGAAGGAGGTGTGACGTGGCATTGTTTAGGCGTTTCCAGTAGAAGGACTTGAAAAGGGCACTCTTGTTATTGCTTGTCTCCCATGCTGCTTTCAACTTGTAGTGCTGGGCTAAATAAACGAAAGTGTACAAGGCTCCTGGACGACATGGCTTGGCCT
>JACYXH010000616.1:37500-95000 GCA_026745465.1 Lota lota | reverse complement strand
GTGTGGTCTCCCAATTCGTTCTGCCCGAATTCGCCTCCCCTTTAGCCCTTGTAAAGCTGCACGGGTCCAGCCACGACAAACATGAAATCATTACTACCAATACCAGTAGCACCTAGGCCTGCACAGCGACGGCAAATCCCCGCAGTTTGCAACATTGGAGAAGAAAATGGAAATCTTGGAAATCTTAAGACAAAGTTGCATTGTAAACTAGTATTGTTTTCAAAGCCAAGGGTCTTTGCGTCAAAATACTCAACGAGGCATTAAAAACTACAACTGTAGGCCCGACAGAAGAGCTCGAGGGAACCGTGATTTAATCAGCTTCTATAAAGGTAAAATATATGAAACCATTGTTGCATTTTGACATAATTACTGTAAAATAGCAGCAAATCAGGCAGGCCAATCCCAGATGTTAAAATAGGTTTTAGATCTTTGTTTTACTAGTATGAAACAAAGTGTGGATGACCAAAGACCCAAACCCTAATGCTTGGGTCGACGAGGAATCACACCAACTTCTCTTGCTGAATATTAGTTATAAAACTTCTTGATTGTTATTTACAGATGTTTGGCCCCACGCAGTAATAAAGCTATTATAAATAACGTCCACTCTGTTGGAAAAGTCTATGTCGACGTAGCTGGGGACTTTGTTCAGGCAAAACAAATGACCCTTTAGGGGTGTGTGTGTGTGTGTGTGTGTGTGTGTGTGTGTGTGTGTGTGGGCGCTAGCCCTAACGGTACCACATCATGGAGAAACAGGAGTGAGCCGTACAGCCAAAGTTGAGGATGCCCTGTGAGGTTAAGAAAAAAGGTTTTTTTTCACAATAAAGAATGCCTCGCCAAAAGGCACTCGTGTAATAATGTCTTGAGTTCCACCGCGGTAAAAATGTATGCCGCTTTCAGAGGTTATGCCCACTGGCTTTCATCAGAGTTTGTACTTTTTATTTGGCGCTTTCATCCATTCTTTAGATGTGGTGAATGAGCAGGTATAGACGCTGGGGCGTCTTGCTCAAGGACGCCTGTACAGGTAGACTGCAGACGCGGGGGTCTGAACCCAGAACCTTTGGAGTCCCAACACCCTGACTAAGAGACCATACTGCACCTGCTACATCGATGGGTCGGACGGCTTTCTGTTTCGAATAGGGACAACGTTGATGGCTTCAACGATTTTATTTAGTTTTTGTTTCGTCGAAGTCGGGCGGTGATCAAAGAAAATATTCTTCTGTAATCTAAAGTTTGTACTTGAGGGAGATTCCAACCAACAGTAAAGATATATATTTATTTATATATATATATATATATATATATATATATATATATATATATATATATAAGACTACTTGTACGTTATATATTCATAACAATATGTTTAATGTTAGAAGCGGTGTCAGAACCTCATCTCCCTCGCAACACAAATTAGCTGCTGCAACAACTGCAGCCATGAAGCCACACAGTCGAGTTACTGGATTTTTTTCCTTTTCTTCTTTTGAACAAACATCTACATTAATGAAAGAAAATCTATATAAAAAAAATGGTGCAGACTCGGAATGTGTCGATGACAAGTTTAATATAAATCCTAGTCGATATAATTTCCTAGCTGTCTGAAATGCATCACCCCCCCCCCCCCCCCCCCCCCCCCCACCACCACCACCACCCCGTGACCTCCAACACAGAGAATAATGTCGGTTGGTCTCCCACCAACATTATTATTCAGGTGAGCTTCACCTCCTTCTTATTAAAATACCCAGGCAATTTTATAGAGGTAAGTGGCTGGTGGGCAAATTTTAAAATGGTGTGTGTGTGTGTGTGCATGTGTGTGTGTGTGTGTGTGTGTGCATGTGTGTGTGTGTGTGTGTGTGCATGTGTGTGTGTGTGTGTGCGTGTGTGTGTTGGCAGGGAGGGGGTCATTGCCCCTACCGCATGTGAGGGCTGCATTAAGGATTTTAATTGGGTAATTGGAGTGACACCTATCATATGTATGTTATATATTATCATTATATATTTTAGCATCTCTCCTGTCATAAATTGACATGGCTTTAAAATGATTTAATAATTCCTTTTTTTTATAGTACTTTAAAACTGCGTTGAGACTCTGCAATAAGATAGCACGTTGAATTGAGACATCAAACTTTAAAACACATTTCCTAACTGTCCATTAATAAAATATCAATATTGATATTTTGAGCTTTATAGTTTGGATTGATTTTTAGAGATGCCAAATACAACCTGCGCAATGCAGACACCGACACAACACAAAGACAACACAACAAATCAACGTCCTTGAAAAAGAAAAAAGAGCAAACCTTCATAAAAGGATAATATTGTAATTTTAGGAATCTCTACAGCATAGCCAAACAGAGTGTTCTCCAGCAATCAATACTTTCCCCATACAGTGTGTTCCAACGCCAGGACACTCGCCCGAGTCCCGGTCCCAGGGAACGATTGTCTCTCCTCATGGTTTGTGAGCGTCTATTGCGACATCCAAGTCCCTACCCACGGGCCCTCCCGTTCGCTCTGATCTTTGACCGGAGACTAACTGCCCATTTTATACCACTGGGTGGGTGGGGAGAATGGGGGAGTGAGGGAGATCAGCACCAGTCTGGGTCGTACTGGTCCAGATGGGCCTAATGGTGCAACGGCAGCAGATGCAGGGTATCGCTGTCTAGAAGGGTGAGGGGGCGACGTGTGTGTGTTTGCGGGTGTGTGTGTGTGTGTGTGTGTGTGTGTGCAGGTGTGCGGGTGTGTGTGTGTGCGGGTGTGTGTGTGTGTGCGCGGATGTGTGTGTGTGCGCAGGTGTGTCTGTGTGCGTGCGGGGGTGTGTGTGTGTGTGTGTCTGTGTGTGTGCGTAGGTGTGTGTGTGAGATGTGTGTGTGTGTGGGTATGTGCAGGTGTCTGTGTGTGTGCGTTCTCCAGCTGGCTGAGCCGGTGCCAACTGTCTGGCCGGAGGCAGTGGCTGAGGGGTTGGCCAATGTCATTTCTGAAGGCAGGTCGCATCGCACTTCCTGTTTCCAGTCCCACAGTGGCACTGGGGCTCTGGCGCTCGTTTGCCAACTCACCAGGTCCGTCCGGAACCCAGGCTTGATGCTCGCGGGTCACCGCTTCTCTCCACCCCGGGTGTAAGAGTAGCAGGTGGAGAATGTGGCGGTGGTGCTGGTGGTGGAGAAGGGCCACAACGCATTGCCCTCGAAGGCCTACTGGTGCACAGACCTGGACTGGTTTCATTCCTGCTTCTAAATTCGGTTATTATTCTGCGCTTTTTTTGTTATTTATTAAAAAAAATTGACGGTGCTTTAAATGTTTGGTGGGTTCCTCTCTGGGTTTTAAATGTTTGGTGGGTTCCTCTCTGGGTTTTAAATGTTTGGTGGGTTCCTCTCTGGGTTTTAAATGTTTGGTGGGTTCCTCTCTGGGTTTTAAACGTTTGGTGGGTTCCTCTCTGGGTTTTAAATGTTTGGTGGGTTCCTCTCTGGGTTTTAAATGTTTGGTGGGTTCCTCTCTGGGTTTTAAACGTTTGGTGGGTTCCTCTCTGGGTTTTAAATGTTTGGTGGGTTCCTCTCTGGGTTTTAAATGTTTGGTGGGTTCCTCTCTGGGTTTTAAATGTTTGGTGGGTTCCTCTCTGGGTTTTAAACGTTTGGTGGGTTCCTCTCTGGGTTTTAAATGTTTGCGTGGGTTCCTCTCTGGGTTTTAAATGTTTGGTGGGTTCCTCTCTGGGTTTTAAATGTTTGGTGGGTTCCTCTCTGGGTTTTAAATGTTTGGTGGGTTCCTCTCTGGGTTTTAAATGTTTGGTGGGTTCCTCTCTGGGGTTTTGACCCACAAGACGCATTCGGACATCATGAACTGCCAAGAGGTGTGTGTCATGTAAATTATGTGTGTGCGTGCATGTGTATGTGTATGTGTGTGAGCCCACAATAGTCTGGGATCAGATTCACCTTCGGCCACGGTCATCGCTGATGGATTACCGTAACGCTTCTAGAAGCAGGTAAAGACAACAGACCAACACAGTGTTCTGTGCATTAAGGGGTTTTGTCTTTTACTCTTGTTTAGGGGTGACTCATTCAAATATGTAATGTGTTCTGCTAAACACATAAAGCCCCCTAAAGGGTGGTGTAGGGCGGGTCGATGGTTCAACCTCCTAGTGCACCAACCCTTAAGCAAGACACCTTGGAGCAACCCAGGTTCTCGTCCCACCTGTGGTGCTAGGCGACATATCATTCCCCCTCTGCGTCAACCTGTCCAAAAGGGCCATCAAAAAAGGTGGCCCATCGAAACATCTCCTTGTGGAGAACATCAGATGAAGCGTATTTATACATATATACGTGCCGACTAGCGAGGCATCCACCTCGCTAATTTAAATCCCTGCCTCCAGGGCCGGTGAGACGCTCACGATAGCTGAGCCGAGGCGGTTGAACACGCAGAACCAAACCGGCGAGGTTCCCCCCCCCCCCCCCCCCCCCCCCCCCCCCACTTTCTCCCGCTGCATGAAAGGACGAGTGATTGCGCGATGGGTTTCCCTTCTTTCTTTTACGGTCTTTTGATCTCTTCTCTTTGGCTCTCAGCAGGATTCCTATACGGATCCATGCGATGCTAATTGCGTGCTAAACCTCATCTACCCCGTTTAGATCGCTCTCCTTAGCTGTAGGACAATATTAAAGCAGGTATTTAAGCACGCATTGAGGTACGCATGTTACAAGATGTGATTCAAGATGGGATTGGTGGAGAAGTAGTAGTGGTACTTTTAGTATTAGAAGGAGGAGCAGTAGTATTTCTAGTAGGAGTAGGCCACTTAACCTTTTGAATTGCTTTGACACTCATTTTAATTTACTCAGAATCCATGTGTTGGTTTCAGCACAGTAGCTTGTCGCTCATACACTGCGTGTGCGTGTGTGTGTGTGTGTGGTGTGTGCATGTGTGTGTGCGTGTGTGTGCGTGTGTGTGTGTGCGTATGTGTGTGCGTGTGTGTGCGCGTGTGTGTGTGCGTATGTGTGTGTGTGTGCGTGTGTGTGTGTGTGTGTGCGCGTGTGTGTGTGTGTGTGTATGTGTGTGTATGTGTATGTGTGTATGTGTGTGTGCGTGTGTGTGGTGTGTGTGTGTGTGCATGTGTGTGTGTGTGTGGTGCGCGTGTGTGTGTGCGTGTGTGTATGTGTGTGTGCATGTGTGTGTGTGTGTGTGTGTGCGTGTGTGCGTGTGTGTGTGTGCGTGTGTGTGTGTGTGTGTGACTGACCTATAAGCAAACAAAGGCAGAGAATGACTTACAAACATAGAAGTCAATATCTCCCGCTTACAGTTTGCTGCCGCATTTGGGGAAGGTAATCTCAGCCAAAGCTGTTTCTAGCTACACTACTTATTTGTAAACATTTGAAACTCCACAGTTGTGGTGAATGTACAGTCTATGAGCATCTATATCGAATGGAACAAACTGAATATGAAACAGAACTACATCAAGGCAATTCATGTTTAATTCACTTTGCATAGATCAGAGGACGTGCCATCACAGATCTTTGGTTATAAGCTGTCACAAGTCTAGGGTCTAAGCCGTGATGTCCCTGTGATGGTATTACCGTACCCCAGTTATAATTCTTGGCATTTCCAGGACGTTGGATGGCCATGGGTTTCCTCTTTCATCTCCTCTCCTCTTTTCTCCTTTCCTCACCTCCTCCCTCATCCCCTTCCCATCCTTGCCTCTGCACTCCCTTTCCTCTAATTTCCTCCCCTCACCTCAGCCCTCCTCTCTCCTCCTCCCTCTCCTCACACCTCTTCCCTCTCTTCTCTCCCCCCCTCCTCTCTCCTCCTCTTCCCTCTCCTCACACCTCCTCTCTCCTCCTCTTCCTTCTCCTCACACCTCTCCTCTCTCCCCCTTCCTCCTCTTCCCTCTCCTCACACCTCTTCTCTCTCCCCCCTCCTCTCCTCTCTCCCCCTCTCCTCTCCCCTCCCCTCCCATTTTCTCTCATCCCCTCTAATTGTTCCTCCAGTCGGCTGTGATCCTGTTTCACACAGGATGGGAACGGATGAGAGAGAGAAAGAGAGTGAGACAGAGGAGAGAAAGAGAGACAGAGAGAGAGGATGACAGAGAGAGACAGAATATAACGAGTCAGAGGAAGGAGAGATAGAGCAGGAGAAAGAGAGACAAAGAGAGCGAGAACAAAGAGAGAGAGAGAGAGGACCAACATTGGGAAAGAATGACAGGGAGCTGGGAAAAGCAAGACGATGCCAGAAAGAGAGGGAGAGGGGGAGTGTGATTGGTTGGTTGTTGTGTGTCCCTGTTTTATCTCTTCGCTAGAGTCTTAGCTGCTCCCTGTGTGTTCACACACACACACTCGTCACGCAGCATCACCCCAGCCAGCCCCCTATAAAGCCCCCCCAACACACATACCAGGACACACTTCTGACAGCCGAGAAGGCTCTGCTTTCTCTCGCTCTCTCTCTTCAGCACAATGTACTCTCTATTTCTCACCCCCTCAGTTGGTTCTCCACGCAATGTCCCTCTTTCCCTTCCTCCCTTCCATCTCTCCCTCCCTTCTCTCCCTCCCTGCCTTCCATCTCTCCCTCCCTGCCTTCCATCTCTCCCTCCCCCCCCCTCACTCCATCCTTTAACACCCCCCCCCCCCCCCCCATTACCACCCGTTCTCCCCCCTTTTCTTTTTTTGTTGTCTTGATGGAGTTGATGGAAGGCCGGTGCATCTGGGACATGATATCCGGTTCTACCGCTCTCAGCATTCTGGTGACCACAGCTGTGTGGAGCCCAGACTAAAGTTTGGAGCCAGGTTGCCTTCGTCAAGGTCAAATTCTACTGGTTGCGTCCTCCCTCCTCCCTCTCTCTCTCTCTCTCTGTTGGGAAACTACCTTGTTGGCATCCCAATCGGCCCGACTCTCAACTTTGCAATGCATCGTCAAGTACGCTTACGTTTAGTCGTTTATCGGACGAATAAATCGGAGCCACTGCGAAAGAAACGTCCACGTGCTGCGCCACCAGGTAAACATAACAGCAACAGCTGCACGGAGAAGAGAGTAGGTACTGTTGTTGTTTGTTTTTCCTTCACCTTTATCGTCACCCCGGGCGGCCTGAACCAAACACGTGGTATTTATATGACACATTGCTGCGTACCTTGGCAGAGCATCCGATGACGAAACACCTCCTGCTGTAGGAGTCTATTTAGGAGTAGGGAGGCCTACTCCCCCCCCCCCCCCCCCACCCCCAATGACCTCTCTACCTATCAATGGGAGGGGCAGAGGTCACTTATAGCTAGCGGGGTTGACTCCTCTTGTGACGGACAGACCAGGATGTCTGCCATCCTGACAGCTGGAGGGAGCTCGTGCCTCTCTACGCGGCGCCAGTGATGGGAGAGGAGTCCAGGATTTTGGAAGAGTGCTTTCTAAGAGTCAAACGCAGTGATGCGGTTGCTAGGCGATGTGCCAGGATGGAGGACCAGGAGTGGTCAAGCCAGGGTTTTTTCTTAAAGCTTGGCCAGTGTGGTTTTTGGGCGGTTTGATCTGATCGAGGTCCAGTAGCGAGGATTTGAGCTCATAATTCCCTCAAAAGGAATGGACTTATTCTGCAAGGAACAAACAGATTTTATGAACTACCTAACTAACTAATCATTAACTAACTCGTTCTTTCACTAAATATATTTGACGATAGACTATTCAATTGAACAATATTATTAATGCACTGCTAACTGTATCAGCCAAATGAAATGAATTGTTGAGCATTAATTGTTGAGCCAACACACTGACTGTATGGTGTACTTGTTGTTTATCTGAACGTGAATGACAAATGGCTGATTGTTATTACAAAAAAAAATGTGTCACCTTTTTCGGCCATCATCAGTTTGCACCCCTGAAACAAAATTGTCTTCCAAAAATTTGGATGGCTTTGTAATGTTGCATTTATACAATCCTAAGCCTTTGTGCTACTTTTACGCACGGCGCTACACGTTATTATTGGCCCGGTTTGATAAGCAACATGATTTTAAATGACATGTAATAGGGGGTCCCTCCATCGTGTCACTATCAGCCAAGGGGTCCTTGGCCTGAAATACGTTGAAGACCTCTGCCATACGGTGTACTTGTTGTGTATCTGAACGGGAATGACACGGACGGAATTCGACTGAATTCCAATGGACTCCGCTGTTCGGAGAACATTTAATTTACTCTTGTTTAGTGGCAGCTTCCAAAGAAATTCTGCACATCGGGCTAAAAGATAAGGTACGGACAAAGCAGAATAGAACACACACACACACACGTGCAAACATGTTTTGCGTCTGCATAACTTTGACTCTCCATGCATATGGCGCGGTCTTAAATCATACACCTGTTGTATTCATTTGTCATCTATATAGGCGCTAAACGTACTCACAAGCACCGATTCATACACGCATAGAGGCCTGTATAGGAATGTGTGCTCAAACACACATCAAATGCACGCTCACACTCACAATAACATACAATCACACACAAGCAATGACACACAACCATACAGTCACTCACACAATATAACACACACACTCACACAAGCACAATAACACACAGACATACGATCTCGCATGCACGCACACACACATAAACACTCACTCACACACAATAATATCCACTCATTCACACACAATAACACACACTCAATCAAACACAATTACACACAGAAACACAATAACATGCACACTCATGACCGCACTCAAACACTCCCATACACACTCACACAGTACACACACATCGTACACACTATACACACTCATGAACGCACACAAACACTCCCATACACACACACACAGTACACACACATCGTACACACTATACACACACTCATGAACGCACACAAACACTCCCATACACACACACAGTACACACACACTCATGAACGCACACAAACACTCCCATACACTCCCATACACACACACACACACACACACACACACACACACACACTGAGTGCATGTGCAGCTCCGGTTTTGTTTGACCCGCGGGGGAAACACTGTAACCTAAAGAGCCGATACTGTGAGGAAGGTGGCATTCTGCCTGACCACCGGGCCGCACTTATCTGGAGGATAAGCCCTTTTAATTGCTTACATACACAGCGCTATCAGGTGATGTAGCAAGCCTGGAGATAAGGGTTACATAGCAGCAGGGCCCCGGTAACAGGATGAGGGAACCACAGAAGATAGAGAGACACCGACTCCCAGAGGGAAAGCGCTGGGGCCGGGGGCCAAAGTTACACGCGGCAGAAATGAAAAAGAAGGAAAGCAACAGAGTTTAAAAATATATACACACCATGGTATTTCATTTCCCTATTGAGGCGTAATTGAAAAGAGGCAAAGAGGAAAAGAGTGAGATGTTGTTCGCAGTGAACACCCACGGTATACAGAAAACGAATTGTGTTTCTGTTCGTTTGCTTTGTTGAAGTTGTACACTGTGCACTGTTGACCCGTGAAAACAAACCCGGTTGGGCGGAACCAATGACCCGCAGCAGCGCTGTCCAATGAGGTGTGGTATCAAAGATGTTTTATTAACATTCTACCAGGCAACAGCTGGAGAGAGAGAGAGAGGAGACGAGAGAGAGAGAGAGAGGGGGAGAGAGAGGGAGAGAGAGAGAGAGAGGGAGAGAGAGAGAGGGAGAGAGGGAGAGAGAAGAGACGAGAGAGAGAGGGAGAGAGACAGAGAGAGAGAGAGGGAGAGAGAGAGGGAGAGACAGAGGAGACGAGAGAGAGGAGACGAGAGAGGAGACGAGAGAGAGAGAGGGAGAGAGAGGGAGAGAAAGAGGGAGAGAGAGAGACAGAAGAGACGAGAGAGAGAGAGAGAGAGAGAGAGGGACAGAGAGAGAGAGAGGGAGAGAGAGAGAGGGAGAGACAGAAGAGACGAGAGAGAGAGGGAGAGAGGGAGAGAGAGAGAGAAAGGAGACGAGAAAGAGAGAAAGACAGGAGACAAGAGAGAGGAGACGAGACAGAGAAGAGGAGAGAAGAGAAGGAGGGAGAGAAAGAGGGAGGGAAAGAGAGACAGAAGAGAGAGAGGGAGGGAGTGAAAAAGTACGGAAAATATACAACCAATGAGAGGCGGGTAAAAGATATTGAGAGAAACAAACAGACAGGGAAATATTGACAAAGAGAGACAGGGCGATAGAGACTCAGCAATCGTTTCGTGAGAAGTGTGTGTGTGTGTGTGTGTGTGTGACGTGCAGGAGAACCAAAGCATCTCTAGACAATCGGGAAGACGATGACCGTGGTTCCTTTCTCCGTGCTAATTATTCCTCACCCCTGACACCCCCACCCCCAGGCCTCTCCCCACCCACACCCGCGCACGTACAGTAGCGCACGCCTTGAATACTTACGGCGCCACGCAGCTGTTGTGACGCGCCGCAGGTCTCCCTGGGCTCAGGTGGCTTTATTAATGATGTCGTTGGAGCCAGATGTTACACATGCAAATGGGGGGGCAATAATGTACCGTCCAGACGTCGTTAGCGACGGACGGACACAGGTTCGTGGACATAACCGTCTTTAATTAGCGGTGACTGGGGTCCAATAGTGGCAGCCTGAAGCACAAACTAAGAATGGTTGCACCGGCGCTATGTCGTTTAGGGCAACACTGGGTGCTAGGCGGAGGTCAGTTCCTCAAAGCTGCTGTCGGTACGACTCCAGAGTTGTAAAGAGAGAGATCAGAATTAGAACCTAAACAACTCTCTGCTCCCTCCCTACGCTTCTCCCCCATTGAGAGGTGTTGCATTTCACACACCCCACCACACCGAAATGAATTACAAGAACCAATCAGGGAAGAGGTGCCCTGATTGGTCGGAGAGTAGCAGGGAGCGGTCTAAAGTCTAACTTGGCTCAACACGAAACAAATAATCTCACGGCACATTTCACTCACTAGTAGCTGACGGGCGGCTATACCATTTCTCATTAAATAACAAATCTAACAAATAGTAGCTCTTCAATATTACCCATAGCACCTTTAGTTCCTCATTTACACAATAGTCACAGACTACCTAACATCAACAACTACATGGCATCAATGTGACTGTTTTGGATGTTTTGGCTCTTGTTTTTGGGGCTTTTATCCCGTCCTTAAAATTCTTATTTTGTGACTCACAAGCGTTCAGATTAAAAATAGACCACCGTCTCTCTTTGGTAGCGAAACACAAAGTCTATTCCCCGACCGCTGCTGCGCTGTCATTCCAAAACAAGGTGCGGCGACTGATCTGCCTCGCAATGAAACGGAGATGATGACATCAGCCCGTTAGCAGACGCCTCTCATTAAGGACGAACGACACAGCGGCAGCCGGGATGCTGCTTCGCTCTCCAGCGATTCTCAGTGTACCACCGAGTTGTCTTTTCCCTTCGGGCGGGATTTCATTTAAAGGAACGCGGCCGCCCGACACAACCAGAGGGTCGGCGACCAGAGGGTCGGCGACCAGAGGACCAGAGGGCCGGCGACCAGAGGGTTGGCGACCAGAGACCAGAGGGTTGGGGATCAGAGGGCCGGCGACCAGAGGGTTGGGGATCAGAGGGCCAGCGACCAGAGGGTTGGGGACCAGAGACCAGAGGGTTGGCGACCAGAGGGTTGGCGACCAGAGGGCCGGCGACCAGAGGGTTGGGGATCAGAGGGCCGGCGACCAGAGGGTTGGGGACCAGAGACCAGAGGGTTGGCGACCAGAGGGTTGGGGACCAGAGGGTTGGCGACCAGAGGGTTGGCGACCAGAGGGTTGGCGACCAGAGGGTCGGCGACCAGAGGGTTGGCGACCAGAGGACCAGAGGGTTGGGGACCAGAGGGTTGGCGACCAGAGGACCAGAGGGTTGGCGACCAGAGGGTTGGCGACCAGAGGACCAGAGGGTTGGGGACCAGAGGGTTGGCGACCAGAGGACCAGAGGGTTGGGGACCAGAGGGTTGGCGACCAGAGGACCAGAGGGTTGGGGACCAGAGGGTTGGCGACCAGAGGGTCGGCGACCAGAGGGTTGGCGACCAGAGGACCAGAGGGTCGGGGACCAGAGGGTTGGGGACCAGAGGGTTGGCGACCAGAGGGTTGGCGACCAGAGGGTTGGCGACCAGAGGACCAGAGGGTCGGCGACCAGAGGGTTGGCGACCAGAGGACCAGAGGGTCGGGGACCAGAGGGTTGGCGACCAGAGGGTCGGCGACCAGAGGGTCGGCGACCAGAGGGTTGGCGACCAGAGACCAGAGGGTTGGGGACCAGAGGGTTGGGGACCAGAGGGTTGGGGACCAGAGGGTTGGCGACCAGAGGGTTGGCGACCAGAGGACCAGAGGGTTGGCGACCAGAGGACCAGAGGGCTGGCGACCAGAGGGTTGGCGACCAGAGGGTTGGCGACCAGAGGGTTGGCGACCAGAGGGTTGGGGACCAGAGGGTTGGCGACCAGAGGACCAGAGGGCTGGCGACCAGAGGGTTGGCGACCAGAGGGTTGGGGACCAGAGGGTTGGCGACCAGAGGACCAGAGGGTTGGGGACCAGAGGGTTGGCGACCAGAGGACCAGAGGGTTGGCGACCAGAGGGTTGGCGACCAGAGGACCAGAGGGTTGGCGACCAGAGGGTTCCACACTTAAGTTCTTTGCAGCAAAACAGCGACGTGTTCCGGAGTCTGCGTTCACATGCATGTTTTTAAATGCGCCGGGGAGAAGCCGATGTCAGCGGACGGGGGTTTGGATGAGACAGGAACGTCCGCGTGTTAAAGGAAAAGGCAGGGACACAGAAACAGTTGGAACAAGTCAACAAGGGAACAAGCTATAGGGAACGAGGGGAATTATGCCATTTGAGGCGATCATGATTGATCAGTTCGGCCATCCATTAATCCACCTTAAGCAGCAACGGGCAGAGAAGGCTGGCGGACGCTTGCAGCATCGGAACAACTTGTTTACGATATGCGAGAACAAAACGGAACAGAAGAGAGACTAAAGTTGACTAAGTTGGATATTGCCCCCTAGTGGACTTGTGCCAGGACATGAGAAGAATCTTTATTTGTCGTTGTACATATACGAAATAAGATCACTGCATTGACCCATCACTAGCTGCAGCACTAGGAGCATTGACCCATCACTAGGAGCATTGACCCATCACTAGCTGCAGCACTAGGAGCATTGATCCATCACTAGCTGCAGCACTAGGAGCATTGACCCATCACTAGCTGCAGCACTAGGAGCATTGACCCATCACTAGCTGCAGCACTAGGAGCATTGACCCATCACTAGCTGCAGCACTAGGAGCATTGACCCATCACTAGGAGCATTGACCCATCACTAGGAGCATTGACCCATCACTAGGAGCATTGACCCATCACTAGCTGCAGCACTAGGAGCATTGACCCATCACTAGGAGCATTGACCCATCACTAGCTGCAGCACTAGGAGCACTGACCCATCACTAGCTGCAGCACTAGGAGCACTGACCCATCACTAGCTGCAGCACTAGGAGCATTGATCCATCACTAGCTGCAGCACTAGGAGCATTGACCCATCACTAGCTGCAGCACTAGGAGCACTGACCCATCACTAGCTGCAGCACTAGGAGCATTGACCCATCACTAGCTGCAGCACTAGGAGCATTGACCCATCACTAGCTGCAGCACAAGGAGCATTGATCCATCACTAGGAGCATTGACCCATCACTAGCTGCAGCACTAGGAGCACTGACCCATCACTAGCTGCAGCACAAGGAGAGGTGGGCAGCCACAGAACACTGCTCAGCAGTACACTGCTGGGTCTACCTGCTGGTGCCTTGGTCAAGGGCACAGGCATTTACCTAACATGTATGTCTCTCTGTGTGGGAAACAGAAAGCTGAAACCGGGAGAACATACAAACCCCCCCCCCCCCCCCCCCCCCCCGGTGGTTGAACCCAGGACCTTGTTGCCGTGAGGCAGCGGTGCTAACCACCACGCCACCGTGCAGTCATCGTCAGAGTGCACGCATTTTAGCAGACTCCAGCACAGCTGTGTGTCGGGATGGCCAATTTGTATGTTGCGGTGCAGGGCGCAACGGTGTGATGTGTGTCTGACATGTGAATGTCACACACTCAATCACACACACACACACACACACACACACACACACACACACACACACACACACACACACACACACACACACACACACACACACACACACACACACACACACACACACAGCGGGTTGGCGTTAAGTGGCAGCCCACTGTGTGTTCGTCACGTTTCATGTGAATTCAGGTGTGGGTTTACAATCCCAAACACATAGACGAGACGCAATGTGTGGCAAGGATTTTCTTTTTCTTGGTGTTTATTTTTCTAACTGGAAAAGTTCTGAGTGATCGTAATGAGCCTTCCCAGACAGCTGTGTTCGCCACGACGACGGCGGCCAATTATACACCGGATCTTGTCTAAGTCAGTTGCCTGTGCAGTCCGCCCCTCTTTCCCCTATTTTTCCTCTTAACTCTGGAAAAATACCCAAATGAATCCAGAAATCACACAAGCTCACACACACGCACGCACACACAGAGTCGCTTTCTCCCCTCTCTCTTTAAAATCAATCTTTAGCATCCCCGTCCATCCTCCCATGAGATAGGACTCATACCTCAAATGCCCAGCGATGGAGATCAGGGGTAGGAGGGAGATTTCTTTTTTTCATATTTCATATTTCAGCATTTCTCATTTTTCGCTCTGATTGCACACATTACTTTCCTCCCGACAAAAGAGCCCCCCCCCCCCCCCCCCCCCCCCCCCTCCCCCACCCGGCCCCGGCCGGCGTTCCCTTAATCACTTAAACCCTCATGCAATCTGGCTCAGCCATCTTAGCCCCACAACGCTCCTCCCATCAGGGAGAGTTCCCTCACACGGGGGAGCCGCCGCCGCCGCCGCCGCCGCCGCCATCCCATTACTCATGCTAGCCCTTGGATTTCCTATATATTCCTTCCAACTCTGCGTATTCCCCCCACTCCTCAACGCCCCCAATACACACACACACACACACACCGGAAAAGGAAAGTAAAAAAGAGATTAATTCCATCTAATCCTCAGTTTTTCTTTCTTCTTCTTTCTATTGCCGTTAATTACTTCTTCCGACCCTTTCCTGACTCTCTCTCTCTCTCTGTCTCCCTCTCTCTGTCTCCCTCTCTGTCTCCCTCTCTCTCTGTCTCTCTCTCTGTCTCCCTCTCTCTCTGTCTCTCTCTCTCTCTCTGTCTCCCTCTCTCTCTCTCTGTCTGTCTCCCTCTCTCTTTCTCTCTCTGTCTCCCTCTCTCTCTCCCTCTCTCTCTCTCTCTTTCCCTCTCTCTCTCTCTTTCTGTCTCCCTCTCTGTCTCCCTCTCTCTCTTTCTCTCTCTCTCTGTCTCCCTCTTTGTCTCTGTCTCCCTCTCTCTCTCTCTCTCTTTCTCTCTCTCTCTCTCTCTGTCTTGAGAAGCCTTCGTCATCAAGAATTGGCAATGGTCTACATGTTGCGACAACATGCTGAATAGAAGAAAAATGATCAAATGGGTCGTGTCTGAATCCAAGGAAGGCATCCTTTCCTTTCCTTTTTCTCCATTGTTATCTCCCTCGCGCACGCATGCGCACGCACACACACGCACGCACGCACGCACGCACACACACGCACGCACGCACGCACTAAGACAAGTTTGGTCATAATGCAGGCATGCTAATGTGATGGATGCGCCTTAAATTGAAAACTAAGCAACCGGTTCCTCTTTCTCCAGGAAACTTGGGTTCAAATGAAGGTAACTTCCCACTGCTTGTGGGACTGGCGCGCAAAAAAGCCTGATTCTAAACTGAAAATAAGATAACATTGAGAAAATGCTTGTTTGGCGCTGGTGATAACTACTTGGAGTGGTGGTTTGCATATTAACGTTATGGAACAAAAGAAACTCACCCGAGCCAACGACAAAATAACAGCGCATGGCTTACGATACCCATTTAGAAATGGAAGTAGGATTGGGTCGTATTATTAGCTTTGTTGTATTTTAGAGGCGATCGTACTATTGTACTAACCTGACACACACACACACACTCACACGGGCACACGCACGCACACACGCACACACACACACACACGGGCACACACACACACGGGCACACACACACACACACACACGGGCACACACACACGGGCACACACACACACACGGGCACACGCACACACACACACTCACACGTATACATTTCTACATCCAGTCACAGAGTGGGCCCATCAATGGTACCAAGTAATTGCAGTCTTTTATCGTGCTTACGCCTAAAAAAAGAACTAAATAACAAAAATAAAACAGCCAGACGCTCCGATCCGATGAAAGTAATCTAATTCCACAAATGAGGCTGTCACTTAGCCTTCGTTATCCGCCCCGCGAGGCCGTGAGGCCCCACACGGCCTTACCGACTGGCGTCTCCTTGGGCCTTTATGTTAAACAGAGTTGGCGCGGAGAGGATCCGCAAACTAGCCGTTAGCTAACGGTGACGTTAGCTCTCAGGTTAAACCGATCAAGGGCCGTAGTTACGTGGATCCCCCCCCCCGCACCCCCCCCCCCCCCTTCACGTCTTTCAACAGGGACTTAATCCGTGCGCTATTTGATTCTCGCCCCCCCACCCCCCCCCCCCCCCCCCACACACACACACACACACACACACACAACAACAGTACCTTTTCAAGTGGTGTTTAATTAAAGTCAGCGCATGGCTGCCTGCCTCCACCTTGCTACGGCGGCTGAGAGAGAGAGAGGTTTGACACGAGTGGAAGAGAGAGAGAGAGAGAGAGAGAGAGAGAGAGAGAGAGAGAAAGAGAGGTTTGACACGAGTGGAAGAGAGAGAGAGAGAGAGAGAGAGAGAGAGAGAGAGAGGTTTGACACGAGTGGAAGAGAGAGAGAGAGAGGTCTGACACGAGTGGGAGAGAGAGAGAGAGAGAGAGGTTTGACATGAGTGGAAGAGAGAGAGAGAGAGAGAGAGAGAGGTTTGACACAAGTGGGAGAGAGAGAGAGAGAGAGGTCTGACACGAGTGGAAGAGAGAGAGAGAGAGAGAGAGAGGTTTGACATGAGTGGAAGAGAGAGAGAGAGAGAGAGAGGTTTGACATGAGTGGAAGAGAGAGAGAGAGAGAGAGAGGTTTGACATGAGTGGAAGAGAGAGAGAGAGAGAGAGAGAGAGAGAGAGAGAGAGAGAGAGAGAGAGAGGGGTTTGACACGAGTGGAAGAGAGAGAGAGAGAGGTTTGACGAAAGAGAGAGGTTTGACAGGAGTGGGAGAGAGAGAGGCACGGTGAGTTCCTGGTGGTTATTTTGTACGCGCCGGTAGACGGGGGGTGTGACCTACTCACAGTCGTTTGGATATTCTGAGGTCATGTTCTGTAACACCGTGGTTAATATGGGTATGAGGTGTTTTATGTGTTGGTCCAATGTGTTTACCCACTTTACAAGACCAATGTTCTGGATGTGAAACAGAACTAGGGCCTGAGAAGGAAGTGACAAAAACAGAGAAAATTAGGTCTGCACATTTTGATCATTGTTTTCCTTTTGTATTTATTTTGAAGACTCAACTACCTAATTAGGTATGCAAATGTCTTCATCGTTATTCTATAAAGTGTCTTGTGTGCTACCAGTCGCTGTTGATGTTGATCTGTGTGTAAACAAAAAGACACGACCTCATTCATCCTACTGATGACTCAGCTCTTTACAGCCGATCACAATAAACAGATTGCAAAGATGGCCGACTTATCTAGGTCTGCTGTTTGGAATCTAGAAAACTCACATATTCTGAGGAGGCGTGTTTACGTGACGGTTGGCAACTGTTTAAATATGGCCTTAATCTTTATAAGATAAGAATGTTTGTGAGTATTTAATGTGTGTCCATGTGTATTGTTTGATATTGATTATTATTTCCAACACGAGCTATCATTGGCTGAGCACAGTGGTCCTGTGATGAGTAGTGTGGCTACAGGTAAAGTGTAGAGAGTGGTTGTTTTGTTGAGCAACGTCTGGCTGAAACACAGAAGAAAAAGGTAGTGGCCTTTTCTCACATCATTATATGGAGGCAAATAATTCACACCTTTTCCTTCACATCCACAAACACACACACATTCTCACACACACGCACACACATACACACACAGAAATAGCTATGTATTAAATGGTTATATATATATATAAATAAAGAGAGAGAGAAAGAAAGAGAAAGAGAGCGAGAGAAAGAGAGCCATTAAGGATCTTCAGTGTTAAAATGACATTGGGGTGACATTCCTTCCAAAGTGCACATTACTGGTTTGCCCCCTCCCACACACACCCCCCACCTCCACCAATCCCAGTACCATTAGACATGGGATGAAATGATCCCTGGCTCCATTGTCCAATACCACTCCCCACACACACATCCCCACCCCCCCACACACACAAACTGTATTAGTTGGCGAAAAGATACACACAGAACAGACACAATTTGGCACTGCAGCAAATGAAAATAGCAGACAGAAAAGGGGGAAAAAAATCAATTATCTGCACAGATGTTACTGCCGACGGGATTAAAATGTCTACTTAAATGGCCTTTTGTTGCTGTTGGATCCTCCTTGAATTCTTTATATTTGTCTTTGTATCTATATATAGTGTGCCATGACTTTAATGCCTGTGATCAGCTTGAAGCTATAAGCAACAAGGTGAGCCGTTTGTATCGAACACACGGCTTTGTGATAGGCTGATCCTTAACGAACTGGTAAAACTGATCTGCAGAGCTAATTAACGAGCCGCCACATCACAGCCTTCACTTCGCCCCTAGTTGTCTAAGACGGGCTGATGTGAAGTTTCATTAGACAGATAAAAATAGTCTCCTCGCTCTGACACCTCACTCCTTACCTCCACTCCCCCTCTCCTCCTCCTCCTCCCTCTCTTCATCAAGACGCCGTTCGGCGGCGCGAAAGAGCTCTCTCTATCTGCCTCCCTCTCTCTCTCTCTATCTGCCTCCCTCTGTCTCTCTCTCTCTATCTGCCTCCCTCTGTCTCTCTCTCTCTATCTGCCTCCCTCTGTCTCTCTCTCTCTATCTGCCTCCCTCTGTCTCTCTCTCTCTATCTGCCTCCCTCTGTCTCTCTATATCTGCCTCCTTCTGTCTCCCGCCCTCTGTCTCTCTCTCTCTCTCTCTCTCTCTCTCTCTCTCTCTCTCTCTCTCTCTATATCTGCCTCCCTCCCTCTGTCTCTCTCTCTCTATCTGCCTCCCTCTGTCTCTCTCTCTCTCTCTATCTCTCTCTCTATCTGCCTCCCTCTGTCTCTCTCTCTCTCTCTGCCTCCCTCTGTCTCTCTCTCTCTATATCTGCCTCCCGCCCTCTGTCTCTCTCTCTCTCTCTGCCTCGCTCTGCCTCCCTCCCTCTGTCTCTCTCTCTCTCTGCCTCCCGCCCTCTGTCTCTCTCCCTCTCTCTCTCGCTCTGCCTCCCTCCCTCTGTCTCTCTCTCTGTCTCTCTCTCTCTCTGCCTCCCTCCCTCTGTCTCTCTCCCTCTCTCTCTCTCCCTTTGTCTGCTCATGTTTCTTCCCGCCGCCTGGATTCTGCTAATTCGAGGTGGGAGTTTTTGGTGTTTCTGATCACACCAGCCCTTCTCGCTCTCTCTCTCTGTCTGTGTCTCTCTCTCTCTTTGTCTCTGTCTCGCTCTCCCTCCCTCTCTGAGAGCGCTGTGAGAAGCTTGGAGGCATGTCAGCTGTAACAGCTCGGCTCTTTGCTTTGTGGTCGTCGTGGAGCTTTTTGCTCCACTTCAATGCAACTTTTTGTCACAATAAAAGACGCAATTTGGCCCGAAATGAATGAATTTAAGTGAACAAAATGTACAGTTAGCTATATTAAAACACCAATGCACACATATTTATACTGATACAATGTACAATACACTTAAATGGATATTCATATCCCAACAAATTTCCCCTCCATGCGCACAAACCCTTCCCATGAATGCATCAATCCAGTGAGTCAACTTCCATGCAGGCAAACACACGTGATTGGGAAACTAAATGATGCAGCGGTTGGCGTCTGTCAAAAACCATATGTCCACGACCCGGAGATGTTCCCCCAGTAATGCCACATCTCTGAGGGAGCGCGACAATGTTTTGATCAACACTCGCCTCTTTGTCAGCTGCTGCAGTAACCTTTATTACACCTTCCCCTCTTCCAGCTGACACTTTGAGTCTACACAGAAAAACAGACGCTCCTCCTTCTCTACCTCCCACCACTTCCACCCCACTACCACCACCACCACCACCACCACCTCCATCCCCACCAGCACACCCACCACCACCTCCATCACCATCACCACCACCTCCATCCCCACCACCACCTCCATCCCCACCAGCACACCCACCACCACCTCCATCACCATCACCACCACCTCCATCCCTACCACAACCTCCATCCCCACCAGCACACCCACCACCACCTCCTCCACCACTATCATCTCCACCACTACCATCCCCACCACCACCACCACCACCACCACCACCTCCAACACTTTACTTTTTGACGAAGCAGCGTTTTAATATTTTGTTTGTTTTTGTTTGTTGCCCAGGCTTTTTTGTTTAGCCTTGATGAAAAGCTCCAGCCCATTTGCCGGTTAACAGGAAACACTTCCTTTATTAATAACGGTACTCGTGCATTTTTCACGAAGCTACATGGTGTTGCTGGAGGCCGCGCTCTCTCGCCTCGGTCCAACCTTCGAAAATTCAAGGCCCCACAAAAAGAAGCAAAAAAGCCGAAAACAGCGAGAGAGGGAATATTGAAAATAAAATGAGTCTCATTTGGGTCTTATTAGCCTCGACAACGGCCCGCACCCCCCCCTTCAGATCCAGATGAACCCGGGCCCACAGTGCAGTAGGATGCGCTGTTGTCGCCCCCCCCCTCCCCCCCCCCCCCCCCCCCCCCCGGTGGTGTTAAGAGGGTTCTGCGCCAATGAAAGCAAGTCGACGGATATGAAACACACCAAAAAAGGACCGACCCCATCGTCACCCTACAACACACACACACACACACACACACAGACACACACACATACACAGACACATGCACGCACACACACACACATACACACACACACACAGACACATGCACACACACACACGCACACACACACACGCACACACACTCACACACACGCACACATACACAGACACACACACGCACACATACACATGCACACACACACATACACAGACACATGCACACACACACACACACACACACACACACACACACACACACACACACACACACACACACACACACACACACGTCTCTCGAGCAACTGCTCGCCTGCAGCGGCGCACCGTCACTTTGCCTCTGCTACGCATCAGATATCACCGTTAGCGTACAGGACTATTCACGGGACTATTCAAGAAGAAAATATCACAGAGCGGGCTGAAAGAAACTGCCGCCAGAGCCGACAGTGATTGGCAAGTGGACGTATTGCACACGCGCGCGCAAACACGCGCAGAATGCACTTTCACAAGTGCGTTCGCCTAGCACATTTTTTCAGTTCCTTAGTGCTTCTGTAGGACCCTTGTGTCACTTTGTGAAGAGTGTTATCTGTTCAGAGAGGTTTTCGTCATTTACTGTCGTTAAATCGAACCATTAAAGAGTGGTTGCGCACATAGGCGAAACAAAATCTATATCTACATCTCGACAATTTCTATTGATACAAAGTTCATCAAATGTATTTTCAATATCTAAAGGGATGTGTGACAACCTTCCTTAACTGTTCTATTTCCGTCAATGTCTAAAGTTTCTCAACAGTTACGTAAAGGTTCCAGCTAGGTGTGTGCCCGGAGAGGACTCTCGTCTCCATCTCAAACTGAGATGTCTGCCCCGCTGACGCGCCACCTTCTTTTCACTCCACGCCCAAAACGGTTTTGACATCTGCCGTCTTGAGAGGCTTTTGATCGTTCAGTTTTAACGGTGTAGTGGAGTAAAGTAAACCGCTGCTCAATTAAAAACAGTCACAGTGAACGAACGCACACACACACACACACACACACACACACACACACACACACACGCAGGCAGCTGGTGGCTCTGGTTTCCTCCCATCTGTTCACACGCACATCATGCTAATTGGAGGGCCAGAATAAGCTATTGGTATGTATGCTTTTTCAATGGTGTGTGTGTGTGTGTGTGTGCGTGTGTCTGTGTGGTCCGTGTCTGTGTGTCTGTGTGCGTGCGTGTGTGTAGTCCTTCTGTAATGCCTTAAGACAGTGATTCCCAACACGTTCCCTAGGGGGAATGTGATCCGGTTCCGGGGGGGGGGGGGGGGGGGGGGGTCAATAATAAGATTTTGCTTTATTAAACCCACAGAACGAATACGACGTCACATTTTAATAGATGTTAAATGTGTTAAATGATAATCCGTTGATTGTTGCTTCATCAATAAAGTTGTGACCAGAAATGTAAAGACGCGTCTTGCATTTGAAACACCTAGTCCACCACGCTTTTAATAATGACCCTAAATGCATGTATCAAGGGTTCAAACCCAAACATTTGACGTATATCTAGGGGTGTTGGAGCCGTACTAACGAGGTACATAAGACAACATAGGGAACCCAGCCGTAAAGCAGTGTATCCCGTGTCTAATAGTCACCATAGGGGCACCACGGCTCCATCCCCAGTGTACACTGTACACTACAGTTACCTGCACCTGCAGTTTCCTGCTACACCTTTTCTGGTTCATTTACGATAGACCCCTTGAGGGGGTTTGCATATGTGTTCGTTTGTACGACACATCAACCTCACAACTTCCCGGAAAGAGCACGTGAATGACACTCAATGAATGGGTTTGTAGTTTTGGCAGACTTATAGCCAGAATCACAGACCCAGAACCATACCATGTCACAGATGTGTAGTTTGGGCTGAAGGTCGAATAACTCCCACCACCACCACCCCCACCACCCCCACCACCCCCACCACCACCCCCACCACCACCACCACCCCCACCATACTATCACCACACCGCTAACAGGCAGTTAGGGAAGATGAGAGTCTCAGCTGCTTGTGTGACGTTAAGGACAACGTAACCCTTTAGATAATGGATGTTTACAGTATTACCGGAGCAATCCAATAGCACACACTGGCGCATTTGTACGAGCAGCAGCACAGATATGAGGAAAAATTGTGTTCAAAGAGGAAAGAGAACCCCCCCCCCCCCCCCCCCCAAAGAAAACGTCTTAGGTCGACCGGTCTGTCAGTCGCCGTCTCTCTGGTCCGGCGTGGCGGGCCGTGTGTCACGGCGGCGTGGCGACAGAAGGTCGATGGCGTGATAACCACTCTGAGAGGGCCCTCTCTCGCCACGCCAGTGTCCGGTGACACTCGCGATGCTCGCTCTGCCATGCCGTCTTTTCTTTTTACTATGTGGGCCTTTCAATTGGGTTCAGGTTCGGATCCCGTTCCTGCCTAAAAGCGTTGGTTTTCGTAAGCGGAGTGGGGGGGGGGGGGGGGGGGGCGGGGCGGGGGTGCGGGGGGGGGAGAGAGAGAGAGAGAGAGAGAGAGAGAGAGAGAGAGAGAGAGAGAGAGAGAGAGAGAGAGAATCTGAAGAATTGAAGTTGCGAGGGGGGGGGGGGGGGATTCAACATCCAGCGACATTGACCGTCTTGTGGTTTTTATTTTTGGGGGATTTATTGTTTTTGAGATTGTTTGATTAGCCGGTAGAACGGAGAAGGCGTAGCGGTGTTGTAAATGCAGGTGTCCTTCGGTCTCTCCATCCATGCCGACATTGGTTAATGAAACAGCTATGACGGATGCAGACGCCTCGTTCCAGCCAATCAGAGTGGCCTAGAACCCCAGCGCCCGCCCATTTTCCTGTTCCTGTTTTAAATGCGTTTGGGACGAAGGGAAACATCAGTTGTTTGTTTTGGTTGTGCGTTAATGTTCTTCAAGTCAACTCCCTGTTCAAGACTACACTTTAATGGATATTTGCAGAGGAAGAGAAAATAGAGTTTTAATTGTTGTTGACAGAGACAACGTGGCTAAATAGAAAATATAAAGATGTTTGGCTTAATCCAAAGGCAACATAAATCTCTGGCTATGTATTATTAGTCATATAAGTATATTTACAGAACTAGACAGAAAACATAACTTGCTGTTGTTATACTGTCTTATACTTGTTCTTTTTAATTACTTAATCGTTTTTCTAGCCTGTACTTTGGTTAGAAATGAGTGTCAATGTTTCATAATGTGTTCTTTTTTTTCTTGTATTTATTTCATGAACCTTTTAATTAAACCCCCTCTTTCCCAGTCCCTTCTCATTGGCAACATTGTTTTTAAATAGGACAAGGTCAACGCAGTCGCACTGTCATAATTACAAAAAAAAGTATTGAAGCTTTATTTAAATCCATCAAAGTACAACACAGAAATTGACGACACAAGGAGGGCAACCAATAAAGAACCAGGCCAGAAAGGATATAATCTAAATCCACTGGTGGCGATATATTTCACAGAGGCATTTAGCTCCTTTTTATTGTTCAATCTTATCCACTTTGTAAAAAATTTAGCACCCCATAATATATAATTACCGTTCGCAAATTCACCAACTTCTCTTTCGCCGTCAGCAGAGGAGAATCTGACACATTTGCTCAAACCCTTCTCACTTCTGTCAGAGTGAAATAAACGTAGTGCACGCCGAATACTAGAATAGCAGTATACATATTAGTCGAAGAAATCACAGATGTAATGTAGGGAGTGAGTAATGTTTGTGTTATTATAGTTGTATCAGTAGTAGTCATTTTTGCGATAAACATTCAAATATTCAAATATTATTATTAAGTAATAGTGTAGTATAAGCCTTGTAGTAGTAGCAACAGTTATCGTATTGTAAGAAGTTGTAGTTACTCTAGTTGTTGTCGTGTGTTAGTAGTAGTAGCAGCAGTAGAAATTGACTAAATTGGACTCCCCTCCCAGGTTCCCGAGGTTCTCGGTTCAAACCCCGATGTCCGCAGTCTACCAGTCTACCCTTGAGCAAGACGCCCTACCACCCTACACGCTGATCCATGACGTATCACAACAAAATCCCTGAAAGTAGCTTTGGATAAACACGTGGGCTAAAGCACTAAACAGCCAGAAGTGCTAGTAGCCATAGCTGTAGCAATTTGCAGCATTAGCATCCAGGAGTTAGCTATACCGGCAGAACCAGTAAACCCATCAGTGGGAAAACGATGGCATCCTTCACTAGCGGCACCATCGACGGGCGGCTCTGATGGGCTCGGGTTAAGCGCTACAGATAAAGAAAACACGGCGAAAGAAAGGTATAGCCTCTGCATTATTAATGGGGCATTCCAATTAGCCCCGTGTTATCTCTGCTGTTCATAATTTATGTTACGTTGCATATTTGGAGGTATGTCTGAGCTCACTGTTTATTGCCTAGCAGTTTTTCGAAAATAATAAGAAAGGAAAGGAAAAGCCACATGGTCTTGAAAGATTTCCCCCAAATGATGACTAAACTGTTTGGTATAATCAGTATTGGATGTAGATAATTGCTTTGTGTGTGTGTGTGTGTGTGTGTGTGTGTGTGTGTGTGTGTGTGTGTGTGTGTGTGTGTGTGTGTGTGTGTGTGTGCGAGCTGCGTGCGTGTGTGTGTCACTGTGTGTGTGTGTGTGCGTGCGTGCATGTGTGTGTGTGTGCGTGCATGTGTGTGTGTCACTGTGTGTGTTTGTTCGAAGGTTAAAGTCGGCAAAATAATGAATTAATTGTGTTACAAATAAACCAAACAAGATTCACAGATGGTCACAAGAATAGTCTTCCTAGTTAATTCTCTCACTCCAAAGCGCTAGTGTGATCTAGGATCACACTAGTGCAGTACTGTATGTGGATGTGTTGTGGTCAACTGAGGGGAAGACACTTCTGACTGGCTAACGAGAATGTACCAAAAAATGAAACGTTTGTGAATGAAAACTCATCTGTCTCAAGTACACGTTCAGTTCACACGTATCTGGTGACTTGCACAGCAAACAATCTGTAAATATATGGAACGCCGACAAACGTTTAAGATGTACACAAATCGACATTTTAAAATAGCAGTGCAAATAATAAATATATAATAACAAATGTGTGTGTATCTGAAAAATCTGTGAATACGTAAACCAGCCGTAACTATCAATGCCCATGGAATGGGATTCGTAATATACGATCATATAATTAATATATATTTAATCAACTTTTCACTTTTACGTCCAGAAAGAACATTGAAACAGGCTGAATATATATTTGATTATATTTTCTAACCTGTGGCCACGAACGCACATTCTTACCTGACAACCATGAAAGCAAACAGCCAGCTCACCGGGAGAACTGAGGGTTATATATATGTGGACATTTAGATGGCTTTCATTCTTGTCTTAGTCGTGGTTTAATAATGTGGTAGGAGGATTGTCAAATACAATCCCCTCCAAATTTGATATAATATATCATAATACCTCAGTCTGAATAAACTCAGTCTACAAATACAACTGAAGAATATAATATAATCCAATATATCCTTCTTCTTTTTTAACGTGTTAAACCAAGAGGCAAATATAATCCCCGCCATGACACGAGTTGATTATGAGTTTATTTGCAACGGGGAAGTTCCACAGTTCCACTTGTTGGCCCCTGCTCTCAGAGAACAGGTGGCGCGTTGATTCCTCTCGCGCCGAGGCCAGTGAGATAAAAACATGGCGACCCCGCTTTTCCTTCGGTACTATTCCGAGCGGTTGGCTTCCAGGGACCCGGCAGAGGCGGCACAACACCCGACCGCCGGCTTGTCGCCGGGAGACGCCAGACGACTCATCGTCCTCGTCTCCCTCGCCAAAAGGTCAAGTGTGGTTTTTCTAAAATAAACTTAATTACTTGAACAATATGAGAGGTCCCTCGGAGATTTACCCAATCTATATGTCAATGAGCCCGGCAGATACGAGGTGGTGGGGGGGATATGAGATGGGGGGGGTTCAACGAGGCGTAAAGCGTAGCGTGTAACACTGTACGCTCACGCACACGTGATACCTCACCTCTTCCAGTAATTACTGTACTGCTTGCGTCCCATTTGAAATTTGATAATTTCCTGTCAGGAATAACGAGTGGTGCCCGATGGTTGATGTTGTGTGTGTGTGTGGGTGCGTGTGTGGGTGCGTGTGTGGGTGCGTGTGTCTGTGTGTGTCTGTGTGTGTGTGTGTGTGTGTGCGTGTGTGTGTATGTGGGTGTGTGTGCGTGTGTGTGTATGTGGGTGTGTGTGTGTGTGTGTGTGTGTGGGTGGGTGTGTGTGTGTGGGTGTGTCTGTGGGTGTGTGCGTGTGCGTGTGTGTGTGTGGGTGTGTGTGCGTGCGTGTGGTCCGCCGGCCCCACCAGCCTTCATTAGCTGGGAGATTGGGTGGGGGAGACAGCTGGGAGAGAGAGTAAGGGAGGGAGAGGTGAGAGAGAGTTTTAAGACAGAGGTGAGAGAGAGCTAAGGAGAGAGGTGGGAGAGAGGGGTGAGAGTGGGAGAGGGTTCCAGGGCAAGGAAGACAGGAAGACCTGAAGGTGTGTGAACTGCACGAGCCGGTGTGAAGCAAAAATGACATCATCTCTCGCGGTTCAAAGGGCAAACACGGCGAGTGGCTTTTGAGCTCCTCAAGCAGAGCACTCGAACTGCGTGTCCACGGCAACGTTACGGCAAAACCGCGACTTCAAATGTCATGGCCATGTGTGGACACCCGACGGGGCGTCACAGTGACTATAACATCCAGGCCCCCGTGTGAAGGAGGGGCCCCCCACGAGGGTCTACAGACAGGAGCTTACCTTCTGCCTCCAGTTCTTGGTCTTCACCCCCTTCGTGTCAGAGACTGCGGAGGGGAAGAAAGTAAAGGCATGGCCAGGAGAGATGGGACAGAAAGAAAAATCGGGACAGAAAGAAAAATCGAGACAAAGAGAGAGAAGAGAAGGGAAGAAAGGTGATGGGAAAAGTGGAAGAAAAAAAGTGAGATGTCACGCATTTTATTAAGCTACTGGAATTGCAATATTCATTATTTAGTCATTTAGGAGACACTTACAAACTTACTACGGTGAATTCAGATAAACAAATTTGAGGAGCAGGTAGGGGTTAGGCATATTGCTCTAAGGATGCCTACAGGTTAGGCTGAAACCGTTGGGGATCGAACCCAGTACCTTTTGTGTTCGAAGTCGAATAAGCAACCAAACACGGCACTATTCTGTTCCCCCGTAATCTATCCAAATTCATACACGCGTGACCAAGGCTCAGGAAGTTAGCAGAGGTTAAGCATCCGGATCTGAAGATGCTTGCAGGTTAGGCTGCGGCCACTGGGGAATCGCACCGCTAACCTTTCGAGGCTGAGAGCGGACCACCCTGTAGCCTACGGTGAACGGCGCCGCTGTCATTTGGGTACAGCCTGGCGCTCGCTGACACTGTGGTTCCTGTGTTCCAGGATGAGTGAGCGGTACTCACTGATCGGACACCAAGCTGCTCTTCTGCTGGGCATCTGTCTGCTCACCGTCTGGGAGATGTCCGTGCCGGTGGACGCCTACAGAGGTGAGTGCATCACGACCACAAACCGTTCAGAAGACTTATGAAATATTCAGTTACGCTAAGGCAGCCTGACCTTTGTGTACTCATGGGTCAGACAGTTAGGGATGCACCGATATAGCAGCCACTGATGAATGTATCGCCCGCTAATGGTCAAAATGGGTAATATCGTAGATGGGTGATGAAAACGGCCGATATTACCGATCTGTAGGGAGGAGTAGGGATAAGGATTTGGGAACGGCATAGAACAAGAGAGGTGAGAGCGAGAGCTGGAAACTCATTCAGATAGATAAGAGGGATTCCCCTTCCAGATTCACCTGCAGTGGCAATTTATGGAGCTTGAACTCACCCAATTTACTACAGCACTCTGTACTCCTACAGGGGCATTGGCTGTGTGGAACTTCAAGGACAAGGATTCAGGATAGATATTCAAGGTTTTTTTTCGTGTATGTAGGGCTTTTCGTTTTGTATTTTGTACTTTCAAGTTGTGGCTGAAAATCTAAGTGATGAACTCGCTGGATAAAAAAGGTTTTGTTCATTTGCTGTAGGGCTTCTGTTTAAAAGTGTGTGTGTGGGGGGGTGGGGGGGGGGGGAGCAGTAGGCAAAAGGCTTAGCTAGTTTACCCTGGGAGATCAATTATGGCAAGCTGAGTAACCTCGCAGGGCCTCCCCGGAGTGCATTCATCACGTGGGGTGCCATTGGCTGACCACACGGGTCCTTAGGTAATTGACAAGCCAGCCATTTGTAAACCACACGCTCCGAAAAATGGTGGCGGCTATTTTAATATTTAAAAGAAAATTGTATTTGTTTTGGGGGGAGGGTTATTCTCCCGGCCAGTTAAAAAAGTATGGAACACGAGAGAATGGAACCCCTCGCCGCCCTCCCCCAACAAAAGGCTCTCATCATTTCGGTCGCTGTAGTAACCAGATCACAATCATCTCGCACACATTCAATTTTCTCTGATAGCCACAGCAACTCTTCCCCCCCCCCCCCCCTGCCTAATTTCCCTGGGGTGCTATTTCTGTTGCTGTAAACCTGTTATCATTCACGGGATGAAACAAACTCAGGAAACACGTCCACAATGGAGGGGAAAATATGTGGGACTCTTCCAAGAGACCTAAAAACCATGGCTCATGGCTGTGTGTTCGAGGGAGTGTTTTACGTCTCGTCAAACACTTGTTATTCCTGTCGACGTGCTATGAATCCTTTGCAGAGGTAGCTGGAAGGGAAAAGGGACTCGTCTCAGGTGGTCAGGATGGTAGACTCCCAGCCCAATGGTTCTGGGTTCAAACCCCAATGTCCACGGTCTACCTGAAGGCATCTTTGAGCAGAAATCCGAACCCCTACCTGCTCATTTATGACAAATTAGTTATAATTAATTTAGCATCCTGGACTGGATAAAATCACGTTGGATAAAAGTGTCTTTAAAATGATTAAATCGTAGATAGAAACACAGAAGAGGGTAGAAGCCTGTGTGCTTTTCTTCTCTTGTTTTTGCCACGTAAACGATGGACGAAGCAAAAGTAAGAAATGCCAAGAGGAGTCATTAGTGAGTCGGTTAGCCCTCGTGTAAAGGGTATGGAGGGAGCAGCCAGCAGCAGAGAGGGACAGTGAATGAGAGTCAATGTGTCAACTCTTAGATTGTCAATTTAACCTCTCTTGAAACAATGTCCCCAAAACAACAATTGAAATGTTATGTTCATAACTGGGAAAACTTTAGGCGACAGCTGTGGGACCATAATCCACAACTGAGATTTGATTTGGATGAGACAAAAAGCACTGGTTTGTGTTCTTAATTGTGTGGTGGTTGGTTCAATGAATGAATAAATGGATGAATTAATGAATGAATGAACCCATTATAGATTGATATGGATAGGGATGAATGGATGCGTATGAATATCAATCCATAATGGATCATCCGCTCGTTGAAACGACCACGACGGAAACATTTCCCGTGGCATGAGAAACTCATATTTGTTATCCCACCATCTGGGCACTCCGCAGCATGGCCATAATAAACACAGAGATTAATACAGATGGCGGGGAATCTTTCGCTAATTACTAAGTACTGTGCCCCAATGATAATCGATTTGTCTCTGCCCAGGCGACGGCGGCACTTCTGAACTTAATCATCTCACGCGTGGAGAATAACAAATAACCAGGGAAAACGAGTCTCTTAACTGTGCTGTATTGTCTTTGAAACTGAACTGAACTTTTGTGTTTTCTGTGCTTTGTACCCCTGGTATACTGTGTGAAGAATGAACTGTTTCTTCCCCAAAAAACAAATCGAGTTGTTTTTTTGTGTGTGCCTGGACGGACAGGACAGTGAACAGGGACAAGGGGGAGAAGGAGTGACACGTGGCATTATCATGCCGGGCAGGAATCGAACACGCGTCCCTACGAGGCGTGGTGCCATCATCTCCTAGCAGGACGAGCCAATCTCAAAAAAGGTCTGTTCCTCCTGTTTCTCCTTACCTGACGATGAGTCAGCCGCCCTGGCAGACTCATCGGCAGGTAAGGAGAAACAGGAGGAACAGACCTTTTTTGTATGACATAATATTTATAGTTCTTAGTCATGCCCTTCTAGCCAAGGGGTCCACCACATGGTTAGAATAATTTACAAAGCAGTGTGGATCTCCAGGGGACAATTCCCCAAATAATCTTAGCAAAGAATGAATTGAAGCAGGACTTGTGACACTTTACAGACTTTCTTTCTAATGTTGTTGTGAAGCGTTACCGTGTTAGAGGGCAGAACTCCTGCTTGATCAGTTGCCCATTAGTCGCTACTGTCTGTGTCTCTGCATGTCCATCTGTCAGGTGGATCTTGTCTGTCTGCATGTCTGTGTCTCTGTCGATCTTCCCATTCTCCTGCCCGTGTAATGTATGCGTCACTGGGTCTAAATAAATGGATTTAGCACTTTATTTTTCAGCAAGAATAAAATCCTGCCATAGAGATGTTTGGAGACATCCAGAGAGCACATCCCAAAATAGCACTATACAATACATACAGTTAGACGTAGATACCCCTTAATACATGGATGTAAATGTAATCCGTTACATAATAATAATATATTGATGTGCATGTCTTTTCAATTGCTAAATGGCATGGATCAGGCAATTCTGCATATGAAATGGGATTTGGGAATTATATAGCCGTCTTAATAATTTTCCTAAAATGTGCGCATTATCTGTGTTATATGCAGGCCCAATTATGACGGCAAGTAAGATGTATACTTAACACTCCACACGTCAATTATCAAAAGCCGTATGTGAGGACTTAGTGCAACCCTGAGCATTGGGGAGTTGACATTGCTTGATTTTCCTCGAAAGAAATGGCATCACTTTTTCTGCTGATGTTTAACTGACACATTTTCACACAACTGACATGTCTCTGACACCTTATTGATGAAGTAAAGCATCTCACGTCAAAATAAAAGTGTGAGGATACAAACAAACACATACTAGAAAGGAACCTAAATCATTTATACATAATAGAGCATATTCTGTCAATAGAATGACAAAACAAATCAAGGATTAATATCACGTCAAAGCTTTCATGTGGAAGCTCTTGTCTATCACAAATGGTGGACCATTTCATTTGGGCTTTTAGAAAGTAAGTCACGGCATAATATTGCTCTGTTCTTGTACTGAGCACGCTGATATTTCACTCATTAGTCATACCTCTGGGTTTGGGGCTAATTAGTGGAAACAGATGGTTGACTCAAACTACTGGGAGGGACTTTTACTTTGGCGAAAAAACCTCTGCTCTACTAAAATACAGTTCCACAAATTCAGCTAAAGTGTGTCTACCACAAATATATGTCAATATATTTGTATTTGTTTAACTGTGTGACCCTAACAGCTGTTAATAAGGTGGCTAATACTTCCAGCAAGTTGCCATGTCACGATATCTCGTCAATTCACAACAAAAGTAATAATAATCATAGCAATGACTTCCCTGGTAAACACGGATGGGATGCTAAACAAGACACAAATGCATGTAGCATAACTATACGGCCAGTGTGTAATGTGCATTTAAATGTTATTAAGTCAATAGTGCTGTGCACTGTAACTGCTGCAGCAACAGACGGACTGGAAGCAGCGCTTTTAATTTGGTGTTTACTACATTACCAATAGCGGTATTCGCAGTGGGGCACCGCATGGAAATGTCACATGCAATTAAAAGAGAATCTGGCAGCTCGGTCCCTAAATAATTCAGACAAAAGCACACGATCTGGAAATTGTTCTCTCTCTCTCTCCGAACGCTGCAACGCTAACCATTGCCAGTATCTACTTCCGCCCGTGAGAAACGCTGGAAATGTTATCACCTGCCATTTCTATAACGTATCTCTTCTTGAGTCAGTCTGAGGCTCCATTGTTTTATTATTCAGACAGAGCAGTAGAAAAAGATAAAGTGAACGGATGGAGAATTAGGAAACACCAGGGGATAGAGTAGGAGAAGAGTGTAGAGGCTTTCAATCCAATCCCAAGTAGATCAGCATGGGTCCTGATTGTCTGGTGACTGCTGAGAATGTCTGTATTTTCTTCTTTATTTGTCTGAGTCCATGTGATGTTTGGGCAATGTAACCACCAAATTTGTTTTTTGTTGTGATATGAAACTAATCTCAATAACACGTCATTGGTAAGGTTATAACATTATAACTGTCGTATTTCACTAATGCTCTTCTTAGTAGTAACAAAAAAAAAGTAATAATTATAATCCCAATCTCAACTGTCAACTCTTTAACTTTATATAGAAGGAACACACTTAAACAAAACGACTTGCTAACAGAAATCAAATAATAGCCTCAATTGTACAACAAGCTAACAAGCAGAACTGGTAAGGACCCAGTGCTGTTATGTACGGTACAGTAGGCAATTGAATTCAACCGCAACTTTGTTTTGTTTGTGTTTTTTTCAAGCAGCGCCGACCGTCAGAACAGGCACATGCGAGGTGGTGGCGCTGCACCGCTGCTGCAACAAGAACAAAATCGAAGAGCGCTCGCAAACTGTCAAGTGTTCCTGCTTTCCTGGCCAAGTGGCGGGAACCACAAGAGCGGCCCCCTCCTGTGTGGATGGTACGTTCCAACCACATTTTTACATGTATTTTTCTCTGTCGATGGTATGTTCCAACTGAATTTACCCATGTACTCTCCCTGTCTCTCTTCCTACAAATATATTCTGTTTATTGTGTTTCTCAGGATTCTTAGAGCCTAGTTTTGCTGAGTTCAACGTTAAAAAATGTTGAGTATGAAACCACATAGCACAAAACAAAACAAAAACCGCTGTTATGTGTAACATAAGGAATGTTCACTATAAATTCCCAGATACTTTTCAGATTTTTAGCAACCTATTGATCGACTTATGTGACTGCCTACTGCCGACTTTGAAGTCAATGACTCAGAGCGTCTCTTAGCATGCTAATACATCAGGCCGGCAACTCTGCAGAAATAGCCACTTCAATTTGGATTGAAAAGTATGGGGATCCAGCTAAAGTCCAGACTCAATCCTGCCTGACCTATTCCCTGACATTTTGGTATTGACATTCTCTGCAAATTAGAGCGATGTGCCAGCGGCCTCTCTTAAGCACTCCATGGGTGATCACAGAGGGAAAATGAGCAGCACTTAACCTTTTAATTATTCTCTCTTTTACCTTGCTGCTAATCTGTGTGAGAAAATCTGCCGTCAAGGTGAATCAGACTCAAAAACAGCTTCACATCACACAAAAAGGCAATTAGGACTGCAATGATTTTGAAACAACAAAAAGTGTCACTATTGGTACAAATGTTAGCATGCCATCTTGGCTGAAGCACAAAAAAAAGCCAATACGCCTAACGAATATTGGATAGACACTCAGTAAGATATGTGTACTTTTTATCCTCCTTAACACACTTGAGATGACCGCAGTCTTTGATCTTCCCTCCTCCTCCTCCAAAACGCGGCACTTAAAATTTGTTTGATGACCAGATGTACCACTTTAGCCAAATCGCTAACACAGTAGATCCGATTATTGATTCTTTGTACAAAAAATGGGGTGTTGGGCGAAATGACAGGGAGCCCTTCAGGAAAACCTATAATTTTGAGAATTTATATCTATTTTGCCGTGTGGAAGTGCCAAGTCATCTGTGACAATCTGCAATCAATATTGCAATATCATGGGAGAGTTGAGCTTTGTAACAGGCACTAGTTGTTTTTTTACATTACACACAACCCATGCTTGCTGAAATTTCATCCATTGCATCCGTTTAAAAATTCAGCCCATTTCCTAAAGCGCATCCTCAATTAAATGAACTGATTAAAAGTGTGAAGTAAATTAAAGCGAAATTCAAAGTATTCGCTGTGAGACAGTGTGGTTTTGATTTCCATGTTGGTATATTCTACTGACAGTCTTGGCCTGATGGACAAATAAGAAGGAGATTTCTCATCCTGTCTGCTGCCCCAGCGGGCACAATTAACTACGCAAGGCACTAATTAACTACCCACCACCACCACCACCACCAAGCTAGCTGCTTATGAGTTTTGACACCAATTCTGATAGAAGTGATTAGAATCAGGAAAATTCAACTCAATGGTTTTATGAATTAACATAAGTAAGATGCTTGGAAAAGTGACGGCCGTTTCATGCTATCTCAAAGCGATGTCGGGTTGTTTTGTGTCTTCCCAGCCTCCATAGTGGAGCAGAAGTGGTGGTGTCAGATGCACCCATGTCTGGACGGCGAGGAGTGCAAGGTCCTCCCAGACTTCAAGGGATGGAGCTGTGCCACGGGGAACAAAATAAAAACGACCAAGGTAAGTTAGGGGAAAAGTCACCAAAAGTCGCTAACCAGCTAGCCACCCAACAGTCGCTAGCTAAATATCTAGCCACCCAACAGTCGCTATCTAACCAGCTAGCCACCCAACAGTCGCTAGCTAACCAGCTAGCCACCCAACAGTCGCTATCTAACCAGCTAGCCACCCAACAGTCGCTAGCTAACTAGCTAGCCACCCAACAGTCGCTAGCTAACCAGCTAGCCACCCAACAGTCGCTATCTAACCAGCTAGCCACCCAACAGTCGCTAGCTAAATATCTAGCCACCCAACAGTCGCTATCTAACCAGCTAGCCACCCAACAGTCGCTAGCTAACCAGCTAGCCACCCAACAGTCACTAGCTAACTAGCTAGCCACCCAACAGTCGCTATCTAACCAGCTAGCCACCCAACAGTCGCTAGCTAAATATCTAGCCACCCAACAGTCGCTATCTAACCAGCTAGCCACCCAACAGTCGCTATCTAACCAGCTAGCCACCCAACAGTCGCTATCTAACCAGCTAGCCACCCAACAGTCGCTAGCTAACTAGCTAGCCACCCAACAGTCGCTATCTAACCAGCTAGCCACCCAACAGTCGCTAGCTAACTAGCTAGCCACCCAACAGTAACAGTCGATCTACAGTCGTGAGCTAGCTAGCCAACCAACTATCACCCAACTGTCGCTAGCTACAGTAGCTAGCAGCATGTTCCCCACTTGTTGGGTCTCCCTTTAATGCAGCGCCGCTGTGGGTCCAAGGTCAACACGCTTGAGTCTCTCGTTACTATTATCTTCCCTGCCATTACTTTAAAATGCCTCATGTTTGCAGTCACAGCACGGGCCCCCAGGGGCCTATAAACCAGGGACCATGTCGCCTCGGCGCTTCCAGGCCATTTCGAGCACCCAAACTGTCCATTTGCTCACCCTCGCCCAGCTTGCTTTTAACGTGGTAACACGATGCCTGTATCCTTCCTGTGTTATGACGACCCCTAGACTTGAGTTCTGCCTCCCTCTGTGTGCTTAATTATTAAAGATGTCCTCCTCCTACCTGCCTGGTCTGGGGGCTGGAGCCTCGATGTATTGATCCAGAGGGTTTGACAGTAGCCCTATTCGAACACGGCCCTAGTGTTTGGCAGTTATTTATTTATTTTAGTTTTTTTCTTTTCTTCATTCGAGCTGATGTATTGATACATTGATCAACCATAATGACCTCAAGCAAGTGTTAATTTCGCCATGTATGAAATCTAAAACGTGTTTCGTTTTTTTCTCCTCTTGTTCTTCGTCTTAATCTTCCTCAACATGACTCATCGGGAAAGATATCGCCTGACAGAGACCAGCTATGGTAACCTTGGGGGACGCACAGAACGTTTCAAGGTGATAAATACGTTTAATTTGTTCCAAGTTATGAATTATTTTAATATTGTCCATGTCGGGGCTCATTATTGTCATTGAGTTCTTAATATAAATGCAAGGAAATTGCTTTGTATTCATTAGAACAGATGTTTTATCCCTTGAAATAGCTAACATATGGATGATTAATAAGAATCATTGAATTGTCACGTGTGCCGCAACATTAGTGATTATATATTATATATATATATATATTATAATGACCGGTACAAGAAGAACAATCTATAAAAACTATCTTTCATCACACAGGTGCACACACTCCCAGACCTAATTTAAGTTAACAATAAATTAATAAATCAACTCTTGACTCATATTTAAGTAGTTCAAAAGTAAACACAATATAAATTTATCCAATTCTATTAAGTTAATGACATGTCCAGACCACTAAACTCTGAGTTTTGGCTCAGAAGTTTGAAAACAGGAAGTATATAAGCATGGATGACAAAGCACCCAGGTAACACATACAAGAATAACAGTCAGAGTCCCCTTGAGTAGTGATTTTTGATTTTTTCTCATGATTTTTCTAGAGACTAGCAAGAGTCTCTAGAAAAATCCCGCTCAGAATCCCCTCCCTCCCTGCGCCTCCCGCATGCTCTTGCATGGCAACTCGGCTCTTTGTGTTTTTTCGCAATGAATTATTCTCAAATTAGCACTACATTAATCACAGTGACAGCTCCGAATGTAAATGACACTGTAAAGCGGGTGGGGGCGGAGAGGGTGGGCTGTGTATCAAGGCCCACGCCTTCGGTTTAAATGTATGCAAAGTGGTGCAACAACCTTAATCTGAGTATACCGCTGCTTCTTTTATATGATTATGGCGCGGCTCCAATATAAAGTTTGCTGAAGCACGCTTGAACTGTTCTGCCTGAGCGTGTGCGTGTGTGTGTGTGTTGTCTGTGTGTGTGTTGCTTAATGCAATAGAAGATGATTTATATTTTGTGCCGCCTAGCATTTTTTCCTTTGCTCCGGCTTTGTTCAGTGTCAAATTCCTCTATGTGTGAATCAAACCAATGAGCATGTCCGCACGTTCTGTTACACTCTCCTCGCGGCTCACTCTTTGCTAAAGTTCACTGTTGACGGGTGACAAGTTTCAACTTGATAGCCAGCTGTCCTCTTGCCGTCTGTCAAATCCCTCGAGCTAGCTGGCGAAGCATTAGACTAGCTAGCAGAGCGCTAGGATAGCTAGTGGACATTGTTGTCGGTGGGCTGGGGGTGTTACGCGCGTGCCTCTGCTTTTCTACAGAACATGTAGAGCCGAGAAGCTGTCAAGTCAGCGAGAGGGAGCTTCAGGACGGGCAATTTAATCTCCAGGAAAGATCCGTGGGGCCTGTCAGCTTTAAACGCCGAGAGGAAAACCACCATTTGTGGGATGAGGCTAGCTCTGCCCCCTGCTCGTTTATCACAGTGAACAAACAGTTAGCTGTTAGCTGGTGTAGCAGTTTGTTTTCTTCAGTGTGTTTTCCCAAGTCCTACATGACTTATTGAAATGCGTAATACTTCCGTATTTATTCAGTGGTAGATGTTCCACGGTACAATTCCCCAGTCATGCATTTAAACTACTTTTAGTTGTTTTGTAAAATGGCAGCTAAAGTTCTTCTTCATACAGTAATCCTGCATCAGCACTTTCCCCTCAGTTCCTCAGTGCTACATCAGTGCATATTCTGTGATTTTATCATAAGTTAAATTAGCATATTTCAAAACTCTCCCATTTAGTTGTCTATTATTACTGTGGACAAACACCCCCCTTTTTTTCGAAGCTATAGTGTGAAGCATAAGTCCATTTAGTAGTATTAAATTGAAAACTGAATTTAACAATGACTGCCTTCATAAAATGACAGTGGAAGTAAGTAAAAAATGATAGGATAAAATATATAGGGATGAAATACTGCAAAAAAAAGCCAAGCTGTTCAAATTCAATTAGATGGGAGGCACTACAAAAGGACTATAATTATTTTTTTTACATCAACACCTCTGTGCGCTTCCCCAAACTTGATTACTATACCTATTATTACTGTTTGGGTTCTGCTGGAGTCAAGGAGAATGAAAGGCCCGGGTTTTGAGTAGTATACCGACAGAAAGTAATTTGGTTGGTATCTGAGCTTCTTTTTGTTGGCCACCGAAACCTACCCTTGATTTTCTTTGATTAAGCATTTGATTTTCTGTGTGAAAATCTTATTCCAGCAATGTTTCACGACTTTAGTACCACACATCGAAATAATACACTGAAATAAGTTTACGATAAAAAAAAAAGAGTTGTTTTCATTTGAGAAAAAATAATGTATGCTTCTGATCATGAACATAATTAATTACAATTATGCACTTTGTCTTATTAGTACTTACATATTTGTGTAGTTTACATGTTCATGGTTGGAGGTTTAAAAAGGAAATCCTTGGACATAAATGTTCTCGGAATACTTTTCATGAACTGATTTTTATTTCTTCATTTCTTCAGATGGAATCCAAGGCATCTTCAACAAAAGCAGGACAGCAGATGGAGGCAAGGACATTTCGGTCCAATCGAGAGCTTGCTCTCATTTTGGGTCTACAGTTACTCCTTATAAAAAAACTTTGAATTATTTAACTGAAACCATCAGTCGACTTCTGCGCTGAGCTGAGAAAAAATGGATTAATCCGATACTACACTGATTATTTAGTCGACGGAGAGTTTCATTTCGAAAGTGCATATAACAATCGCCACTACGGACAATAGGATGTCTTTTAATCCTCTTGTATTGTACTGCTTGTAGTTAAATACAATGGTGACTTTTGCCTGTATGTTAATTTATAGAGTAATATATTTCCTTTTTTAAACACACAACCAGGGTGCAGAATAAAAAAATGACATCCATTTTGCATATAAGTATTATCCTTGGTTGGACTGTATGAGATATCACAAAAAACATGAGAGTATATGATAATTTAAAAACAAAATATAATAAGTCACATCTCACCATACATACGCATTCGAACTGTATTACTCACAAATCCCTGTTAACCTAAATATTAGTTACAGTTGGCCCTTGATCTATGATCCATTCTCCCAGAGCTATCGATTACAAAATAAACCAACTGATTAGAGAGTTTGAAGGGAATCATAAATGCACAGATCCTAAGCTTTGTTCATGATAATTATACACGCCCACAGACGATATATATACAGTAATTAATTTCAGTAGTACAATTGTACCACTTTGTAATATACTTGTACACTGTAATGTACAAGCTTCCATGCGCCGACATTTGAGTTAATACTGCTTAAAGCTAACCCCAGTTAATTAATTGGTTCCTGCTCATTCTGCCCAATATCTGTCATATAATGTGTGAGTGTGGAGCCCAATGCCTTGCTGTAAATTTAATAAAAATTCAGTTAATGCTCACCTCAATATGGGTCGGGTAATTGTGTGAGGGGGTGGGGGGTGCGGGGTGGGGGGGGGGGGGCTTTTGGTGTCATTTAAAAATATAGATATATTTTTAGGGACAACTCAAGCTTGTGGTGCTTTTTCTTTGTTTTGTTTTTCCTTCCAGTATATATCGCTGTCACTTCCTGTGTCTGTGCGAGTGACTTCTCAAACAATAAAGTATGGTTGTGTAACAAAATGGACTGGCATTCATAGAGTATTGCTGTTTTACTGATTGACTTTTGATTATTATTTTGTTTTTCTCCATTTACTATGGAATTCGCGTTGTTTTGCTGCCTGAAAGTAAGTGTACTTGCAGCCAAGGTAAGTGTATTTGTAGCTGTACACAGAGGCAATAAAAAGGTGCTTTACACTATAGCAATAAAGACAGGGATAACCAAGAAAAATTGAAACATAGTCAAAATGTACCCTCTACTTTACATTTATCTTAGAAATCAGTTATATATTGAGGTTTAAATGAGGATATAGCTTACAAAACAAGCATGTTACTATGGTATAAGTCAAATTTGACCTATGCATTGTTATTGGTTAAAGAGGGGAATTTGATGGAGAGAGGGGTTCCATGACAAGAAAATAAAATAGGATCTAATTAAAAAACGATTCAAGGACAATAATCATTGACGGGTTAAGATTCATCCCCTGAATCCTCAGAACGGCATGCAATGACATTTTAGCGGTAGAATATTAATGTTTCGGGGGGAGCTCCTGAGAGAGAGAGCCTCTCCACATTTCCTTGGGGTTTCCTTCGGTGTTGAATTTGGGTTGAAACGTGGTTCTACAGCTTCTAAAAGCCAAACCTCTGAAGACATGTACTGCTTTTTGGAGAAACATAAAGGGTGTGTGTGTGTGTGTGGGCGTGCGTGCATGTGCGCGTGGGTGAAAAACTCCAATGGACGCTGCCTTCTGCATATACAGTAGTTAATTGTAATTTGCTGTTTCACTGTCCCAACCCAGTGAAAGCACAGAAAAACCTGAAGAAATTTGACCTTTATAGGTACCAAAGATGTGCAGATTTATTTCAAGACCCCAAAGGGAAATTTAGTCTATTGCGCTGCTGGATATCTGCTTATTAGAAAATCTACCACTCTTGTCATAAAGGGATGTGGCTATACATAATACTGTTATTCCATTAAGAGCCTAAATAATATTTACAGGAGAGAAGGGAAAAAGAGCTAACATTACAGTTCACGTTGTGGTTTTTCCTGACATTTTATCCCCCTCCTGGTATCTTTCAAGTTTGAAGGTTTCTCTTCTGGGAAATTACGGTGGAGCAGTGGAGTTAAGGCATGTTTAAGAACACGGCCTGTGTTATTTTCTGTCATCTTTGCAATTCATTTATCTATCTATCTGCCCATCAATCCATCCTCAATCTAGTTTCTCACATCATTCCTTTATCCATCTAATTTATCTATCTGTCTGTCCGTCCATCCATCCATCCTCATTCTACAGTATCTCCATCCATCTATCCTCTTTGTACAGTTTCTCCATCCATCCGTCCACTCTCATCTCCCCTCAGCTGGGTTGTTAATGCAGACAATGTGTTAATGGTGCTGCACGTTCCCAACCAGAAGAAGTCTTCTGAGTCAACAGACTGATCGGGGTCATTTAACACATTTCAGTTGATATAGTACAGTAACTATTTTAATGGCTCTTATTCCAAACATTTGAAAATTGGATGACCGAATGTGGTAAATTAATCTATCCTCCTAATCATCACACACCCACACATCTTCCAGTAATTAGTCAGTTGGACATGTTATTTTTCACATTTATTTTCTTCTTATTTTCATAAGAAATAATGGCGCCAGTATGTTGTTTTGCCTTGCTCGTGAATACCATGTGTTTTTTTAATACATTTAATATGGGTCAATAGATGATGCAGATTCATGTCAGGCTGATATCAATCCGTCCCATCCATAGACACACATTAAAATAATAATAGCTGATAATAATAGCTGGGATTTATTTAGCGCCTTTGTTAAACCCAAGGACACTTTACAGAGGAAATAAACAAACAAACATAACAGGTACAGGACAGGGTAATTAGATCATAGTAAATAAATAAAGCCAGACCAAAAAACAAAAACCAAAGGGGTCAAGGGCAGTAGGCCTTGCTGAACAGGTAGGTTTTGAGGAGGTTTTTGAAAGTGGCCAGGGATGGTGCATTTCAAATGTCAGTAAAAGCATTGTGAAATGGCTAATGTGGTGATAATGAGCATGATACCGATAATACACGTTTTTTGATATCGGCGTTTGGGAATCCTTTCTAGAGTTTGCGTTTTAAAATGGTTGGAACATTGCGTGCCACGTTTTTTTCCACACGTAACTGAGATACCAACACAGTAAGAAAATGGGCAGGCTGACAGGATGGTCACAGCAATCCAAATCACCGGTCTGCTCTCAGAAAGGTTCCTCGCAGACTCATTATTACCACAGTGTACACGGTAAAAAGAGTAAAGCAGAAATGCAAAGCGACATACCTGTCGAAAGGCATCAGCGCAGTGACGTGTGGGGAGGTGGACAGCACGGTCACAGCCACACAAATCACTGGTCTGTAAAAAAATAATACAAGATATCTTCTTTTTTTTCCCCCCTCTCACAAATACACGGTAACATTTTCATGGTCTGGACTCATAAAACAGCAGCACTGGAATCCAACACATAACATAAAAACGTAGGGTTACTAATAATAGAAAACGAATTACAATGTAACAGCACTGAAGCTACCTCTATATTATATATAAATGTGCATTAAAGAAATATATATAATATAGGCCTATGTAATAAAATAATATAAATTATATTATAAATATATTTATTAACATATCGTTTTCATTCGCGGCTAGCACAACTTGCAGCACGTGGCCACACTAATAAACATACTCACAAAAATGGCATTCATCTTGAAAATAGAAACGTGTCGATGAAGATACTGAGGGTCGTGTTACGAAAAGGATAATACTGTCATTACGTGGGAAACATTAAGTGTTTGTAAACGTTTATCAACGCCACAGTAGGGTACACATGCTACAGACCTGCTGTCAAAAGTTTCTCACCGGACACTGGGTTCCAGATCAGCGAACCATCGCGAGAGTTTGCACAGCAGGCCAAATTACGTTACAGGTAGGGGGGGGGGGGGTCCTTCGAAAACGTTAACAAAACGTGTTAACAACTAATTGATGTCATAAAAGATGTACAATGACAAAGTCATTCTCAAATTGTAATCACAATTTTGTTTGCAAAAAAAACATCACTCAGTTTTAATTCCACAAATTAATGAAACTATATTTACTTTGTTCACCCCCTTTTTGAAACTGAAATGTTTAGTCCCAAAACTCCCTTGTAACGAGTGATGGATAGGATAGTTTACTTGATGGGAACTTTAATACTCACCCTGTTACCAATAGTGTCAGAACCAATTACATTTTAATAACATGACGGGCAGCCCAGGCAAGCAATGATAATAATAACAACAATAGGTATCCACAGATCCTCTGTGAATACCTAATCAATAAAAACTCAGAGCAACGCATTGACGGTTGCTATGCCAACACGGGTGGAGACTAGGGAGCTAGTTAGCGATTTTCCCAATAAAACTTTTCGAACGAAGGCATGCATCGGTGTCACAGTGGCAATAACGCACCCGTGAGCAATTTGTGTCTCTCCTGCTAACGGCTTAAAATTGTGATCCCACCGGTGGCGAACTTGCGACCATGGCTCACACACCCCTTTGTTAGCGTTACGACACTCCGTCTCGAGTGTCGCTGCCGATTATTATGATCCGAGTGTGGATGAGGAATTGATTTTCTCCAACAGACAACGCACACGCAGCGGAGGGGAAGCTTGTGCACCAGAATGTGCTCCGTTACACTTGACTAAAAACTAAATGGAAGACTGGATCTCTTAATTAGCTGCGCGATGGATCACGGTTGACCCGCCTGCTCCCCACAGTCTGTGAAACATAGCTCATAAAGCCTGTGTGTGTGTGTGTGTGTGTGTGTGTGTGTGTGTGTGTGTGTGTGTGTGTGTGTGTGTGTGTGTGTGTGTGTGTGTGTGTGCGTGTGCGTGTGCGTGTACGTGTGTGTGCCTGATATCCTTTGCGATCACCATGTCATCCTGACACTTGTTGAAGGCCCGTGAGAATAGGTTTAGGAGCTGTAGTGCACAGTACACAGAGATACACAGAGATAGTGGTTGGGGTGTTTTATTTCCAGCTGAAAAGTGCATCTGAATTCACTGTATGGCGTGTTGGATGAAAGCTGACTTTTTCTATTGAAAGTATTTTTTTCACACCAAAGTATCTACGGTTGTACAAAAAAGAAATACTTACCTCCGTACCATTCCAGTCTAAACTTTTAACATTAGAACTCTTACACTCACGGCCATTACAAGTGATTTGTGCGTTACCAAGGGCTGATGACAATTGATTTCTTCAAGCAGTTTCTGTCCTTGGGCGCCTTTGCTCAAGGGCACTTGGGCTGAGTCGGATGGCAGTCGGATGGCACGACCAGAGTGCACAGCTGAGTACACAAGAGTGTCGTCTCACAGCTGGAATTACAACCCACGCCACACCACAAAAATGTATCTGGAATTGAACCACTCAATCCCAATCTGGCAACTCGCATGGTTGCACTTCCTCCAGTGCGTCTACCTGATGGGCCGATCCCGCCTGAACTACCAGGATCACTGTTTTGATTTTGAACGTGCAGCAAAGGTCATTTCATTCAAGAGCTCACAAGGAAAACGAAGGCATGGTTAAACCATAACGGAGAACGAAGCTCTTGAGCAAAGCACCACAGTCTCTGGAACCCGAGGTTGCTTGGCTATAGGCTTTCCATCGACACTTTGCAAAGGCCAGATGAACGACCCCGTTCCTTGCCGCCTCGACCAGTAGGCCAACATGGATGGAAATGAGCAGCTCTGAGTGGGTTTCATGGGGAATTGCTTTTTAATTGCTCTATTAGTTATTGATGCGAGAACAAGCGTGGCGGTTTAATTTCTAATTCAAAACCTTGCTAAAGAGTTGGATAACAACGTACCGGGGCTGATGTGCTTGAGACAAAAAAAAAAAAAAGGTGGCAATTGCTTGCAACTCAAAGTCACTTGCGGTCAATACATGACAAGAAATGTATTTTTCAGCTCTTGTTCTAATGTGGGTGAAAATCATTTGAATTGCAGCTCTAAATTAAGATCCTCCAAAACGCTTGATGGAACAAACCGAGAAGTGCCGCAAATTAACATCTTATTAGCATGAGATAGCCGTTAGCTTCACGCGGCTTTTCTGTCACAGTCAAATACAATTTTACCAAAACAAATTCACCCCCTCCAAAAAAATAAGAAGAAAAAAGGCTCCCAGTGGATTGCGCTCTCTCAGATGTATCTGAATAGAATCAAAGAAACACACCAATGCATCTTCCGTAGAATAACATCTTTATGGGTTATGAAAAAAAAAAGGAAAATCCATTTCCGTCAAAGCTGTCTTCGTTCATTGTCAGCCCTGACTGACATGATGTCTATTATCATGCTAATGGCGCGTCTAATTTCCTGCCAATGGCGATGGAAGATTAGCTACCAAAGTGAACATTACATCCCAAGATTACAAAAGGAAACAAATGGTTAGCGGTTGGCGCTATGAGGGAGCTATGGGTGCCCTCCGCCTGCACCTGTCTGGCCCCGTCCAGCAGAGCAGAGAGAGCCAGCACATCCACACAGCCGTGTCGGTAATAGCCATTTGCACCACCATTGTGTGTATTGTGCGGCCATTGTGTTATGGTTTCATTGTCTGAGTTGTGTCGTTGAGCTCGTCGCTAGCGACAATAGCCGCGCGGGTACAATGCGCGGCGGCGCGTTGACGATAACCACACAGCGCCGCAAGTGATAAAATAACAGGGTTTTCTTGAAAAGCAAGTCATTTTAATAACTGTCAGATTCCTTTTTTTTCCTCATGGCACATCAGAGCGGGAGGGGAGATAGCGATGAGGCCGGTCCTTTGTCGGGTTTGTCATCTTTGTTGTTTTTCCCGACAGCCGCTTTGTCTGCCTGATGGGAATACCGCGTCCCTGTACGAGACACGCCTCCCATCCAGGGTCACGCCCCTTTTCACTCGTCTTCTGTTTTATTGCGAACCAATTCCATCACCTTTTGAACTTAGCCAGATGGCCCGGGAAATTATTATTATTATGCTTTCCTATATGAGGAAATATACCCATGTACGAATGCACGTATGTATGTATGTACAGAGTACGTATGTATTAAAGACATTGTGGCTTTTACGTGAAGTCATGCAGGGACCATAGGCAGTACAAGAAACGTGGCCCTTGTGTTATTTTTGCTCCGGGTCCTGTGCTGGTTTGGTTGCAGGCAGGGAGGCCCCCGGATTCATCTCAGAGCTGCCTTTTAGAAGATAAATCCTCCACTGACAGTGACCCCAGATGAAAGAGCCAGACGCAAAGCCTGGTGAGAGTTCACCGCAAGTTCTCCAGTGGATCCAGATCCACCACTCCCTCCAATACCCCTGCTACCCCCCCCCCCCCCAAACCCTTTCTCAAACCCACCGCCCCAGCACCGGAGCTGCTGTGATGAGGGGTCGGGGGGGGGGGGTGGGGGTCACGGAAGGGTGGCGGGTGTTAGCGTAAACTGGCACGTACGGAGAGAGAGTCTCAGACGAGCAAAGTTTCCTAGTGTTAGCGTTCGCTGCAACTTTCGCTTGGCCGATCCCCCCGGAAGCTCGCGGCTCTGGGGTTTATTTAGGGGGAGGAAGGTGGGGTTGGGGGAGGCGGGGTGGGGGAGATGCAGGGATTGACGGGTCTAATCCCGCAGACGATCCCTCCGTCTCACTCAGGCTCTGCCCCGTTCCTTTTGTTCTTTCAACCCCGTCCACCGCCCGGATCCTCAGTGTCTCCCCCACGTCTCTATTAAGACGCCCAGGGCTCTGTGTGCTGGAGGTGGGGGTGAGATACGGCCTTATAGCACAGATCTGCGTTGAGGCACTGTGGCTAAACTTTCTCTGCAGAGGAAGGACTTGGCTCGGCCAAGTTCTCTCTTAAGTGTTAGTCTGAGCAATGTGTCTGAGCAAATCTCAGTCAAATGTTTTTGTTCCTAAACAGATTTTAAGACGACAAACCAAAACACAGTATGTTAATCATGTTTACAAAACGTGTTACGTCTGGATTGCATGGAAACGCTGGTATTGCAACATCACCGGTTATGCCCATGAATCCTCAAATGCACTATGGCAAGGTAGTCCTACGAGAGTGTCTAAATAAATTATCCGTTGCAGAGCTGCGCACACTTTCTCAATCTGTCCTGTTTGATTGAATTCCCTTGAACCTCCTCGCTAAATTTCCCAGCAGTAATAATAAGACAGTATAGCACCAAACAGAATGTACCAACACTGAACTGGTTCCCCACACGAACGTCACAGAGCTGAGCACATTGAATTGAAATGATGACGTAATGACATCACCAAAGCAATTCATCATATTCGTACGGAAGGGAGAAATAAACGTGTGTGTGTGTGTGTGTGTGTGTGTGTGTGTGTGTGTGTGTGTGTGTGTGTGTAGTGAGATATTTAGTCACATGATGCAGTGAGCGGTATAGTGTCGTGGTCACGCTGTTGGACTCCCAGTTGAAAGGTACTGGGTTTGATCCCCAATGACCGTAATCTAAAACCCGCTCATTAATTACATGGGTCTATTGGTATCTGTTACAGGCAGCCAAACGCGCTCTGATAGAATCAAGGAACTGTAGCAACGTTAGCATCAGTATAGTAGAGTTTTACTGTCCTACAATTGGCCCGTCTGTCTGCCTGCCAGCCTGTGTGTCTGTCTGTCCAGTTTGTTTCCCCAACCTCAGAAGAAGGTTGGATTCTTTTTTCCAAGATCGCAAGACTTCTATTTATTCCGACCCAGCGCTGAAATGTTGTCCATTGTTGGATTTGACACATGCTGAAGAATTGACTGAAATGAAATGTTGCTAGAATAAACCTAACTCTGTAGAACTTTCACACGCACACGCACACACACACACACACACACACACACACACACACACACACACACACACGAAGAGAAAAATCCAAAGATTTCCTCCCTGGGTTTGTGGGCTCGTGCCGATGCTATCTGAAGAAGCAGATGCCAGGGTAAATTGAGAAGCTCCCTCATCTCTCCCAGCCTCTCTCTGCAGTGCAATCCACCATGGACCCCGCGCAGGCCAGAAATCCACCCTCCACAGTACTTAAGAGAACAGAGGAGAGGAGATACCAGGCAGAAATGAAGTCGCTCCTCCTTCGTTGGCTCAGGGGTGCACTGCAAACTGGCTTCCCTGCAGAGAGAGAGAGAGAGAGAGAGAGACAGAGAGACAGAGAGATGAGAAAGAGAGAGACAGAGAGAGAGAGAGACGAGAGAGAGAGAGACGAGAGAGAGACAGAGAGAGAGAGCGAGAGACAGAGACAGAGAGAGGAGCGTCATACCTCTGATGGAATGGTTTCCACAGCAGTGTTTGCTGCGTGAAATCTGTACAATCACCAACCAGACACAGCAGACACACCAGCTTCCCCACCAGCCAAACTCACAGATGGCCCTGGTTTCTGGGGTTGTGTGTGTGGCTGTGTGCGTGTGTGTGTGTGTGTGTTTGTGTGTGTTTGGGGGGCGGAGGGGGGTAACGTTGCTGTCGCCAAGCCCCAAGTGTCTCCCAGTTACAGCATCGTATAGAGGGGTACAAGAAACCGTATGAGCGCCTGAGGCCTGATCGAAAGATCGCAGATAGAAAAACATGTGTTTTCTATCTGAGACCATGAAAACATAGGCGTCTGCTCCCTCCCGCCCCCTCTATCAGGCTTATTGACGTTCCCCGTGTCTCCGGGACATGCAGCTTGCCCTCTGAAGGACCATGCCTACAAACTGCAAGGTTTCACTTTCCCTTTCCCTCATCCCATAATCAAAGAGCCGCAGCACTGCATGGGAAGGTGACGATCGATCTCGCCGTCGTCCATGCGGAATGCTGTGGAATGTTGCTGAACCTCGTTGAGCACATCTTCTTTTGAATAGCCGTTGTTCCACGTACAGCTACGATACTTTTATCCAGAGTGACTGACAGTGGATTGGAGATGCGCGTCGTTGAGGAGCAGGTAGAGGGTCGGGGCGTCTTGCTCAAGGGCTGCGGACATTGGGTTTCAAACCCAGAACCGCATTATCCCGCCACGTTCTCTGCCTTTGATTTGAACATATGATATGTGAAGGGTTTACAAGCTGACCTTAACCCTCATCACCTGTAGAGCGGCGGGATCGTTCAACTTTCACTTGAATGTACCACACACGGAACCCAAAAGGGAAGCGTTCCGGTGGTGACGTAGCGCACACGGAACCCAAAAGGGAAGCGTTCCGGTGGTGACGTAGCGCACACGGAACCCAAAAGGGAAGCGTTCCGGTGGTGACGTAGCGCACACGGAACCCAAAAGGGAAGCGTTCCGGTGGTGACGTAGCGCACACGGAACCCAAAAGGGAAGCGTTCCGGTGGTGACGTAGCGCACACGGAACCCAAAAGGGAAGCGTTCCGGTGGTGACGTAGCGCACACGGAACCCAAAAGGGAAGCGTTCCCGTGGTGACGTAGCGCACACGGAACCCAAAAGGGAAGCGTTCCGGTGGTGACGTAGCGCACACGCAACCCAAAAGGGAAGCGTTCCCGTGGTGACGTAGCGCACACGCAACCCAAAAGGGAAGCGTTCCCGTGGTGACGTAGCGCACACGGAACCCAAAAGGGAAGCGTTCCGGTGGTGACGTAGCGCACACGGAACCCAAAAGGGAAGCGTTCCGGTGGTGACGTAGCGCACACGGAACCCAAAAGGGAAGCGTTCCGGTGGTGACGTAGCGCACACGGAACCCAAAAGGGAAGCGTTCCGGTGGTGACGTAGCACACACGGAACCCAAAAGGGAAGCGTTCCGGTGGTGACGTAGCGCACACGGAACCCAAAAGGGAAGCGTTCCAGTGGTGGGCCTATGAAAGTGCAGAGGCTTCCCTGCGAACAGGAAGTGGACATTGAAGAGCAGCCTTCAACACGTCATTTCAATGGAGTCTCGGTGGATGCTGATATTCTGATCAATTATAACCATCAAATGAGAACGAGAGAGAGGTAGAGATAATGGAGAGAGAGAGAGAGAGAGAATGGAGAGAGAGAGAGAGAACATTGAGACAGAGAGCAACAGAGAGACAGAAAGCTGTTTATAGGTCAATCATAGCCATCAAATGAAAGATACAAATATGAAACGTAGAGAGACAGAGATAGAGGTACTAAATCATAACCATCAAATGAGAGACAACCATAAAGTAGAGAGAGAAGAGTGAGACCTAGAGCGAGAGAGAGAGACAGAAAGGGGCTTTGATATTTAAAGATAAATCATAACCCCCAAATTAGAGAGCGAGAGAGAGAGAGTGAGAGAAAAAAGGGGAAGGAAGGAAAGAGATGAGTGAGAGAGAGCAAAAGAGAGAGAGAGAGAAAGAGAGAGAGAGAACCCTGCAGGTGTGTTATTTTGCTCCCTTGGGTTGATCTGGTTGAGAGAGGAGTCGGTGGAGTGTTTCTATGCCGACAAGGATACCTCTTCTCTCCTCCACCCACTCCGAAGAGTCTCTGGTCCCCGACTCAGGGCTCCTGCAGAAACGCTTCCTGATCCAGCTGGTGTTGGTGTGTGTGTGCTTTATATGCACCTCTTAATTAAAGAATCCACAAGTGTTGAGCATTCCCTCTACTTCTCTCTCTATCTCTTCTCTCCTCTCTCTCTCTCCTTCTCTCTCCATCTCTCACTCTCTCTCCTTCTCTCTCTCTCTCTCTCTTTTTCTCATTCTCTCTCTCCTTCTCTCTCCTTCTCTCTCTATCTCTCACTCTCTCTTTCTCTCCTTCTCTCTCTCTCCTTCTCTCTCCATCTCTCTCTCTCTCTCTCTCTCTTTTCTCCTTCTCTCTCCTTCTCTCTCCTTCTCTCTCTATCTCTCACTCTCACTCTCACTCTCTTTCTCTCCTTCTCTCTCTCTCACTCTCTTTCTCTCCTTCTCTCTCTCTCCATCTCTCAATCTCACTCTCTCTTTCTCTCTCTCCTTCTCTCTCTATCTCTCACTCTCTCTTTCTCTCCTTCTCTCTCTCACTCTCACTCTTTCTCTCCTTCTCTCTCTCCTTCTCTCTCCATCTCTCACTCTCACTCTCTTTCTCTCCTTCTCTCTCTCTCTCCTTCTCTCTCTCTCCTTCTCTCTCTCTTTCTCTTCTTCTCTCTCTCTCCTTCTCTCCCCTCCTCTCTCTCTCTCTCACACACACACACACACTTTAGCACAAGTCAGATAATCTAGCAAAGGAAAGGTATTTTAAGCCAGGTGAATAACTAATCATTCTAGGATGTGTCACATCCATGCATTCATGGCGTTGGAACACTGATGTTACTGGCGATGTGTTTTATACATTCGCTATCGTTTCAACGCGTTAGTATTGTCACCCTGTGTGACGCTTGCCTTTATTTAAAATATTGAGGAGGATGCATTTCACATATTCCAAACTGAGTCCAATATTCAGCCCAGACGAATGAAGTGTCTGGGTCTAAACACCCCTGTAGTTTGAAGGAGAACAGGGTTCCTGGCCAATGCTTCTTTCTTAGTTTTATACAAATGTGATTAATGCTCACAGCAAACAGCATGAGCCACCAATCTTTAATTACTCTCTCCGCTGTGATTCATCAGTACACAACCCACCCAACGCTCGTTTCCTCTGGTTTCATAAAGCCTTGCATTCTGGGAAGTCCTGACTGTTGACCAGACGGTTGAGCGGAGCGGCCGTTGTACCGAGTCTCCAGCGCAGAACAACTGAGGAGTGTTAGCTTTAAGTGAATCAATATTGATGTTTTGATGTTGTCACGCATGGGGCTTTGGGCATTTCTATTGCAGGATTAGGATTTATATTACGCTTTATTTCCCATTTAGAAGCACAGCAACTTCTGGGAAATCGACAGGGATCTATGAATACTTGAGTGAATATTTTACATTTTCACTGTATTGTGCTTGACCTCAAGTTAAGGTGGTTGGGTTCGGTGGATTTCCTTCCATGGCACGGTGGTAAGATATTGTTTCTATGACCTTCCTGCAACTCCACAAGTCAATCTTTACTTAAAATCCATTCTTGAACACATGCTCAAACAACATCAACAACAACAACAACAACAACAACAACATCCCTGGTTCGATACACAAGCCCATCGATTCATGTTCCTCTGTCAACACCGTCACAGGGTGCCACTGAAATTCGTAAACTCGTTGCCTTGGAACCCAAAAGAGGAAAAAGGAGAAAGATTTCCAGACCCCCCCTCCATCCCCCATCCCCCACCCCCTCCACTTGCTTCCAAAGCACTCTGGCCCTCTATAGCTGTTGACTTGTATCCAATCAATTAAGGGTTGGCTTAATTGATTTGTGACGGTAATCATTGGACCAAGGTAGACTGTTTGATGTTTTAATAAATGGTTTTTAAAGCAGAAGGCAGCGGATCGATAAGGAGGTGCTCCGCTGCCTTGATTATAGCACGCGTCGGGAGAACAGGGACCACGCCAGTGCTAAGTACAGTAATTGGGATGTCTTGGCTGTCTTTCTTCAAAAGACTATTCAAGCGATTACAATACATTTTTTCACCTCTCGCCTAATTTCGGCACACCGTTTCAGATTATTCAAATAACAATAAAAATGTGTGGAGATCAATACGTAAGGCTTGCTATAATTGACTCAATTAATTGATTAAATGAAGAAGTATTTTGTTAATTGATATCCGCCTCGTTTGGAGTCAAGCATGCATAGACAGTGTCGGCCCTATTTATGTAATGTCTAGCGTGGGCGAAGATAATGAACCTCACAGTGAAGCTGACACGTTGATAGCATGATACTAATTATTAAGACGCCAGGTTTATTATATCATAAACTATATTTAACATATATAACCCAAATATTAACTAGTCCATCACCGAAGTTGCCAGAGTTTGAATTAATGTACTTTTCTGCAACATGTGCTGTGACTGTGTATTGCAGTTTTGATGTCTATTTGGGTTGGATTTTATTTGGTGTAAAAGAACATTTGTCGCATTTGCATGATGCAAATCGCCCAAGGTACCCTGACCTGAAATAAATACAATGCTTTTTTAAATAACCTTTCTTAAAAAATATATATATGATTTTTGGAGACTTCCTGTTGACATCCAAGAAGCCTAACCACTTCCTGCTCATTAACGACGTATCTAGAAAAAAAGAAGCTTGCTTTGCATGAAAGACTCTACTGACTTTACGGACAGTAAATAGTTGTGGAACAGAACCTCCCTCACCCACTGTAGCCGAGGGAAGTTGGCAACCGCACCAAGAAGGATTTTAAAAGTGTAACATTATGTCATTTGGGTTAGCTTTAGCCAGTTAAAGGCTATCCGGCACGGGCCAGTTGTGACCGCCTCTGGGGACCTGCTGAGAGTAGGGCATTCGTCACGGACACTTACTGCCTGCAGGCTACGGGTATCTCCGGGCCAGAATCAGGCCGAATCCAGACCCTCACCGGACCCAGACAGCCGTTCTAGGGAACGCCTGCTGATCCCACCCTCACCTTCACGGAGGGGAAGGGATTGAGGGGGCCGCAGGACACCCCGTGATGCCGTTGTGGTCGTTGCAGTTCACAACCTGGTTTTTATTACCCACAATGCATCACCACTAACTCCATACGTATGCCGTTGGGGAGTTATCGATCGTCACTCTGGATACCACCGATTTTTGAGGCGATTGGGATCGTTATGACTATTGAAGTATAGTCGTTTGATAGTTAATAGTGAAGCATAGTAGTTATAATGACCACTATTGAAGTGCTCATTAAATCCAAATAATGTTTTTGCAGGCGGTTTGCAGACGGCTCACAGGTAGAGAAATGAGCAGTGATCAAAATTAATAGATACAGACAAATAAATAACGAGATCAACAAACGCAAAACCACACAGAGACCTTGACCAGACTTGACTTAGCATAAAACAACAACAATAACAACAACAACAACAACAACAACAAAACCCAATTGGACGTTGTGTTGCCTGGGCGGTTCTGCTCTCAGGTCCATGCCCATGTGAGCTCCTGAAGCCCGGGGGGGGGGGGGGGGGGGGGGGCGGGGGGGGGGGCCCGCTAAGCCCTTGTTTCTGTGCTGGTGTGCGGTTACGGTCCCTCCCTGCGCGGCGCTGTCTCAGCGAGTCTCCCTCACGGAGTCACTGGGTGGAAGGAGTGAGGGGAGGGGAGGGGAGCGGAGGGGAGGGAGGGAGGGGAGGGGAGGGCGGGAGGGGAGGGGAGGGGCGGGGCGGGGAGGGGAGGGGAGGGAGGGCGGGGAGGGGAGGGGAGAGTGTGGGTGTGGGTGAGATGAGGACAGGTGGATTTTAAAGATTAGCCAGACGTCGGGTAGATGAGGTTACGTCAAGTTTGTCTGAGCGAAGTCGCAAGCGGAGCAGAGCAAAAACGCAGCCTGCAAATGAATTGCTTTTAAGAGAAGGACAAAGTTTGTGGCGATACGGCGGAGTGTCTTTCCTCCATACGGACGGATCTAAATGGAAGTGATAACGGGTGATTCAATAAATATGTCTGGCTGGCAGCGGTGTAGCAGCGCGGCGGCAGAAGGGATGCTCCTCTAATAACACCAAACACAAACAGCATGCGCACCGAGTCGGCACTGGGAGCTGACAAATTCAATTCTAAGTATTAGCAAATAGCTAATTCGGCCGCCCCCCTGCCCCTCACATCCCCCTGAATGATGAGCTTCATGCTGTGCAGCCGTGTCTGCTGCACGCGTCCACCACAGCTGTACTGATGTGCAGTGGAAAGGCAAAGTTTTGGCATGACCCAAGCTGCCTCAGAAATAGCAGCAAACACTTCATGCTGACATGTGTGTGTGTGTGTGTGTTTGTGTGCGTGCGTGTGTGTATGCGTGTGTGTGTGTGCATGTGTGTGTTGGTGTGCGTGTGTGTGTGTGTGTGTGTGTACTTGTGTGTGCGTACTTGTGTATGTGTGCGTGTGTGTGTGTTGGTGTGCGTGTGTGTACTCGTGTGTGTGTGTGTACTCGTGTGTGCGTACTTGTGTGCGTGTGTGGGGGTCTTTGGTGGCGGGGGATGTACGGCCGCCGGCGAGGCGGGAAGCGGCGACGTTTCACACCAGCGACATCATCCCCCCGACCATTACCCCCCCCCCCAACCGCGGCGCTGCAGGAGCCTTTAGCCTGTGGCGGCCGGAGCGATTAGCCCGTCACTTTGGCCGTTTCTGGAGCAGAACTAATCAGGATGGAGGAGACGAAGCACTGCCCCCGTCCCCCATCTGAGCGTGACGGGGTCTATGCAAGAGTATGAAACCATGCACGGCCAAATTGGATTGGATTTTTTTGGACTAAATCTCACTCACTGGCATCGTGTTGTCGGCTTATCTGCCCTGGTAGTGCTAGGCTACGCTAACGCTAGTAATAGGATCCATTCTCGTTCTCGGATGCCGATTTTTGTATTTTTTATTATTTTTTTAATGTGATTTCGGTTGCTGACACATGATGAGATTTGTCGGGTTTTTTACCCGTTTTCACTGAGATGTGTTCGTAATGAACTTCCTGTGTTAGTAAAGCAAAGGAAAATAATTTACGTTAAGTTGACAAGTAACACATTGAAAGTGAACTTTGATTCACTAAATAGAGGGGGGGGGGGGGGTCATTAGTGGGGTGAATATGTGTTCCAGTGTGACGTTACACAGGTGGATTTTAACGGTATTTTAACTGTCTGAGGGACGCCAGACACACGGCACGGCAACAGATTAAATTTTGACGTTGCTCAAAGCAAAATCGTTTTGTTCACTTAGCAGTCTGACCCAGTAGCACTTTTTTATTTCATATTATGCAAAACATTATTTCTTTTGAAAATTAATTCACCACAGGATTTTTTTTTATATAAAATATAGGACCATTAAATATTAACAGTATTTTTTTTAATATTTTAGCGCAAATAATTGGGGCTTTTGACCTCTGTATTCAAATTTAATCATTACATGCAGCATTTATTAGCTGCATTTCCCCTTGTCTCCCAGTAAAAAGCTTCTCGGGAGCTGACCGATGAAGAGGCAGGACCTCGGTGATAAATTAACACAATTGGAAAATCATTAGGTGGGAAAAGACGGAGTGCAAGTACAGTCACTACTAACTAAATATTTAAAACCAATAAAATGTGCCTAATTTGGACACAGTTTACGATTATGCAAATCTCTGGAAAAATGAATGATAAATAATCGGATCATAAAACGTATTATTATTAATAAACAGATTCATTAAATGCCTTTATAATCAATCCACGTCCACTGCAGTTGAGTTGGTCTACAAAGAAACAATTGGTCGCCTGAATGTAAATTTGTTTTAAAAGTGAAAAGGGAAAATGACGGCCATAACAGACATGAAGATTTCAGATGATAAAAAATAAATAAAAAGGCCTAAAATAAAAAGGAGAAATAAGCAATGGCTTCCCCCAGATATAAACTACTATATCCCTTAAAGTACAGCCCCCCCCCCCCCCCCTATATATATATATATTTGCCCTTGAGCCCCATAGCGAGTGACCTTCAGCTGAGTGGAAGGAGGAGGCGGTTACGGAAACGGAGAGAAACGCGCCGGGCAACGCAGCCGCCTGACAGTTTGATCACGCGGGGAGACGGACGCCGCAGACGCAGCCGCTGAAGGTCGGCCCACGGCTATCCCGCCACAGCCCCCGCCCCCACCCAGCCTCTCCCTCTCTCCTCCCGTTTGTTTAAATCAGGGAGGGGGGTGGGGGGGGGCAATCAGTCGCCACAGGTGAGGAGGAACGCGTTGACGCAATCCTGTTCCCTGCCGCCACCTTCACCTCCGTTCCCTTTCCTCCGCTGCGTTTATCCGTCCGGGAACCCATGACAGGCTAGCTGGACGCTACGCTCAGCTAGCGCTATAACTCTTATCGCTGCCCACAGAGGCTAGCCGCGCTAGACGCACACGCGTTAGACGCACACGCGCTAGACGCACACGCGCTAGACGCACACGCGCTAGACGCACACACGCTAGACGCACACACGCTAGACACACGCGCACTAGCTTCAGCAAGGAGAGGGAATAGGGAGAGAAGGAGAGAGGGAGGGAGAGAGGCAGAGGAGAGAGGGAGAGAGGGTGAGAGAGAGAGAGAGGAGGAGGGAGAGAGGCAGAGGAGAGAGGGAGAGAGGGTGAGAGAGAGAGAGAGGAGGAGGGAGAGAGGCAGAGGAAGAGAAGAAGAGAGGGAGAGAGAGAGTGATTGTGTGAGTACGGGGTAGGGAGCGTCTGAACGGGGGAAACGGTGTGTTCTCCTACCTACTGCAGCAGCTCATAAATGACCTGAAAGCGTTGCATGCATGTCATACATATGTAAATGCGGGGGGTCCGTAGGACCGCATGTGAACCTATAAATAACACATCTCA
>JACYXH010000616.1:22500-27500 GCA_026745465.1 Lota lota | reverse complement strand
GGGTTCTGCTGTTGCTAAGGTTAAAATGGGTTCTGCTGTTGTTAAGGTTAAAATGGGTTCTGCTGTTGTTAAGGTTCAAATGGGTTCTGCTGTTGTTAAGGTTAAAATGGGTTCTGCTGTTGTTAAGGTTCAAATGAATTCTGCTGTTGTTAAGGTTAAGATGGGTTCTGCTGCTTAAAATGGGTTCTGCTGTTGTTAAGGTTAAAATGGGTTCTGCTGTTGCTAAGGTTAAAATGGGTTCTGCTGTTGCTAAGGTTAAAATGGGTTCTGCTGTTGCTAAGGTTAAAATAGGTTCTGCTGAATGCCTTGAGAGATACGTTGTGTCTTCCAAAGGTCCTTCAGGTATCGAACGCTAATCGAAGGGTTCCAAGGGGGTGCCACGCCCTGACGTTACGGCGTGGCTTTCATGATTGGCCATCCATCGACTTTGTGTCAACCCGACCCCCGCAATACAAAGAATTGATTACATAAGTCCTCCCGGACCTTGCGTGGCTCGGTTAATCGCACACGGCTCTGTTGCCGGGGTGAACTGGGTTTATGGGGATGGAGTTTGATGAAGTGCATAAAGTCCAACAGTCCGTGTCGCTGGGAGTATCTGTGTTGCGGATCACCTTCAGAGCTCTCGACCCCCTCTCAGCCCCACCCCCCAGGGAGGAAGGAGACCAGGAGAAAGGTTGACCACACGTAAGGTGTTACAAACACCTGGCAGGTAACCTCTCCACAGTGGTCTCCTCTTGGTCCTCATACCTCGCTACAAGCTCCATGACGGCTGAAGGGAATTTGAATGTCGGGAAACTGTGGTTTGAAAAGATATATAAATAATTTATGAGATATTTTTAGTTGATTAATATGATTGGCGAAAAAGGACTGGCAACGTGGCGAAATATGGTGAAGTGGAAAGATCATTTAAAATGGAGTGGTCGAAATGAAGCAATCGCATGGACACACAAATACACACACACGAGCACACACACACACACACACACACACACACACACACACACACACACACACACACACACACACACACACACACACACACACACACACACACACACACACACACACACACACACACACACACACACACACACACACACACACACACACACACACACACACACACACACACACACACACAGAGCGCCAGAGCGCCAGAGCACCTACAACTTTGAAATGAACCAGCTGCTTTTTAAGGGCTCTTTGCCCGGTCCAAGATCAATATAAAATACGGATGCTATCAGAGAGCTTAGAGCAGACGTCCTCCCAGGCCAGAAAGTCCTGGTTTCCTGCCAGCCGAGTACTTTGGAGGATCATGGCACTGCATTGGCACTAACAGTGTGTTTAAGTGCTTGTTTCTCTTGATGGTAAATCACCACCGGTCTGTGTATCAATAATGGCGTCCGTTGGGGCCGCGAGGAACGACCGCGGAAACGACCTGTGTTCTTTCTGTCCGCGCAACCCTTCACAAGGAGAAGAACGTTGTCGGCGAGCGTTGAACGTCACGTCGTTGACGCGCACGTCGTTGCTACGTAACAGCGCGCCAATGCGTGCGTCGGGAGGGCAACGTCATGCGTCCGACGTTATTGCGATAAGGGGTACGGCCGGTGTCCTGTAATGGCTGGGGTTTGTTCCAACTCTTAGTTAGTGTGGCCCGTGGTGGAGCATTTGAAGACTGTAAATGTGATATAAGGTTATGCAAATACAGGGAGCCCTCTCCTTGAAACGGGCCGAAACTACGCTATGCCCTGGCTACGTTTTAAAGGCCACGTTTGATTGACAAGGGTGGGCGAGAGACCCAAGGGGAAGTGTGTGTTTTCGATTTGCTTTTGAACTTGAAGGCATTATTGTGTTACTCCTTTAGTAACACTGGATAGAGAATAGAGAGGATGATTGCAGAGCTTTAGGTAACGGCACTCTGTGGTGGAAAAGTGGAACAAAATAAAGATCTGTGGGCCTGTATCAGACATATGGATATCTATAGAATAAAAAGTCCCCAAAGTCCCCTACATTTACAGTTGAATAATTCGACACAATCAACCATCATTTCAATATTTAAATGTTGTGAGAGGCTCGAAATGCCTCCAAATGATTCCATTTCCATCTCAAATGCTCACTAACAGCAAAGCAACTCAATTTCTAGTCTGTGTGGGCTTTCATAAAGATTTTCTGCCCACCGTGAAAAACATAAAGAACTACATTTGCTGCGTGTATCGACTGCATTTCATAGGCTACACAACCATGGGTAGCGTGTTAGTATTCTGGCGCTTGGGTTCAATCACCGTGGCAATGTGGCTAGAGTTCAAACAATAGACTAACAAACTGCTTAATAATGGGTGTGTTTACGTGTAAGCATACGGATATGTCGAGGGGCCAACTAGCATAGAATTCACCGGCTCCTTCTCGGTTCACATCTATGCCGTCGCTTTTTCAAAAGGTTAATGTGTTTTTCCACATTCCGCCGTGCGCGCTTATTTGTTCCCTTGGGCGTATTTATTTCATAAATTCTTATTTACTTCCTTGATTAATACTTATTTTACTTAACTACCTCCGTGGGAAAATCCATACATTCATATGTTTTTCCACGCACGCCACACAACCCTAGCTGCTTTTTCTTTCCACGGCCAATGACAGCTTTGTTTTGTAGATAAGAGTTGTCGACACTCCCGAAGGAGATAAATCATCACTTCTAGGCGGCGAAAAAGGCGACAAACGGAAGGTGTGCATGTACTCCCGACAACACAACCGTACACGGCTACAGCTTGGTCGCTACTCAACGTTGTAACTTCCTGGGGAAATTAGTAATTTGTCTCATTCAAGCTTTGTCCCGTTTGACACAACAGCCCAACACAAAACAGCAAAGGGAGATATCCTACATCAACCCCTTTTCAGTGAAATATTTCATGAAAACCCAACACGATTTGGCTGCTTTTCTAAAGATCTGGAAGGATTTTTGTGTGAATATATAAAAATATATTAACATACATTTTCTTTTGTAGTTTTTGTTGTGTTTTTGGAAGGAAGAATCTGCTTAATTTGCGTGAGACCTTCACCTCCCCAGCAAAAGCGATTGTGAAGATGGGGTTATAGCTCAGCTCTGCAGCTATCTGTGCTTGCCAGCCTGTTGAATTTGAACTGGGTCATCCACCGGCAGATAATAGGGTCCCTGCTGGGCCGCGCCTGCAGAACCATCGCCGTTCATCCGCCTCCATGCTTGTGTGTGTAGGTGGTGAGACGATGTCGCTTTGTTTGGTGGATCTGTGTGTGTGTATGTATAATTTTTGCTTTTGTTGTGTATGTGTTTTGTCAGTGTTTATGCGTGTGTGTGTGTGTGTGTGTGTGTGTGTGTGTGTGTGTGTGTGAGTGTGTGTGTGAGTGCATGTATATGTGTGCGTGCGTATGTTTTTGTGTTGGGAGAGAGAGAGAGAGAGCAAGAGAGAGAGAAAGAGTTGTATAAGTTGTGCTTGTGTTGTGCATGTTAGTATTTATCTGTGTGTGTGTGTGTGTGTGTGTATGTGTGTGTCACAGGTGAACTGCTCCGCTCCTCCCCTCCAAGGCTCGCTCGACCTTTCTGCTTTAATCTGAGGCCAAGATAACCTAACCCCCACAGAGAGAGAGAGAGAGAGAGAGAGAGAGACAGACAGACAGACAGACAGACAGACAGACAGACAGACAGACAGACAGACAGACAGAGGCAGACAGAGAGGGAGAGAGCGAGACCGACAGAGAGAGAGACAGACAGACAGAGACAGAGCGAGAGAGAGAAAGGGAGACAGACAGAGACAGAGAGAGAGAAAGAGAGACAGAGCGAGATAGAGAGGGGGAGAAAGAGGGATGGAAGAAGGTGGGGGAAAGAAAGAGACATAGTGAGGGTACGGGAGAGAGGGGCAAGAGAGAAAGAGTGGGAACGAGAGAGGGTGGCGTGCAGAAAGAGAGAAAGGGGGGAGGAGAAAGAGAGGCATTCTTTGATGGATCTACGCTGGACTATAAATCCAGGTCTGTATTTTAGAACAACCATCACCAGTACCATTACTACAAAAATGTTCAGTGGTCCAATAGCTCCTCCTGTTATATGGTAGTGCATATCCTAGTTTATATATACATGTACTATTATATTTATATATATATATATATATACTATAAATATTATATTAGGCCTATAGAATTTTAGACATTGCACATAAGCAGCCAAAATAATAAAGATTACCACAGCAAATAAAACCGCTACAAAAAAGCCGTAAAAACACTGAAGCAGCCAACAAGAAAACCGTAGAGCCTCCTCTCATCCAGACAGGGCTCTTCGGAAGATCTCCACCAAAGACCTGATCATCGGATCTCCGTCAGAGCTTCTCGGATTCCCACGGAAAAATACACTTCCTGTGCGCGTCAGCGGCCGACCTGCAGCACCACCCGAACCGACGGCTAAGTGAAACGTCAATTCATTTTGACGCGTTCACTTCGGGCTTGATCGCATTTCACCAAACGCAGCGCGGTTAATGGACCCGGACGGTGAGCCCCCACATCTCTGCCCCGCGGCCCACGCCGTCACAAGATGGCCGTGCACGTGTGAATAGAAGAAGGACTTCTGACCTTGCCTCTCTCCTCTGTCCGCAGGGGTAGTAATGTCCTTTGTCAAGACGTGAGAAGGGATCAGGTTAGTCAAATAGGAATTGATTTCTCTTTAGGAGTCTTAGCACTGTAGTGTTAGTGGTGTCCGTGTGTGTGTGTGTGTGTGTGTGTGTGTGTGTGTGTGTGTGTGTGTGTGTGCGTGTGCGCGTGTCTGTGTGTATGTACGGTGCATGAGAGGATTTCTGTTTTAATTAGATGGGGGGGGGGGGGGGGGGGGGAAAGGTCACCGGTGAAATATGAACCGCATCCTTAAGACACTGCAGAGCATGTTGTCAGCGTGTGCTATTTGCAGACACTTTGATCCGAAGCGATTCAGAAGTGAATTCAGGTTATGAGCAGGTAAGGGGGTTACGGGCATCTTGCTGAAGGTT
>JACYXH010000616.1:0-17500 GCA_026745465.1 Lota lota | reverse complement strand
TTATCTCGTAAATCGGCACATTGGATTGCAATTCCATGACCACAAAGATACAACCTTTGTGGTCATGTCTATACAACCTTTATCCAACTTCGGCAGCAAGTAAATGATTTCCGCATCGTCGAGGGAAGGCTTTTTGACGCTGATTCATCTAACAGTTAGTTATTTTGTTTGTTGTTGTTGTTGTTGTTGTTGTGTTTTTACCATGCTTTCATCCATGATTTAGTATATGGCCCCCGATGGATTTGGGATTAGTGTAAAACTGGGAAGTGTGGAAAGGGATAATTTATAACAACAACAAAAGTAATACTTTTACAGTTTAATTTGACTATAGTTTGAAGGATCCAACGTTTGCGTTTTGCCTGCAGGTTATTTTTACATCTGCACTTGAACTGCCTAAATAACTGGCGGAAAAAGTCCTTTAAATCTAATGGGGCACTTACCAACGCAGTAACACAGCAAGCTGAAGTCATTGAGAAGTGTCTCCCATTAAAAAAAAGTATGCTTCTAACGGCACAGCGAGGCATATATCAAAATTAATGTAGTAAATATATTGACAAATAAAAAAGTACCAATATAATCATGGTGGCTGAACTTCATTAACATTTTGCATCTAATTTCCTTTCACAAATCCTCTCCAGTTGGACACCCTGCTATGGTTTGTGAAAACCACAGACGGTGCTTCTGTAATAAGAAGTAATGAATAAACAGAAACTAAGGACCACAGGACTGTTGACTTTTTTTGAAAAACATTGTGTGAACATCCCCAAAATAAAATGGCAAAGTTTCCTGGGCCAGCAGTAATCCTAATGGTGTCAAAATAGTGGCGGATGTGACAGAAGGGCAGAAGCCCTGATTCAGCACTCACTCACCCTGAAACCCGGTCCTGCAGTCGAGTCCTTTTTGTTCTGCTCTGTAACAGAAAATGTGTGTATTAACACACTGTAATGGCACAATTATCAGTATGTCTAAAGAATGGAGGTATATGTTTAAACTTTTTTTTAGTCTGGCAAGAGTATCTTTTTTTCTTTTTTTTTGCAAAGGTAGATGCAGGCAACACAAGGTGATTTAGATGTACTCTTCTTGCCAGTAAAGGTTAGGGTGAATTCAAATACGAGACCAAATGTGCATTAATGGCCAAACCCTCATATGCTATATAGTTAAAGTGTTACATAGGTATATTAGTAAGACTTATTCTCAACCTTACAATACCAAAAGGACACCAAATCACGTCCAAACCCCCCCCCCCCCACCTCCTATCTAAAGGCGCATTCTGGACCAGTAGAAATAAGGGAAAGCCAGCCACCAGATAACGGTCTAGAAAACCAAGCCAACAGTGCCCTCTATGTACAAAGTAGCACATTGCAGAAATGTGACAAACTAATAAACCCATTTTGTAAGTTTTTTGTGTTTTGTATAAAAATTCAAAACGTGCACAACATCTTGATATTTTTTGGCAATGAGCACGTGTGATAAATGTTACGGAGTTGAGGTTGTGAGTTGGCTGTTTTCTTTTAGGTACGCCCACGTTATCAAAGGAATAAACGTGATCTTCATTGTCTGTGTTCATTAAGTCTATCCTTGAGCAATCAGGTGATTTCTTATAGTGCCAAAAAGCCACGCACTCCTACTCTCTCTCTCTCTCTCTCTCTCTCTCTCTCTCTCTCTCTCTCTCTCTCTCTCTCTCTCTCTCTCTCTCTCTCTCGCGCGCGCGCGCGCGCGCACCAACTAGCGTAACATTTTATTAGGTGGACCAATTAGCTTAATGATTATATATAATATAAAACCACCGATATTGCGCATATAACCATTAAGCGGCTAATCTATTCTTCAATTGGCCACTTATTAATTGGCAGGGCGGTTGCGACGCAACGCAGCGCGCTGCTGCCGCTCCGCTCGTGCGGTGATGCGACAGTGGCGCGGCAGACAGCTGCTCTGTTGCGGAATATGCCATCCATAGCCCGCGGGCGCTTCCACACTTCTAAAGGCTTTCCGCTGTCAAAAACCGAGGCGCCGGGAGCGCACGACACAAAAGTTAACTGAAGGTTAAATGGATACGCTTCAAAGTGGGTGATCTCCGCACGCACAGAAATGATATCGTCCTATAACGCGGTTAAGGTTAATTTGAGTCTTTGTTGAGACACCCGAGCAGCTTGTGACGTTTGGGAATGACGGTTTGACGTCCAGTTTGGGGGTCACAACGCTTCGGGGCATGGAGGTTATTGGTTTCATTCATGCGGTAATGACGGTTAATGGGGCTTTACGCAGATGATTTAAAACCAATTTATGTAGGTCTAGGCCTACTTCAAAAACAGAATTAAAAATAGAAATGTGCGAGTGCACGCTTCGTGTGTGTGTGTGTGTGTGTGTGTGTGTGTGTGTGTGTGTGTGTGTGTGTGTGTGTGTGTGTGTGTGTGTGTGTGTGTGTGTGTGCGCGCGTCTGTGTGTGTTATAACAAGCCTATATCAAAGCCTCAAAATACAGGTTCGTATGGTTGACATTTTGCGCCTCCTGGCCAAACATTTCGACGCCACTATTTTAATGATGTGAGCTTTCTGACTGCAAATGAGGTTAGGGTTGCCAAAACTGAGAAGGCTTATTTGAATGTGTCTGACGTAAAAGCCTTTTTGGTTCTTGTGTCAGTTCACCTGAGCGAGTTGTTTTTTCCCCTCTTCAATGCAAGGTAATGTTCTTTTTACAGTCTACGGTATGATGGGATTCCTACACAGACCTCATGGTCGTTTTGATATCCAATGGTATGCGTTACCTCATTACTGTTAGATATCATATTAGTTTAACTGACGAGGAATATAAAATAGTTTTGAGGCATTCACCGCAGTTAAATGCGAAGTTAAAGGCTTCTCGGTTCTGAGAGTGTAAAGTTAGTTAAGCTAAACTAATGAGGTTGTGGGCAGAGATTGAGTAGTTAGTAATTAGCAGCATGTAACGCTATTAAAAGCAGAAAGGCCGCTTAGCATCTCATGTGACCTGTTCCGCCAATCAGTGGGACATTGTTGGCGAAGGTTGGCTAAACTGCTGGCGCACAATGCTACAATTAGCTGCCAAAAACTATCACTGAGAGCAGGTAGCTAGCCTCGGGGACCTGCGTTGAAACTCAATTCAAGATAATAGACGTTGACAATGTTGTGAAGGTGGGCAACCAACCTTATCCGCATTAAACCTCTAATCAAAGCCGGTTGGTTTTCCTTCCTCCTCGGTCCTCGCAAAAGGGGGAGAAAAAAAACCCCGCCTTTCGTGGAAAACTAGAGAGAGAGCGTATTGTTCTTCTGCCTGAAGGTTGACCCTGCCCGCCCTATTAACATCTAGCCTGAAACTCTGCCTGCGTGTCTACAGCTAACGGCCCAGCTAAGGTGCCGCATGCTAACGAACATTGGGCTGGATGACGGCCCCATTTTGTGTGAGACACTGGCTAACATCCTAAAGCGTAATGATATAAGCGGCCCCGTCGTCATGGTAAACAGATGAGAGGCCTACACGTTGATTGATTTCGGCTTTTTGAGGTATTATTATGTTGTACACGCGCGCGCGCGCACACACACACATACGCACACTTTAACAGTTCAAAGTAAACCTGCATGCCTTAAAAAAACAAGTTTAGTCTTTTACTCAGATTTTTGACAGCTGATGATTTTGTGCCTTGAAATAACATTGCATTCGCCTCATAATCTAAACGTGGTTAAAAGAGACAAGATGTGTGTGCATATGTAATTCATTGAGTGACTTGATTATATTGAATGACATTTAAAACATCTAACTGCCACAGTTAAAAAAAAGCAGCTGTATTAACCAACTGTCATTGAATACAATGTCGCCAACAGGAAGTGGCACCTGTACTCTTGATAACGTCACAGAGAGATAAGAACTAAAAAAACAACAGACTAGATGGGTGACCAAAGACAGGTAAGTCCAAACTCATATCCTACAAACAGGTTAACTGTGCCCTGTTATTGCCATTGCCAACAAGCCTATAAAACAAGATGATGGGAAACATTTCCTTTTATAGTATTTACTTCTTTCGTATTTGGTAAAAAATAGATTTGCATAGTCTAGTGAATGATATGGATGCCACCCTGGTGCAGAAGGAGTACTAATAGAGCAATTTTAAGATGATTGTAGTTCGTGAGACATCAACTGCTTAAGGAACTATATTGCAAAACACTGGTTTTCAAATGTTTACTTCGGTTTATCAAGGCATGGTTTCTTCACAACCAAAGACTTGCGGATTCATTATTTAAGAAGAAATTACAGGGCGCCAAGTTGTGGACCTGTAATTAGCAGCGTAACCAATTTTGCATCCATTCAGTTAATCTTAACTTCATCTTGACCTGTGTCTAAGACAAGGACACAACAAAGGGAACTATTGATTTTAGAAATCTACAAGGTAATGTTGTCTTTACATTGAGCCATGCAGAAGGTGAGGTAAGGTAATGTTGTCTTTACATTGAGCCATGCAGAAGGTGAGATAAGGTAATGTTGTCTTTACATTGAGCCATGCAGAAGGTGAGATAAGGTAATGTTGTCTTTACATTGAGCCATGCAGAAGGTGAGAAAAGGTAATGTTGTCTTTACATTGAGCCATGCAGAAGGTGAGATAAGGTAATGTTGTCTTTACATTGAGCCATGCAGAAGGTGAGATAAGGTAATGTTGTCTTTACATTGAGCCATGCAGAAGGTGAGATAAGGTAATGTTGTCTTTACATTGAGCCACGCAGAAGGTGAGATAAGGTAATGTTGTCTTTACATTGAGCCACGCAGAAGGTGAGATAAGGTAATGTTGTCTTTACATTGAGCCATGCAGAAGGTGAGATAAGGTAATGTTGTCTTTACATTGAGCCATGCAGAAGGTGAGATAAGGTAATGTTGTCTTTACATTGAGCCATGCAGAAGGTGAGATAAGGTAATGTTGTCTTTACATTGAGCCATGCAGAAGGTGAGATAAGGTAATGTTGTCTTTACATTGAGCCATGCAGAAGGTGAGATAAGGTAATGTTGTCTTTACATTGAGCCATGCAGAAGGTGAGATAAGGTAATGTTGTCTTTACATTGAGCCATGCAGAAGGTGAGATAAGAACTGGGATGCTCATTCAGGGATTCAATTCACTTAAACTGCCCAGCAATCTGAAACCAAATCAAGTGTTTACTTTGTTCTCATCGACGTAAACAATGTTACGTACGTTTGAGCACATGAAAAAACACACAGAAAGATGCCCGTCGTACAGCAACCCATTTAGTTGACGAGATATCAAGCTGGACATTTTACAAAGTGAACAGCGAGGGTGAATATGTGAATTGGAAGACATAATAAACACACGTGACCATTATTGTATACCTATCATTGAAATTTGAGTGCTAATTTTGGTTTGATTTGAAGAGATTCATAACCCCTTTTTGTTATGATCGAAACATGGTTCATAATATAGACTCAATATGAACAAAGAAAGTTGAATAAAACACACAAGAACAGAGTGAGCACTGTTTAGTGGATACTAAGTGATAAGGTTGATAAGGCTACTTACAGGAATACATGCATGTTATCGTTCCATAACATACTAAGTGTTAACTACGTCTGGTACATTTGGTCCCGACACAATTCATGAACCACTTATATTAAAACAAACATTATGGCCAAAAAATTAAAAACATTAATATTTGAAATGAAAAGGTGAGAACGCCTGTGTGATATCGTTTTATTAACAACTATGTGCACACTCAACGTGACATCATTTACAAGTTATACCCATAAAATGTTAGCGTGTGACACATATTTGAGCGATCAAATTCATACTAGGTGATGAATGGTCCGGTGCTCAAGAGACAAGTATTGAACTCATCAAGTGTCTATTCAAAGTGAAATGACAATACGTGCCCCTGTATGTTAGTAAACCTGGTTTTGAATGGGAATAGATGACAAACTCAAAGGACAGGTTAACGTCAAGACCTATGTCAACATCACAGACGCGTTGCTAGGCCGTACATCCTGTCCTAAACATTAACGTCAGCCAATAAGCCTTCGATAAGCTCTCAGAGTCGTTTTCAAAGTTTCTAAACACCCGCAACACTGACAACCACTTCCCAATGGTGTAGTCATGGTGAGCCCAGTTTTGTAGAGGTGGGGACCTCACAGAATGAGGTGGACACAGAGTGGACACAGGGCACCTAAAACATTGATGTTTGCATAGGGAGGATCCTAGTGTGTACACAATCCAGCGCCATCGAAAGTGGTTCATTCTAATGTTCTTTGTTATACCGGTTATTCGGGTGAGAAAAGGAAAATCCAGAATATATAAACCAGCAAACAAACATGAAAACAACAAGACGTCATAGTTTGAATAGGTTGTCAGGACAGGGTTGTATTTTAGAGCAACAGAGGAAATGTCCTTATGAGGCAACTTCATTCAGTGAATCTTTGTGAACAAAAGTAGATTCCCTGTACAAATGACAAATAGTGCACAAGCAGATTCATAAATACCCTAATTACCAACCACAGAACTGGTTCAAAGGAAGCAAATGTGAATTTCTTTCTAATTAGCCGTACGTTGTAGAAAGCTAAATGTTTACAAGATAAACAGGTGTTTTGAGTGTTGACTTAATTGTCCACTCTTTCAGGAGTTCAGTCAAGTAATTTGTTATTTTTTCTGAATCCAATATGTTTATTTTCATGAACACATAACAATTAGCTTTTCAATTAAATGTGTCTACATCAGTAGAAACAAAATGAAATACACATTTATTTTGATCAGAAAATACTCAGAGGCCGACTAAGAATAGTTAAAGACGACGTTCTCCAGATTTACGACACTGCTAATGGCTTCTTCAATCGAGTATGACCTTTGAGACCAATGTTGGATTGCAATTCATGACACACTTTTGAGCATACATTTGAATCTATTCAATGTTTTGCATTAATTCATTTATTAAAGTATTAGTTACAGACAATGACATTCCTTAATATTCCTTTAAATCCAGAATAGCACGAATTCTGGGGATTTAGTTGGTAGGAAGACGTTTTAAAGTTAAAGCGAGTTGTTAGTTGGGTTACAATTCTTGACAAACAGCCCAGAACCCGTCTAAACATAAATAGCAGTTATTTTTATTTTATTTTATTTTTGTTGTTTTATTTTATACAAAAATATTCTACGATTTTGTTACGATAAATACTTCCAACGACATACCACAACATCGCAGCATCTATGCCGTTTTAAACAAAAGGTTAATCATTCCTATATGTTGTAATACTCAAAAGTATTTGCTTGCACGACCTCACTGCATTCAATCATTACGTTTAAGGCAGAATACTTCCAGAATATACATTCTGGATTTATTCCAGTTATTCTTAGAGATAACCTCACGTGCTGGGAGATATGCATTTCCCTGTAGAATTGATTAAAACAACATTATATTGTTGATGGCTCCACGTTTGGTCAAAAAACAGTGCATGACAACTGTGTCATTGCTGCAGTCTCACTTCTTAAGGGCCAAAAAGATGGAGTACATTCAAATGAATGAAATGTAATGAATTGGAATTTTCCAACAAGATGTTTCTGGAATGAAATGCAGCGTCTTGATTTTGTTTACTTGAGTGCAGCATACGTGGCCTGCATTTGCAATACACAGCAGGTGATAAACAACCCAAATATTACATTCCTTTCGACAGTCCTCTGCAAAACATTCATCTGTGAACCCATCTGTTTTTTCTTGAGGGGGTTGCTCATTATTTGACTCCGTGTTGCCATTTAAAGGTGGATTATTTTTAAATTGGCTTAATCAGTTGAAGAACAGTTCATCTTTCGCCAGTTGGATGAAGAACATGATAATATATTGATAAGGAGGGGGCTGTCTTACTAAAAGGACTCCACCAGGGATGAACACTGGTTGCTTTCACCTTCACACCCAGTCTGGCCCCAACTGGTAACACGGTTAGCAATTTCAAGTCGGTTAACACTTTTGAGTTGTATTTACTTACATTTTAGTCATGTGACCCTTTGTCCCCTTTTTATTGTTCAAAATGATCTCCAGAAAGGGATCTGTGAAATGTATGGCCCTGGAAGGAAGCGGAGGACTTTTGACGGTTCCCTCAAACGAAACAAAACAACACATTGCGGTGTCATCGAGACGATTCAAATACAAGAACCCTGGTGTTAACGTCTCGCAACATCGAGACCCATTTTACACACGACTTTGAAGTCTCCATGGTGATCCTTCAGTAGTACACGAGGCTGGAATTATTGTGACAAAAACAAAGACGGATGCAGTAATTCCTCGGCAACATCTTATAGAAAAAAACAGTTGTTACTTTGGCAGTTAGTATTCGAGGAGCTCTGACGAGAAGGACTTTGGGTACCCGGGTTCGGTACCGCTCGGTGCACCCTCGCCTCGGAGCACCCTCGCCTCGGAGCTCCGCTAGCAGATCAGAGCGTAGGGGTGCTTTGGGAGTTGTTTTGGCGGTGGTGGTGGTGTTGTTGTTGTTGTTGTTGTTGGTGTTGTGGGTGGAAGCGAGGAGGTTACAGTGTCAGAACGGACGGACCTGACCCGACCCGACTAGATGTTGGTCTCCCGCTGTATCGCCTCCCCGTCTTTGGCGTCCTCCTTGGCCAGCGCAACTGTGGCTTTGTCGTCCCCTTCAGACCCCTTCTGGTACTGCACGGCGTCGGGGTCGTCCGTCTCAGTCCGTTTGTACGCGGCGGCCTGCTTACGCTCGCGCTCCAGCAGTCTGTAGTTGATGAAGTTGCCGATGAAGAGCCAGATGCTGGCGATGATCACCACCACCCCGCAGCAGAAGTACATGTGCTTGTAACTTTTGGTGATGTCCACCAGTTTGCCTGGAAGAAAGCGAAAGGTTGAATCAAAAACGAATCTGTTAAAACCTTTCAATTCAATAAAAAAGTAACGGTGGGTTTAGTCACGAGCCTATTGGTTTTATGCATGAGGGCGATTTTCAACCACTTGGATCAAACAAACACGCTACACTCTATGAATTAAAAACATACGGAGAATAATAATTTGTTATCTGAACACTTGTTTGTTGTTTGTGGTCAGGATGATGTAATCGCCTTTGCAATACTCTGCCTATTGGCTCTTTATAATAAGCAATTTCTCTTGCTTATTGTAAAATCCTCCGACCAAACGAAAGGTCTGGAGCACTTCAGGTGCTTGATACCCCCACTTTTAAAAAGGTCAGGCAGCGAGCAACGTGATAAATAGACGTAAAAAAACTACAAACAACACAAACACCAGAACCCCCCCCCCAGAACGCGACAACACTCGCGTGGGGCGCCGGGGCGGGGGGGCGGGGGGGGGGGGGGGGGGGGGGGGGGGGGTTCCAGACGTCCCGTACCTGCCAGCGGCGGTCCGAGCAGCACCGGGCAGCACTCCACGATGGTGGTGAGCCCCACGGCGCTGGAGAAGCGGGGCGCCCCCACCAGGTCCATCAGCGTCTCGAACAGCACCGAGCTCACCATGCCGAAGGCGAACCCGAAGAACACGGCGTACACCACCAGGCCCGTGTAGTCGTTGACCAGCGGACACAGGACGTGGCACACGCCGTTGTACAGCACGGCGAAGCAGAAGAAGTACTGGATGCGCGGCCGGATCCAGCGCGAGTTGGCCAGCAGCCCCATGGAGGGCCGGGCGAACATGTCCACGAAGGCCAGGATGGAGAGCAGGAAGGCGGCCGAGTACTCGTCCACGCCCATGTCCTTGGCGTAGGCGGCCAGGAACACGATGGGCGAGAAGAAGCCCAGGAACATGATGACGTTGCCCGACAGGTAGATGAGGAAGCCGCGGTGCTTGAAGAGCGACAGGTCCAGGTACTTGTTCACCGTCTCCCAGGCGCTCAGCTTCTCCGGCTTGGAGCCGGCGGCAGCGGCGGCGGCGAGGGCGGCGGGGGCCAGCTCCTCGTCCTCCTTGCGCCCCTGGCCCGGGGGCGGGGCCAGGGGCCTCATGAGGGCCCCGGCCACGCAGCAGTTGAGCAGGATGCCACCCAGGATGAGGAAGCTGCCGCGCCAGCCGAAGGCGTTGAACAGGTACTGGTTGAAGGGCGCCAGGGTGCTGAGGAACACCGGGCTGCCGGCCATCGCCATCCCGTTGGCGATGGGACGCTTCTTGAAGAAGTACTTGCCGATCATCGTCAGCGCTGGCTGGAGGTTGAAGGCGAGGCCCAAACCTGAATAACGATAGACATTTATTAGTCTATGCCATAACTCACAGCTAATTCATTTGAAATCATATTCATGTTACCATAAACATGAATAAAAACAACAACAAACTTTATTGATCCCTGAGGGGAACACAAGGTGCGTCAGCGGTACGCCGTTAAAAATGAAAGAAAGCGAATATATGCCTTATTCAAATACTACTAATGCCATATGACCTATGCCACCACAAACAGTTAGACAATTTCCACAACCATTAACCCAAACCCAAAAACAAGAGATGGCTCTCTCTGTCTATTTATAACTGCGATCTAAGAAGCCCAGCGCTTAGCGGGCGAACGCTAAACGGGCTTAGCTGGGCTTAGATCTGGGCTCCATGCCTCACCTCCGATGACCCCGATGCAGACGTACAGCTGCACGATGTTGTTGCAGAAGGAGGCCGAGATCATGCCGATGGAGCACAGGAAACCGCCCATGATCATGATGGGCCTGCAGCCATACTTGTTCACCAGGATACTGCTAATGGGCCCTGGTGAATACAACAACACACAATATGTAAACATACGGCCAAGATGGGAGTGGGGGAGAGGGAGGAGGGGGGGGGGGGGTTCATTTATTTGTCATACATTTTTTATATCCGTTTTTTTGAGCCGACATATATTCATCTAATTATGCGTCAAGCGATTTGAGATATTGAACTTTTAAAATAAATAAAGCTGAAACTCGAAGAGGTATATTCCTGTGTCTGCCATAATGTCAATGTCACTAATGGAGGCAATTAGATCAAATGGCAATTTTAAAAAGCAGCTGACCAGAAGCTAATGGGCCGGTTGAAAAAACATGTACCATTAAAAAAAAAATTAACAATATTACTCAAGGACGCTTACAGGTTAGGGCTGCAGACATCGGGGCTTGTCGGCGAGGAATCCAACACCCTAAAACCACTAGACTACCCTGCACCACAGTATAGTAGCCAGCAAATCATTGTCTAGCAAAACAAACCCAGGGTCAATGAGTAAGGCACATTACCATGGTTGTGTCAGTCATTGTGTCTTTAAAAAATAAATCATTGACAAGCAAAAGAAGTCATCTGACATTTTCCCTGCATGAATCCCCCCCCTTCCCCCCCGCCTCCCTTTTTTCCTTTGTAGTTTGTCCTTGAGGAAACAAGTTCAGCTCATCTGCATACAGGGCTGTGATCAGTATTCGGATCTCAGGGACCCTCATTGGCCGAGCCCACACACACACACACACACACACACACACACACACACACCATTACAGTGAGGACCAAACTCAGGCCAAGCTAAATATACCATGTTCCGCTTCCCAAACGGGAATGACACATTATGTCCCATATCTTTCCGTGACCCTTGTGGATATGTATAGTAAACGGAGCAAAGCACTGGATACACAGACATGCCTCCAAATCGCCCACCAGTTTTTATTTTGTGTTCTTGTTTTGTGCGTTTCGCATTACATTTATTGACTTGGCACGTCCGACCGTCTCATAAAGTTGTACGTCCACGTGTTCGTGCTGCAGAGCGTACCTCCGGGCCCTGGGCGGAGTCGCTTTATGGCAACATGTTCGTGCTGCATAGCGTACCTCCGGGCCCTGTGCAGAGTCGCTTTATGGTTAACATGGCAGATAACTCAGTGAAGGGATATCCTCGTCCCCGTGCGTGACATAACCACCGCCGCCGCATGGAACCACACCTCTCACTGGAATCGAGGAGCGTAGTCAAATATGAAACAGTTCACACACTCTCCGTGTGACTTGTTGACACCATCACTGGAGCTAGACCGAGATGACCTTTCTTGTTTTTAAAACCACGACAAAATGAATCGGGGGGGGGGGGGGGGGGGGGGGGGGGGGGGGCGTATTAAAACCTTAATCTTCCCCTTATCCTTTCAATGCGTTCAGGAGCAGAAGCTATTGTCTTTGATGACGGTGAGGTCATTGTCACTAGTGATTATCACGTGGCTGCTTTGTACTGACTGTGGAAACTATTTCTTTTTTTGGCAGTTGACAAGAGACAGCGTCAATCTTTTACGAGCTAACCCAACCAGGCCTACAGGGTGGACAGGTGGTTGATGAGGCCGTCGTCAAACAAACCGCACAAAAGAGATCTGGGTGCGCTGTAACGTGAAGCCAAAATCCTACGGAGCCAAATTTCTCCTCAATCCTTGTAGCGTGACACAAGAAAACGGGAATCGTATGGTTTTAAGGGAACAATGCCCCCAAAGAGCGAGTGTAGCACGGTTCGAATAGGACTCGAGTCTCATTTGGACGGGAAAATTCAAAAACATTCATTCACGTCCTTCCCGACACAGCCATGTGTTGACTTTATCAAAATGTCTGTAGGCAAAACATTTTTGTCCAGAGATCAGAGGTACTGGTTAGCATATTTGGCAATGCAAATGTCAATAAATAGGACCTCATTGTACTCTCCTGCTCTTTGACACAAAGTCAAATAGATCAACCGGGGGATCTGGAACAAAGGCATTTGCTAATGTTAGGAGCAGCCTTTATGCCAAACACTGACAGTAGAGCAAATATGTTAGCAACGCCCACGGGAGATGGGATTGCTCAGGGGGCTATCGGTTCTGAATGAGTAACGTTTGTATATATACATTATACACTAAACACGTACTATTAAAAGGCTGGAGAACCAGTGTAATGGCCGACACCCCATGCATAAACAGTTGAGTCAATATTTGCACGTCACTTCAGCTGAGGGCCACTTGTGCGGGAGGAAAATTAACCGTCTCTCTTGTATCCTGGAAGCTCGGCGGTAACCACGGCACTGGTGGGTTTGCTCGCAGTCGCTCCGTGCAAGGAACGAGTTTCTAAGCATTTAATCAGTCAAAAGACCAGTGGTTTTCCACCTTTGGGTCACGACCCATATGTTGGCTGGTAGCAGTGGACCTAGTGGGGTGGACTCAACGTTTGATAAAGCTTTTATTATAAGGCTTTTTTTCAAGAACATATATAAATGCCTTCATTTCTTTGTGGTTTATTTGATGGTGGATGTGTTTGAAGGCTGAAGAAGCGGACTGCTGCATTGATGAACAGTATGCATAGAGACAGCGTCATCACCTCACTCACATTTATGACCCGGTAATGAGCATGTATTACTAATTTCCCTTGGGGCCAAAGGTAACTCCACAGTCGGGTCAGTGCAAGAAAGACTTCAGGAACCCCTGGAATAACTACGACGACGACATTATGGGTCAAGACAGAGTCTAGTTATTATAACCGAGTACCCGAGTAATTAAACCCGAGTAATTATACCCGATTACCTGACTAATTATATGAATCAACAGCGTTGACATATGAGTTATAAAAGTGGAGCAAAAGATACCCCCATTTAATTAGACGTATCCATTGAGTAAGTAAAAGGGAGAAAAATGGTTGGCTGTTCAGTGCAGACAGGTGTGGGGAAGTTCTGCCGAAGAAGAGTGGTAAAAAACGCTGTTGAATGGGAGGAAGGCACTTTATACAGGCCAGTCAATATTTGCCATGTCTTACAAAATCTCCAGTATTTGTTTTACATTTCCATGGATTTGAGCACCTCGGTGAAATGCACTTAGACTTTTTTTGTGGAACCTTCTGAGGAAAGTTTTGATGCACAGTTAAGCAATTTATAAAACATCCACAACATCAAAAGCACTAAAACGATGTTATATTTGTATAGCTTCAAGTTGCACCTGCCAACAACTTGTACCATCTGAAGTTTTGGAAAATTGCCATTGAGTCAAGGTGAAAATAGTGACCATTCAATTTTTGCCGTCTGTATCAGCTTAAGTACTCAGCCATTATGCTTCATGCTCAGCCATCTCCAATAAAAATTCAAAAAGAGGATGAGAAAAGATGGCATTTTCAAATTGTTCCCTCCTGGTGGGCAGTTTAACCCTATGGCTTTTGGCATGTTTACCTCTGTAAACATCTCGTGGTTTTGTTTAAACCTACAGCTGTTAGCGTTCCCCGAAGCATAGTTCTGATGTGTGTGTTCAACGTGATCTCCGACCGGAATGACAACATGGGTCATTGCTCAATATGACCCAAAACGACCCATATGACCGTCTGCCTAGTCCGTCCCAAAGAAGAAGAAATCCGTCATCCGTGGGCCAATCGAAATTCTGCGTTTTTAGTGATAGAAAAAAAATCTACCAGCGGTATTAATGTGTCATGTGTTATCCTGTTACAATTGTCTTTTTTTCTTCTTTTTTTTTGGATGATGAACCTTTCAAAGGATTTTTCGGCGGAAGCAAAGCGAACACAAACTTCCGTTGTGCTCCACAAAAACACGTCGTCCTAATCCGTCCCAAAGAACGGGAATAAACGTCATCCCTGGGTCCCTCAAATCTACGTTTTTACTGAAAGAACATCACCAGTTACATCAAATAGCACTGAACACAGCCGGTCAGATGGCTAACGTTACACAACGCGAAGACACCGATTCAAACAACACGCAAGCTGCGTGGCTTCAGGGACAGCGGCTTCCACACGAATCACCATGGCAACGATAGAAAACGTTGCATTACATAACCTAAACATAATAGCCATTCACCAATTGAAAATTCCTAAAATAAAATGCACATTTATCGCTGGCTATCGTATCAAAGCGCATTTTAATGCCGAAACTATCTTAAAATGTTGCATTTTGCACAGAGAATATAACGTCATCCATTTTGTTTTGGCAGACAGAACCTTGACCCACGTGACGTGTTGCTGCTTCTTCGGCCAGTCGACAGGGGGCGCTGGGGTCGTTTTGGGTCATATCATTACTACTAATTATTATTACTAAACGACCTACTCTGTCGTTTAGGTCGGAGGTCACGCTGGTGCGTTTCTGCCAATACTAGTGTGTTCACCAGAAACACTTTAGCCCACGCGGCCTCTCATGAGAACGCAATGTCCACCCCAACCTTCTCTTTCTGACCCCTCCTGCTCATACAATTTTGCTTGTATGCTTGTTGTTCTCAGACCCACTTGTACGTCACGTTGGATAAAAGGCTTCCCCTAAACTGACTCCAGGTCAGTAAAAGCCAAAGCTCACAGGCCTCACCCAACACATAAAACTCAGGGTGTGTGTGTGGGAGTTTCACCAAACCTAACCATGGGGGGGGGGGGGGGGGGGGGGGGGGGGGGGGGGGCGGGGCTTACCTCCGGCGTACATGACGGCCAGCATGATGGAGGAGATCCAGGCCGTCTGGCTGTAGGTCGCCCCGAAGATCTTCTGGATGTCCTTGAAGAAGACGGTGGTGGCCTTGGGGAAGGCGTAGGAGAAGCCGATGGAGATGAAGGCTCCCAGGACCACCACCCAACCCCAGCCGCCATCTGGGGGGTCCACCACGGCCACACCGCTCGCCGGGGGTGGCATCGCAGGCCTCGCTCTGGACGAAGGGACAGGGTGGGTGGGTGGGCGGGCGGGCGTGGAGATGGATGTTCACTGCAGACGAGGAGGAGGAGAAGAAGAAGCAAGGTCACGCTATTGGCTCGTCGGGAGCACTCGCCGCGCTCGCCATTCACCCGGGCTGAACCCTTATTGACAGCACAGCGGTGTGGGAACCCGGAGCGGAAAAGAAAAAGGGAGGACTTGGAAGTGGGGCGGGATCTGTCTCCAATGTGACCTGCCTGCGGAGAAGGACATACCAGCTGAGCCGGAACAAGAGCATGTGCAAACATAGCAGCGCACACACACACACACACACACACACACACACACACACACGCGCACATGTAGCCACACTAAAAGAGGTCAAACACTCATTTTACCTGAGTGACCAAACAATGCCCCGCCCACTTCTTGGCTCTACCAAAAGAATGGCCTCAGGTGATTGCAACAACCCCCCTCCATGCACGCACACACACACACACACACACACACACACACACACACCTTTATCTCCTTCCCCGAGGCAGAGAAGTGGAAAAGTGGGAGGAGCTTGAAGGCAGCGATAGAGTGGGAGGGGTGGGGTGGGGGTCAAAATCAGGTGCTACTGTTTACAAAGCAAACAAAACAATCATGTGTTAGGCAAAGCTGAGAGCAGTAATTGTGCTTTTAACAAAACACACACACACACACAAACACACTATAGAAGTAGTAAGCTCTGGCTAATCACATTATTTTCGCCTTCCTAATCCTCAACGTATTGCTTTTTTACCCCCTTCCTCCACCGATAATCTCACTGCACATTGGTAAACGTACACACGGACAATCTGCACAGCAACTGTGCGAGTTCAGGAGTAGGCGTACAGGACAAATAAAAGCTTGAGAAGAATCAATACTTTTGCGTTGACCTTTTCGGCACGGCGCGTATCGAGTTTGTGATGAGTGAAGCATAAAACAAAACCGCCCCGTCATAAGCAGCTCGGTCAGGAATCACTCACACGAGATGGAAATGCACTTTAGTTTGGCGGTTATGGTTCCACTCTTTTCTGGTGCTCGCTGCTGTAGCGTTTAAAGCATGAAATACAGATGTCAGCTACAGAACACCAACAGCATACCAACATTTGACAACAGGGAGCACTATACCACCCCCCATGGGGTACACCAGGTATCTGAACCCACATACAATGCAGAGCAGAACCGTGGTGGTGGTGGTGGTGGTGGTGGTGGTGGTGGTGGTGGTGGTGGTGGGCGAAATTCTGCTCAGCACACTTCACTTCGCAGAGTGTGTGTTTGGGGTGGAAGGTCTTAAATTGACCGCCTATCAAGTGTACGTGCGTTTCGTTGGACCGCGTTAGCCGTCAGCTGATGACGAGTGTCCCGCCAGAACTGGCTACGCCCATAAATGATTAAAGACACGAGGGGAACACCCCCATGACAGCAAAGGGTCCTATTAAGAGGTGAAACGCGAAGACCACAGCAGTGAAAACGCAACACAAATCACAGGACAGGGAAACTCAACACTCCATTAATTCGACACGTCATCAGGTACTGTAGATGGTTGGGGCGTCTCCTTCAAAGAGGTCTACAGGTTAGGCTGCAGACTATGGGGGGGGGGGGGGGGGGGGGGGGGGATCTAACCCAGACCCTTTTGAATGGGAGTCGGACACTCTAACCACCTGACTACCCCATCGTGTGCATGCCAGACCCCACGAGTGGAGGGTTTCAAATCATGTGAACTAACGCCTCTGTGACTCTGGAGGAAGGGATGCTGCAGTGGTGCTTGTCTTTAAAAGGAGACACATGGGGAGTTCTAACCCTAACCATAACCCTACAAAACAGTCAAACTAACGAAACGGGAAGGCAGGTTTCAGTGTAGGAATGATCGGAGAAGGTATGAACGGCGCACACGGGTCTCCTCGCGTTGTCACTGTC
>JACYXH010000615.1:557500-614237 GCA_026745465.1 Lota lota | reverse complement strand
GAAGGACAGTGGACGGAGGAGGAAGGACTGGGGACGGAGGAAGGACAGTGGACGAAGGAGGAAGGACAGTGGACGAAGGGGGAGAAAGGACGGGGACGAAGGAGGAGGAGGAGGACGGGGGAGGAAGGATGGCGGACGAAGGAGGAGGGATGAAGGAGGAAGGACAGTGGACGAAGGAGGAAGGAGGAGGACGGGGAAGGAAGGACGGGGACGAAGGAGAAGGAAGGACAGTGGACAAAGGAGGAAGGACGGGGACGAAGGAGGAGGATGAAGGACAGGGACGAAGGAGGAGGAGGAAGGAAGGACAGGGACGAAGGAGGAAGGACGGGGACGAAGGAGGAGGAGGAAGGAAGGATGGCGGACGAAGGAGGAGGACGAAGGAGGAGGAGGAGGAGGAAGGAGGAGGAGGAAGGAAGGACAGTGGACGAAGGAGGAAGGACAGGGACGAAGGAGGAAGGACAGGGACGAAGGAGGAAGGACAGTGGACGAAGGAGGAGGAAGGACGGGGACGAAGGACAAAGGAGGAAGGACGGGGACGAAGGAGGAGGAGGAAGGACAGGGACGAAGGAGGAGGAAGGACAGTGGACGAAGGAGGAAGGACGGGGACGAAGGAGGAGGAGGAAGGAAGGATGGCGGACGAAGGAGGAGGACGAAGGAGGAGGAGGAGGAAGAACTGGGGAGGAAGGACGGGGGAGGAAGGACGGGGACGAAGGAGAAGGAAGGACAGTGGACAAAGGAGGAGGAGGAAGGACAGTGGACGAAGGAGGAAGGACTGGGGAGGAAGGACAGTGGACGAAGGAGGAAGGACTGGGGAGGAAGGACGGAGGAGGAAGAAGGACGGGGGAGGAAGGACGGAGGAGGAAGAAGGAGGAAGGACGGTGGACGGAGGAGGAGGAAGGACTGGGGACAGAGGAAGGACAGTGGACGAAGGAGGAAGGACAGTGGACGAAGGAGGAAGGAGGAGGACGGGGGAGGAAGGACGGGGACGAAGGAGGAGAAGGAAGGACAGTGGACAAAGGAAGAAGGACGAAGGAGGAAGGACGGGGACGAAGGAGGAGGAGGAAGGACAGGGACGAAGGAGGAGGAGGGACAGTGGACGAAGGAGGAGGAGGAAGGACAGGGACGAAGGAGGAGGAGGAAGGACGGGGACGAAGGACAGGGACGAAGGAGGAGGAGGAGGACGGGGGAGGAAGGATGGCGGACGAAGGAGGAGGGATGAAGGAGGAGGAGGAAGGAGGAAGGATGGCGGACGAAGGAGGAGGAGGAAGGAGGAGGAGGAAGGAAGGAGGAAGGACGGGGACGAAGGAGGAAGGATGGGGACGAAGGATGAAGGAGGAAGGACAGTGGACAAAGTGAGAAGGACGAAGGAGGAAGGACGGGGACGAAGGATGAAGGAGGAAGGACAGTGGACAAAGGAAGAAGGACGAAGGAGGAAGGACGGGGACGAAGGAGGAAGGACAGGGACGAAGGAGTAGGAGGAAGGAAGGACGGCGGACGAAGGAGGAGGAGGAAGGACGAAGGAGGAAGGACAGTGGACGAAGGAAGAGGGATGAAGGCGGAGGAGGAAGGAGGAAGGAGGAGGACGAAGGAGGAGGAGGAAGTACGGGGACGAAGGAGGAAGGACGGGGACGAAGGACAGTGGACGAAGGAAGAAGGAGGAAGGACGGGGACGAAGGAGGAAGGACAGTGGACGGAGGAAGGAGGAGGAGGAAGAACTGGGGAGGAAGGACGGAGGAGGAAGGACTGGGGACAGAGGAAGGACAGTGGACGAAGGAGGAAGGAGGAAGGACAGTGGACGAAGGGGGAGGAAGGACGGGGACAAAGGAGAAGGAAGGACAGTGGACGAAGGAGGAAAGAGGGGGACGAAGGAGGAGGGATGAAGGAGGAAAAACTGGGGAGGAAGGACGGAGGAGGAAGGACTGGGGACGGAGGAAGGAGGAAGGACAGGGACGAAGGAGGAGGAGGAAGGACAGTGGACGAAGGAGGAAGGACTGGGGAGGAAGGACAGGGGAGGAAGGACAGAGGAGGAAGAAGGATGGAGGAGGAAGAAGGAGGAAGGACGGTGGACGGAGGAAGGAGGAGGAGGAAGGACTGGGGACAGAGGAAGGACAGTGGACGAAGGAGGAAGGAGGAGGACGGGGGAGGAAGGACGGGGACGAAGGAGGAGAAGGAAGGACAGTGGACAAAGGAAGAAGGACGAAGGAGGAAGGATGGGGACGAAGGAGGAGGAGGAAGGACAGGGACGAAGGAGGAGGAGGAAGGACGGGGACGAAGGAGGAGGAGGAGGACGGGGGAGGAAGGATGGCGGACGAAGGAGGAGGGATGAAGGAGGAGGAAGGAGGAAGGATGGCGGACGAAGGAGGAGGGATGAAGGAGGAGGAGGAAGGAGGAGGAGGAAGGAAGGAGGAAGGACGGGGACGAAGGAGGAAGGATGGGGACGAAGGATGAAGGAGGAAGGACAGTGGACAAAGTGAGAAGGACGAAGGAGGAAGGACGGGGACGAAGGATGAAGGAGGAAGGACAGTGGACAAAGGAAGAAGGACGAAGGAGGAAGGACAGGGACGAAGGAGGAAGGACAGGGACGAAGGAGTAGGAGGAAGGAAGGATGGCGGACGAAGGAGGAGGGACGAAGGAGGAGGAGGAAGGACGAAGGAGGAGGAGGAAGGACAGTGGACGAAGGAAGAGGGATGAAGGCGGAGGAGGAAGGAGGAAGGAGGAGGACGAAGGAGGAGGAGGAAGTACGGGGACGAAGGAGGAAGGACGGGGACGAAGGACAGTGGACGAAGGAAGAAGGAGGAAGGACGGGGACGAAGGAGGAAGGACAGTGGACGGAGGAAGGAGGAGGAGGAAGAACTGGGGAGGAAGGACGGAGGAGGAAGGACTGGGGACAGAGGAAGGACAGTGGACGAAGGAGGAAGGACAGTGGACGAAGGGGGAGGAAGGACGGGGACAAAGGAGGAGAAGGAAGGACAGTGGACGAAGGAGGAAGGAGGGGGACGAAGGAGGAGGGATGAAGGAGGAAGAACTGGGGAGGAAGGACGGGGGAGGAAGGACGGGGACGGAGGAAGGACAGGGACGAAGGAGGAAGGACGGGGGAGGAAGGATGGCGGACGAAGGAGGAGGAGGAAGGACGGGGACGAAGGAGGAGGAGGAAGGAGGAGGAGGAAGGACAGTGTACGAAGGAGGAGGGACGAAGGAGGAGGAGGAAGGACGAAGGAGGAGGAGGAAGGACAGTGGACGAAGGACGAGGGATGAAGGCGGAGGAGGAAGGAGGAAGGAGGAGGACGAAGGAGGAGGAGGAAGTATGGGGACGAAGGAGGAAGGATGGGGACGAAGGACAGTGGACGAAGGAAGAAGGAGGAAGGACAGTGGACGGAGGAAGGAGGAGGAGGAAGAACTGGGGAGGAAGGACGGAGGAGGAAGGACTGGGGACAGAGGAAGGACAGTGGACGAAGGAGGAAGGACAGTGGACGAAGGGGGAGGAAGGACGGGGACAAAGGAGGAGAAGGAAGGACAGTGGACGAAGGAGGAAGGACGGGGACGAAGGAGGAAGGACTGGGGACGGAGGAAGGACAGGGACGAAGGAGGAGGAGGAAGGACAGTGGACGAAGGAGGAAGGACTGGGGAGGAAGGACAGTGGACGAAGGAGGAGGAGGAAGGACAGTGGACGAAGGAGGAAGGACTGGGGAGGAAGGACAGTGGACGAAGGAGGAAGGACTGGGGAGGAAGGACAGTGGACGAAGGAGGAAGGAGGAGGACGGGGGAGGAAGGACGGGGACGAAGGAGGAGAAGGAAGGACAGTGGACAAAGGAAGAAGGACGAAGGAGGAAGGACGGGGACGAAGGAGGAGGAGGAAGGACAGGGACGAAGGAGGAGGAGGAAGGACAGTGGACGAAGGAGGAAGGACGGGGACGAAGGAGGAAGGACGGGGACGAAGGACAGGGACGAAGGAGGAGGAGGAGGACGGGGAGGAAGGATGGCGGACGAAGGAGGAGGGATGAAGGAGGAGGAGGTAGGAGGAAGGATGGCGGAGGAAGGAGGAGGAAGGAAGGAGGAAGGACAAGGACGAAGGAGGAAGGATGGGGACGAAGGACGAAGGAGGAAGGACGGGGACGAAGGAGGAGGAGGAAGGACAGGGACGAAGGAGGAGGAAGGACGGGGACGAAGGAGGAAGGACGGGGACGAAGGACAGGGACGAAGGAGGAGGAGGACGGGGAGGAAGGATGGCGGACGAAGGAGGAGGGATGAAGGAGGAGGTAGGAGGAAGGATGGCGGAGGAAGGAGGAGGAAGGAAGGAGGAAGGACAAGGACGAAGGAGGAAGGATGGGGACGAAGGACGAAGGAGGAAGGACGGGGACGAAGGAGGAGGAGGAAGGACAGGGACGAAGGAGGAGGAAGGACGGGGACGAAGGAGGAGGAGGAAGGAGGAAGGACGGGGGAGGAAGGATGGCGGACGAAGGAGGAAGGACGGGGACGAAGGAGGAGGAGGAAGGACTGGGGAGGAAGGACAGAGGAGGAAGGACGGGGGATGAAGGAGGAGGAGGAAGGACAGGGACGAAGGAGTAGGAGGAAGGAAGGATGGCGGACGAAGGAGGAGGGACGAAGGAGGAGGAGGAAGGACGAAGGAGGAGGAGGAAGAGCAGTGGACGAAGGAGGAGGGATGAAGGCGGAGGAGGAAGGAGGAAGGAGGAGGATGAAGGAGGAGGAGGAAGTACGGGGACGAAGGAGGAAGGATGGGGACGAAGGACAGTGGACGAAGGAAGATGGAGGAAGGACGGGGACGAAGGAGGAAGGACAGTGGACGGAGGAAGGAGGAGGAGGAAGAACTGGGGAGGAAGGACGGAGGAGGAAGGACTGGGGACAGAGGAAGGACAGTGGACGAAGGAGGAAGGAGGAAGGACAGTGGACGAAGGGGGAGGAAGGACGGGGACGAAGGAGGAGAAGGAAGGACAGTGGACGAAGGAGGAAGGACGGGGACGAAGGAGGAGGAGGAGGACAGGGAGGAAGGATGGCGGACGAAGGAGGAGGGACGAAGGAGGAGGAGGAAGGACGAAGGAGGAGGAGGAAGGACAGTGGACGAAGGAGGAGGGATGAAGGCGGAGGAGGAAGGAGGAAGGAGGAGGATGAAGGAGGAGGAGGAAGTACGGGGACGAAGGAGGAAGGATGGGGACGAAGGACGAAGGACAGTGGACGAAGGAAGAAGGAGGAAGGACGGGGACGAAGGAGGAAGGACAGTGGACGGAGGAAGGAGGAGGAGGAAGAACTGGGGAGGAAGGACGGAGGAGGAAGGACTGGGGACAGAGGAAGGACAGTGGACGAAGGAGGAAGGACAGTGGACGAAGGGGGAGGAAGGACGGGGACGAAGGAGGAGAAGGAAGGACAGTGGACGAAGGAGGAAGGACGGGGACGAAGGAGGAGGAGGAGGACGGGGGAGGAAGGATGGCGGACGAAGGATGAGGGATGAAGGAGGAGGAGGAAGGAGGAACGATGGCGGAGGAAGGAGGAGGAAGGAAGGAGGAAGGACAAGGACGAAGGAGGAAGGATGGGGACGAAGGTGAAGGACAGTGGACAAAGGAAGAAGGACGAAGGAGGAAGGACGGGGACGAAGGAGGAGGAGGAAGGACAGGGACGAAGGAGGAGGAGGAAGGACGGGGGAGGAAGGATGGCGGACGAAGGAGGAAGGACGGGGACGAAGGAGGAGGAGGAAGGACTGGGGAGGAAGGACAGAGGAGGAAGGACGGGGGATGAAGGAGGAGGAGGAAGGACAGGGACGAAGGAGTAGGAGGAAGGAAGGATGGCGGACGAAGGAGGAGGGACGAAGGACGAAGGAGGAGGAGGAAGGACAGTGGACGAAGGAGGAGGGATGAAGGCGGAGGAGGAAGGAGGAAGGAGGAGGATGAAGGAGGAGGAGGAAGTACGGGGACGAAGGAGGAAGGATGGGGACGAAGGACGAAGGACAGTGGACGAAGGAAGGAGGAAGAACTAGGGAGGAAGGACGGAGGAGGAAGGACTGGGGACAGAGGAAGGACAGTGGACGAAGGAGGAGGAAGGACGGGGACGAAGGAGGAGAAGGAAGGACAGTGGACGAAGGAGGAAGGACGGGGACGAAGGAGGAGGAGGAGGACGGGGGAGGAAGGATGGCGGACGAAGGAGGAGGGACGAAGGAGGAGGAGGAAGGACGAAGGAGGAGGAGGAAGGACAGTGGACGAAGGAGGAGGGATGAAGGCGGAGGAGGAAGGAGGAAGGAGGAGGATGAAGGAGGAGGAGGAAGTACGGGGACGAAGGAGGAAGGATGGGGACGAAGGACGAAGGACAGTGGACGAAGGAAGAAGGAGGAAGGACGGGGACGAAGGAGGAAGGACAGTGGACGGAGGAAGGAGGAGGAGGAAGAACTGGGGAGGAAGGACGGAGGAGGAAGGACTGGGGACAGAGGAAGGACAGTGGACGAAGGAGGAAGGACAGTGGACGAAGGGGGAGGAAGGACGGGGACGAAGGAGGAGAAGGAAGGACAGTGGACGAAGGAGGAAGGACGGGGACGAAGGAGGAGGACGGGGGAGGAAGGATGGCGGACGAAGGAGGAGGGACGAAGGAGGAGGAGGAAGGACGAAGGAGGAGGAGGAAGGACAGTGGACGAAGGAGGAGGGATGAAGGCGGAGGAGGAAGGAGGAAGGAGGAGGATGAAGGAGGAGGAGGAAGTACGGGGACGAAGGAGGAAGGATGGGGACGAAGGACGAAGGACAGTGGACGAAGGAAGAAGGAGGAAGGACGGGGACGAAGGAGGAAGGACAGTGGACGGAGGAAGGAGGAGGAGGAAGAACTGGGGAGGGAGGACGGAGGAGGAAGGACTGGGGACAGAGGAAGGACAGTGGACGAAGGAGGAAGGAGGAAGGACAGTGGACGAAGGGGGAGGAAGGACGGGGACGAAGGAGGAGAAGGAAGGACAGTGGACGAAGGAGGAAGGACGGGGACGAAGGAGGAGGAGGAGGACGGGGGAGGAAGGATGGCGGACGAAGGAGGAGGGATGAAAGAGGAGGAGGAAGGATGGCGGACGAAGGAGGAGGGATGAAGGAGGAGGAAGGAGGAGGAGGAAGGAAGGAGGAAGGACAGTGGACAAAGGAAGAAGGACGAAGGAGGAAGGACGGGGACGAAGGAGGAGGAGGAAGGACAGTGGACGAAGGAGGAAGGACAGTGGACGGAGGAGGAAAGACTGGGGACGGAGGAAGGAGGAAGGACAGGGACGAAGGAGGAGGAGGAAGGACAGTGGACGAAGGAGGAAGGACTGGGGAGGAAGGACAGTGGACGAAGGAGGAAGGAGGAAGGACGGGGACGAAGGAGGAGGAGGAAGGAGGAAGGACGGGGACGAAGGAGGAGGAAGGACGGGGGAGGAAGGATGGCGGACGAAGGAGGAGGAGGAAGGACGGGGACGAAGGAGGAGGAGGAAGGAGGAAGGAGGAAGGACAGTGGACGAAGGAGGAGGGATGAAGGCGGAGGAGGAAGGAGGAGGACAAGGAGGAGGAGGAAGGAAGGATGGCGGACGAAGGAGGAGGGACGAAGGACAGTGGACGAAGGAGGAGGAGGAAGGACGGGGAGGAAGGATGGCGGACGAAGGAGGAGGGACGAAGGAGGAGGAGGAAGGAGGAGGAGGAAGGAGGAGGAGGAAGGACAGTGGACGAAGGAGGAGGGATGAAGGAGGAGGAGGAAGGAGGAGGACGAAGGATGAGGAGGAAGGAAGGACAGTGGACGAAGGAGGAGGGATGAAGGAGGAGGAGGAAGGAGGAGGACGAAGGAGGAGGAGGAAGGAAGGACAGTGGACGAAGGAGGAAGGACAGGGACGAAGGAGGAAGGAGGAGGAGGAAGGACGGGGACGAAGGAGGAGGAGGAAGGAAGGATGGCGGACGAATGAGGAGGACGAAGGAGGAGGAGGAGGAAGAACTGGGGAGGAAGGACGGGGACGAAGGAGGAAGGACGGGGACGAAGGAGGAAGGACGGGGGAGGAAGGATGGCGGACGAAGGAGGAGGAGGAAGGACGGGGACGAAGGAGGAGGAGGAAGGAGGAGGAGGAAGGACAGTGTACGAAGGAGGAGGGATGAAGGCGGAGGAGGAAGGAGGAAGGAGGAGGACGAAGGAGGAGGAGGACAGAAGGATGGCGGACGAAGGAGGAGGAGGAAGGACGGGGAGGAAGGATGGCGGACGAAGGAGGAGGGACGAAGGAGGAGGAGGAAGGAGGAGGAGGAAGGACAGTGGACGAAGGAGGAGGGATGAAGGAGGAGGAGGAAGGAGGAGGACGAAGGAGGAAGGAGGAGGAGGAAGGACGGGGACGAAGGAAGAGGAGGAAGGAAGGATGGCGGACGAAGGAGGAGGACGAAGGAGGAGGAGGAGGAAGAACTGGGGAGGAAGGACGGGGACGAAGGAGAAGGAAGGACAGTGGACGAAGGAGGAGGAGGAAGGACAGTGGACGAAGGAGGAAGGACTGGGGAGGAAGGACAGTGGACGAAGGAGGAAGGACTGGGGAGGAAGGACGGAGGAGGAAGAAGGACGGGGAGGAAGGACGGAGGAGGAAGAAGGAGGAAGGACGGGGACGAAGGAGGAGGAGGAAGGACGGAGAAGGAAGAAGGAGGAAGGACGGGGGAGGAAGGATGGGGACGAAGGACGAAGGAGGAAGGACAGTGGACGAAGGAAGAAGGACGAAGGACGAAGGACAGTGGACGAAGGAGGAAGGACTGCGGAGGAAGGAGGAGGAGGAAGGACAGTGGACGAAGGAGGAAGGACTGGGGAGGAAGGAGGAGGAGGAAGGACAGTGGACGAAGGAGGAAGGACAGTGGACGAAGGAGGAAGGACTGGGGAGGAAGGACGGAGGAGGAAGGACTGGGGACGGAGGAAGGAGGAAGGACAGGGACGAAGGAGGAGGAGGAAGGACAGTGGACGAAGCAGGAAGGACTGGGGAGGAAGGACAGTGGACGAAGGAGGAAGGATGGGGACGAAGGACGAAGGATGAAGGAGGAAGGACAGTGGACGAAGGAGGAAGGACGGGGACGAAGGAGGAGAAGGAAGGACAGGGACGAAGGAGGAGGAGGAAGGACGGGGACGAAGGAGGAGGAGGAAGGAAGGATGGCGGACGAAGGAGGAGGGATGAAGCAGGAAGGACTGGGGAGGAAGGACGGAGGAGGAAGGACTGGGGACGGAGGAAGGAGGAAGGACAGGGACGAAGGAGGAGGAGGAAGGACAGTGGACGAAGGAGGAAGGACTGGGGAGGAAGGATAGTGGACGAAGGAGGAAGGATGGGGACGAAGGAGGAGGAGGAAGGAGGAAGGAGGAGGAAGGAGGAGGAGGAAGGAAGGAGGAAGGACGGGGGAGGAAGGACGACGGACGAAGGATGAAGGAGGAAGGACAGTGGACGAAGGAGGAAGGATGGGGGACGAAGGAGGAGGAGGAGGAAGGACAGTGGACGAAGGAGGAAGGACTGGGGAGGAAGGACAGTGGACGAAGGAGGAAGGACTGGGGAGGAAGGACGGAGGAGGAAGAAGGACGGGGGAGGAAGGACGGAGGAGGAAGGAGGAAGGACGGGGACGAAGGAGGAGGAGGAAGGACGGAGAAGGAAGAAGGACGAAGGAGGAAGGACGGGGGACGCAGGAGGAGGAGGAAGGACGGGGGAGGAAGGATGGGGACGAAGGATGAAGGAGGAAGGACAGTGGACGAAGGAAGAAGGACGAAGGACGGGGACGAAGGACGGGGACGAAGGAGGAAGGACAGTGGACGAAGGAGGAAGGACTGGGGAGGAAGGAGGAGGAGGAAGGACAGTGGACGAAGGAGGAAGGACAGTGGACGAAGGAGGAAGGACTGGGGAGGAAGGACGGAGGAGGAAGGACAGGGACGAAGGAGGAGGAGGAAGGACAGTGGACGAAGGAGGAAGGACTGGGGAGGAAGGACAGTGGACGAAGGAGGAAGGATGGGGACGAAGGACGAAGGATGAAGGAGGAAGGACAGTGGACGAAGGAGGAAGGACGGGGACGAAGGAGGAGGAGGAAGGACAGGGACGAAGGAGGAGGAGGAAGGACGGGGACGAAGGAGGAGGAGGAAGGAAGGATGGCGGACGAAGGAGGAGGGATGAAGCAGGAAGGACTGGGGAGGAAGGACGGAGGAGGAAGGACTGGGGACGGAGGAAGGAGGAAGGACAGGGACGAAGGAGGAGGAGGAAGGACAGTGGACGAAGGAGGAAGGACTGGGGAGGAAGGATAGTGGACGAAGGAGGAAGGATGGGGACGAAGGAGGAGGAGGAAGGAGGAAGGAGGAGGAGGAAGGAAGGAAGGAGGAAGGACGGGGGAGGAAGGACGGGGGAGGAAGGACGACGGACGAAGGAGGAAGGACAGTGGACGAAGGAGGAAGGATGGGGGACGAAGGAGGAGGAGGAAGGACAGTGGACGAAGGAGGAGGAGGAAGGACGGAGAAGGAAGAAGGACGAAGGAGGAAGGACGGGGGACGAAGGAGGAGGAGGAGGAGGAAGGACGGGGACGAAGGAGGAGGAGGAAGGACGGAGAAGGAAGAAGGACGAAGGAGGAAGGACGGGGGACGAAGGAGGAGGAGGAGGAGGAAGGACGGGGGAGGAAGGATGGGGGACGAAGGAGGAGGAGGAAGGACAGTGGACGAAGGAGGGGGGACGGGGACAAAGGAAGGACGGGGGAGGAAGGAGGAGGAAGAAGGACGAAGGAGGAGGAGCAAGGACGGGGACAAAGGTAGGACGGGGGACAAAGGAGGAAGGACGGGGACGAAGGAAGGAAGAAAATAAGGAGGAAAAAGCAACAAAAGCAAAGGAGGAGAATGAGGAGGAAAAGTAGAACGAGCACAACAGAGTAGGAAGGGGGGGTGGAGGAGGAACAGGATTAAAGGGAAACGAAAAAGACGATATAGCAAGAGGAGAAGGAAGAGAACAACAGCAACAATGGGTTAGGTTATGAGAAAGGGGAACAAGAGGGGGACAAAGAAAGTAGGAGGATCAGAACAGGGGTGAGGAGCGGGTGGATTAGGAAAACGGGAAGAAGGAGCAAGACGAGATTGACGAGTGGCAAGAGAAAGAACACAACAGATGAAGAAAAGGAAGACCATGACGTGAGAATGCAGCAACAGCAGCAACAAGCATAACCGCATAAACAACCAGCAGCATTTATTGTTATGATTGGGAAGCATCTACAGGATGGAGGGTACAAAAACAGTGCACGGTTTAAGTCTGTGTCAATCATTTGTGTTAATCACGCTTCATTTGTTCACGGATCTCAGCAGATGTGGTTACTTTGTAAATACAGTTGTATAACAAAGTATAAATATTTATTGTAACTTTAACCTTAGCTAATTAACTATTCTCTCAAATATACAATTGAACTAAATTATAAATGTCATGTCTCACACATCAGTAACATTGATTGCCGCATTCAATAACGGCTATCAAATCACAGCAAACTAATAAATAAGAACAAAAAAAACCAAGAACAAGAAAACAAATGGGCAGTTAGGAAGAAGGTGGGGAAGGGGAGGAGGATGTACAACACAAACGAGTCACTTCTGCAAAAGTCCACCCACCAGATCTAACCATAACAATATCTGTGGCAATATTTGAAATAAAGGTTTACTTACCTACAAAAGGTTGATAATGTGAAACATTATTACCAGACAGATGAAATCAACAAATACGTTGACGATAGTTGAACTGCCAAAGTCATTAAATTCAATGATGTCATGTACTAGCTATATTAACCAAAGTTATAGTTACATATGAAACTAAAAAATGGCAAGTTTTCAAATGTCTTCATAAAAATATTTCATTTATCTAACGTTTCAAGTAATAGATGTTGTTGTTAAAACAACTTTTGTATTAACTGTTGCTGTGAGTATTTTTCAAATTACCCTGCAATTTACCATTATGATTTATGCAGCTGAAAATTACTGTTACTTTGGTAGTGTTTAGTACTTTTTGGGGTGAAGGGTCCACACACATTTGATGTCTTGGCAAATGCCCTAAATGACATCCATTCACATTTGTACTTTCAGGGGAAAATTGTGAGCTGTTGAATAATTTTGGAGGTGAGGAAAAACTTGCATGGACTACAGATTTTGAAAGTGTCAAACAGTTCTAATAAATATAAATAAAAAACCAAAGCTTCAATTCATTATTTTGCTTTAACAGCATTTGTAAAAGTAAAAGTTACCACATACATTTAATATCAGTGATTTTCTCAGAAGATATCTTACATCTTCCACCACTGCTAATAATTGAGGTGAACTGCAATAATTGCCTTCTTTCTCCTAGCTGTCAATTTTCATATCATAATTTTTGAACTAATTGATAAAAATAGTCTGGTAGGGGTGTGAAATGAAATTACTAACATTTATCAAGTTACAATGGCTGCAGTGGTTTTCTTTCATTTTAGATCCTCCTCTGGCACCACTAGGTGGCATCATTGGACTATTTATCAATTCCATAAACATTGTCCTCACCTGACTTTGGACTCCGTCATCATCTGTGTGGTCCTGCCTCTGATCCCATCAACATGGTGCCCTGCAGACAACACATTTCATTATTTTTGGTGTAACATTTGACATTCTAGCTCATACCATATATTGTGCTCTACATTTTAATAAAAAAATGTACATACAACAATTACATCATACTACAAATGTTGGATTCTTTTTTTAACAACATTATTATTTTCCCCTTCCACTATGATTCATTACCTTTTTGTGCAGACGTTTTTTGGTTATATTTAGTTTTAATCAAAAACCTAAACCTTATCGGATCTTTATACCCATGTGATATTTCTTGCCTGACCATTTCATTTCTAATAATTTTTTGGGTTATCTTTACATTCATTTAAATATTTTTTGCCATTCCTTGCAATAACAATATTTTCAAACTCTTCTATATTACATTTTCGTCCATATTGACATTTACTACTTGTTGGTTAATTTAACAGATATGCCCGTACTCCTCCTCTGGCGCCACTAGATGACGCCATTGGACTTTGCTTTAAAACACAATAGTAAACGATAATTATACGATGTTTCAAATAGGAAATTTAACACAATAATCTACATGTATTCAATAAAAGGTGACAACGGCACCTAATGCTTATTCTATTGGGATCAAATAAAACATGTTATCTGGCATTCTGACACAGAGATGTAGCCCTCCCAGTTAAACGTCAAATACTACTAAAATAGTGTTTCACTGGCTTTTCAATTACATTCAGGGATTACAACTTCAGATAGTCACATCCTTCGACAAAATGTGATACGATCGTTACAAGCATGTGTACAACAATGTAACGACTCAAACGTGACTACATTAAATGCGTAGTCACAAGCACTTCAGTTAAAAAGAACCCTATTCTTTCTAATTAGTCTTATCGTTTCATTTAGAGATTGTGTACTTGGCTTCTTTCAAACTGCACGTCTTTTTGTGACACCGATATATTTACATCGACACACATCGTTCACTGTACAGCGCGACAACCAATGGAAATACAAATGGCGCTGGGCGCCAAAATTCAAATGACGCTCGGCATCTATGAAGACATGCATTACGTTTAAACTATATACCTCGTTCGATGAGCTTCTTCATTCCTTAAAATCCCTTCAAAGTATCTTTACTGTCGTTCTTGGCCTCTGAAATCAACAATTATAACATAAGAGCGCCGTATTCTAAATGCAGTTTGACATTTCCGAAGCACGTCAACAGCGGGCAAAAATTCAAATGCCTCTGGACGTTATTGTACAGCTACAACCAATCACAGCCACGACACTGGTGACGGACTAATATGGCCGTCCAATTAACAAGCATACCGTTTACAGCTTAAATTAAATACATCGTTGGCTTCTTCAACGCTTACAACTTTTGATTCAAAGACAGTGTCCAAGTGAAAATCTTTAATATTCCTAATAACTAACTACTTATGAGTGGATGAGTCAAGGATCACCAGGCTACGTTTCATACGCTATACGCACAACTTACATTTCACTGGCTTTTCAATTACATTCAGGGATTACAACTTCAGATAAAGCCACATCCTTCGACAAGCATGTGTACAACAATGTAACGACTCAAAAGTGACTACATTAAATGCGTAGTAACAAGCACTTGCGTTAAAAAGAGCACGTAACGTTAGCCTATTCTTTCTAATGTGGCCACAGTGACAACCAATGGAAATACAAATGGCGCTGGGCGCCAAAATTCAAACGACGCTCGGCACCTATTACGTTTAAACTACATACCTCGTTCGATGAGCTTCTTCATTCCTTAAAATCCCTTCAAAGTATCTTTACTGTCGTTCTTGGCCTCTGAAATCAACAATTATAACATAAGAGCGCCGTATTCTAAATGCAGTTTGACATTTCCGAAACACGTCAACAGCGGGCAAAAATTCAAATGCCTCTGGACGTTATTGTACAGCTACAACCAATCACAGCCACGACACTGGTGACGGACTAATATGGACGTCCAATTAACAAGCATACCGTTTACAGCTTAAATTAAATACATCGTTGGCTTCTTCAACGCTTACAACTTTTGATTCAAAGACAGTGGACTGTCCAAGTGAAAATCGTTAATATCCCTAATAACTAACTACTTATAATGAGTGGATGAGTCAAGGATCACCAGGCTACGTTTCATACGCTATGCGCACAACTTCAATTTCACTGGCTTTTCAATTACATTCAGGGATTACAACTTCAGATAAAGTCACATCCTTCGACAAGCATGTGTACAACAATGTATCGACTCAAAAGTGACTACATTAAATTCGTAGTAACAAGCACTTGCGTTAAAAAGAGCACGTAACGTTAGCCTATTCTTTCTAGTGTGGCCACAGTGACAACCAATGGAAATACAAATGGCGCTGGGCGCCAAAATTAAAATGACGCTCGGCACCTATGAAGACATGCATTACGTTTAAACTATATACCTCGTTCGATGAGCTTCTTCATTCCTTAAAATCCCTTCAAAGTATCTTTACTGTCGTTCTTGGCCTCTGAAATCAACAACTATAACATAAGAGCACCGTATTCTAAATGCAGTTTGACATTTCCGAAGCACGTCAACAGCGGGCAAAAATTCAAATGCCTCTGGACGTTATTGTACAGCTACAACCAATCACAGCCACGACACTGGTGACGGACTAATATGGCCGTCCAATTAACAAGCATACCGTTTACAGCTTAAATTAAATACATCGTTGGCTTCTTCAACGCTTACAACTTTTGATTCAAAGACAGTGTCCAAGTGAAAATCTTTAATATTCCTAATAACTAACTACTTATGAGTGGATGAGTCAAGGATCACCAGGCTACGTTTCATACGCTATACGCACAACTTACATTTCACTGGCTTTTCAATTACATTCAGGGATTACAACTTCAGATAAAGCCACATCCTTCGACAAGCATGTGTACAACAATGTAACGACTCAAAAGTGACTACATTAAATGCGTAGTAACAAGCACTTGCGTTAAAAAGAGCACGTAACGTTAGCCTATTCTTTCTAATGTGGCCACAGTGACAACCAATGGAAATACAAATGGCGCTGGGCACCAAAATTCAAACGACACTCGGCACCTATTACGTTTCAACTACATACCTCGTTCGATGAGCTTCTTCATTCCTTAAAATCCCTTCAAAGTATCTTTACTGTCGTTCTTGGCCTCTGAAATCAACAATTATAACATAACAGCGCCGTATTCTAAATGCAGTTTGACATTTCCGAAGCACGTCAACAGCGGGCAAAAATTAAAATGCCTCTGGACGTTATTGTACAGCTACAACCAATCACAGCCACGACACTGGTGACGGACTAATATGGACGTCCAATTAACAAGCATACCGTTTACAGCTTAAATTAAATACATCGTTGGCTTCTTCAACGCTTACAACTTTTGATTCAAAGACAGTGGACTGTCCAAGTGAAAATCTTTAATATCCCTAATAACTAACTACTTATGAGTGGATGAGTCAAGGATCACCAGGCTACGTTTCACACGCTATGCGCACAACTTAAATTTCACTGGCTTTTCAATTACATTCAGGGATTACAACTTCAGATAAAGCCACATCCTTCGACAAGCATGTGTACAACAATGTAACGACTCAAAAGTGACTACATTAAATGCGTAGTAACAAGCACTTGCGTTAAAAAGAGCACGAGATTATTCTTTCTAATGTGGCCACAGTGACAACCAATGGAAATACAAATGGCGCTGGGCGCCAAAATTCAAACGACACTCGGCACCTATTACGTTTCAACTACATACCTCGTTCGATGAGCTTCTTCATTCCTTAAAATCCCTTCAAAGTATCTTTACTGTCGTTCTTGGCCTCTGAAATCAACAATTATAACATAACAGCGCCGTATTCTAAATGCAGTTTGACATTTCCGAAGCACGTCAACAGCGGGCAAAAATTCAAATGCCTCTGGACGTTATTGTACAGCTACAACCAATCACAGCCACGACACTGGTGACGGAATAATATGGACGTCCAATTAACAAGCATACCGTTTACAGCTTCAATTAAATACATCGTTGGCTTCTTCAACGCTTACAACTTTTGATTCAAAGACAGTGTCCAAGTGAAAATCTTTAATATCCCTAATAACTAACTACTTATAATGAGTGGATGAGTCAAGGATCCCCAGGCTACGTTTCATACGCTATGCGCACAACTTAAATTGAATTGATTAAATTGGTTGAATTAATGACTAAAGGGTTCAAAATGTTCTTAATGACAAAAATAAATGTTAGAAATATAACATGATTATGACATTACGCTGTTTCTATTAATACTGGATGGAACAACACTATGCTCTATGTCGTTCCTTTGCCATTTTAATATTACTCTTTAATAGACTACAATATTCCACTGAAAGTGCTTCAGATTATTGCACCAAGCTCGGCCGACAACGACGTCAGGAGCGGTGGCGGGGTTAGGTGTCTGGCTCAGGGACACTTCGACATAGCTATACTCAGTTGAAAGGTTGCCAGTTGGATCCTTGACTCCGACAGTCAACCCTCTCTACCTCCTGAGCTAATGTCGCCCCGAGCTGCACAAAAAAAAATACAACTTAGCTGTGATCCTTCAGTCTACACATGCTGGGTTTCAGCTGCTGCTACTCGTGCTCTATCCCTGCATCACAAAGTAAAAAATTATGAACAACAATCGAAATAATCAATCATTTTTTCGGATGACGTTAATACAATTCACTTGGCTGTGATTTTCCCCAGACATCAGAAGAGGGTTAGGGGTAAATGTCAGGGCGCTTATTCTAATACCTACCTGATCTTTAATCATGTGGGATTACAAAACAGTCTAAAATGCCTTTACAGAAATAATAAATATATTGGCATTTAAAAGTTACATGTTTATGATAAATCAACAACACCACCATATTCTTCATGCTGTATTTAAATGAGCAGCAACAACAAATCCCTATGCAACTAATAAATGTTGTGAAATACATTATCCGGTTCTCCACCTTTATACTCATTTCAACCTAGCGTCGTATCCATGACTTCACTCTAATGACAAGTAATCCAAACCTTACAGATCTGATGTCTACAACCTCAGACAAAAACACTTGCTGTTGGTTCTTTTAAGAGACCAACACCTGCTACAAACTGCATCTACGGTTCCACTGTCGGTTTCAGCAATGCACGCCTTTGTGTTCTGATCTTATAAATTACTAAAGGGTACAAACATTGGACCGCAATGGCATTCGCTTTAGGGTTTCACGCTCTGTCAACAATTTCATTGTTTCAACACTCCATGAAACACTATGCTAACCTCACGGTGAATTCAGAGGCTCTGCACTTTCACTTGACCTCTGAACCCATTCATAATCATCGTCTTTTAGCATTTTGTATTTAGCTCTCAAACTAAAGACACAAACATCGACGCACGCACAGAGAGCCTGAGGGTCACAAAGCACAATGTGACGTGACTGTGCAGTTGGCCCGATTCCACATTACAAAAGCAAATACAACATGGGTAAAGAGAAAGCATGTTTATTTATCAAGCAACAAGTCTTCACATATACAAAGCACTTCAAGCCCGCGATTCTAAATCAACACCCTGATAGGGAAAAGCTTTGAACAATAAAGCAGAGCAGCCGAGGGACAAGGCTGGTTTACAGTTTCACATTAAGGATGGTTAGCTTTGTATAACGTTTCAAATAGGATATACAGTTAGTTAGGATAAAGTTTAGGCCCTGTTTGGTATAGGCATTACTTTACCTTTATTATTATACCTTTACAAATGAAGTGAGCTTTATGCATTACGTTACTCATTACCTATGCAAGTCTAGGCATTTTAGATGTTTAGCTATTAGGTAAGACAGCTTGGGCATTGCACATGTTAATTTAGGTATTACATTAAACTTGTGGTTCAATTGAGGCATTAGGGTTACAAAGAAGATCAAGGATAACGTTTGCTTCCGGCTTGTCCCTTTAGTCGATCCCTTAAAAAGAGGGTTCACAGCTACGGGGTTACATATACGAGGGCTTGGATCATAGCTATGGTTTACAGAAATAAAGTAGACACATCAAAACATACTTCACCAAAATGTGGTGTGGCATCGTGTAGTTTGTTCTAAACGTTGAAACAGTACAGTCAATATGGTGTGCGGGTGTAGCCGGGGATCCTAAGGGAGGATGGGGAATAGGACGCTGGTGTACATCGACTCTCTTCAGTCATCACACTGTGAAGTGAATTGATGTCAAAAGTAAATTCAGTTTCACATTGGAGATTTAAGACATTTCCATGCCCATATACACATTAACAGCACAGACATGTGCTTTACCTGTGTCAAACACGGGTCATTACGTTTAGCATTTCATTTAAATTACACACAGGTGAAAAACAACAACCTACGCATTAAATCATTACAGCAAAAAGAAACTCCAAACACAAATTGCTGCCTCACCGGGTTTCTTCAATTAAATTATAATTACGTGCCTCCTCCGGTTGCATTACAGTTACTGCATCTAAATAAACACTTTCCTTAAGAGCACACGAGTCAATGGACATGTTCCCAGAAAAAAACCGTGTTCGGACCTTTTACAAACATCACGAGGGATTATACTACTGCCGTTTGATCAGTTTTGTCTATTTAAGAAAACAGTACATAATTATTAGCACTCTCACCTGGGTCTCTGCAGCATCACCACCCATCTGATGCACATCTGGTGCCTATTTATCCACAGAGTCACAAAAAGGGTAAAACATTAATCAATGGTAAATATAGAAATTATCAACACAAGCATTGTCTAACATTGGCATGGGCAATGTTCCTTCTTTACAACCCGTCCCAGAATGATTTGCCTTCCAAACATACAAAAGATTACAAATTACATTTCCAACATTATTTCTTACATGAACCAATACAGCTACCAGGGATGTTGGATATTAATTACCATCGTCTCATAAATAATCCAATAAAGCTACTAGGGATGTTTCAACAAGACATTGGCAATGAATTAGGTTCTTCATACCTGTGCTATACATAACGGTGCTACAAGGCTTATAAGACAAAAAGATTGAGTAACAACATCGTGTAAGCCGGTGCTATAACACCTTCAACACATTGACTCATCTACATCCCACTGATTGGCTGGACTCAGATGCTCTAGCAAGTATGGTTTCAGTTGGGTGTGAGAAAAGTGTCAAAGCCACATCACTGCTGACCAAAACTAACCCTGTTGAATAAATAATTATAAAAAACACAGCATTAAGATCATCCATCCAGTATCTTACCCGGATCCACGTGGGGTCTTTAGGCCGCTGTACTGAAACACTTTGGTCCATCCTCTCCTCCTGGACGCAGTCCTGAGTTTAAAGAACCGGTTAAACAAATCTCTACTGGGAGTGGACCACCCTAGCAACTACACATCGGTGACAATATAACTCCTTATCTGTTTCACAACATTTAACAAATCAGCTGCACATTTATGAAACATCTCTGGATACATCTGGTGGGGGGGGGCCTCATCACCTGACCAGTGACTCCAATTCTACTGGGCCAAACAGTATCTGTGTTTATCAGCATATTGTAAGTGACAAAAATACAATTACTTACAGGCTTTGCTCCTAATTTTTTTACATAAGATTTACTCTACATTAATAATTATATAAACAAATTACATTTCATGGCTAACAAACTTCAAGGTGCAAAACCTAATTCAACCATTAACATTGTCTATTTAAAAATGCATAGTCCAAGTTCACAGCACAGATGAAATGGAGAAAACTACATTACTAACTAGGGGTGAAAATGAGCCAACACAATTGCATTTACTGTACCAACATACAGTAACTTAAGACCAGCTTCAACAAAAAGGCACTGCCAGAAGCCGCATATAATGAAACCACACTGAACGTAATGAAACATCAGGCAGCAGTCACAATGAAGTGAAAGTTAAAAACAGGAAACAATACAAAATAATCAAGAGTGTTGAGAACTGTCATATTAAATATGTTGAACTATAAAACAGCATTAACACTAACATGTTGTCTTTTCAACTGTAGCCATTACAAATACACTACATCAAATTACAAGAAAGGGTAACAACTTACTGTTGGTTGTGCAGCATTAACAAAATAACTGATGTAGCTCTGGATCAGACACCAAGGTCAGCAAATCGTTTGTGGGATGAGACATCAGGAGTGCCAATCTCCTGGAGGTGCTGTCGGATCTCTGTCTGGGGCCGCTATGGTTCCGGTCCTGTGAAATAAAACAGTTTTTACTGTTTGGCTTATGTGTACAACTCAACCAAATACAAAGGATGCGTGTTCGACTACATTCCTTCACGTATATCCTCCATTATCCGGGCTTTACAGACACAAGTGGAGCTAGAAACACATGAGGGAGTACTACGTCCTCATGTGTTTCAGCGCCACTTGCATACTGTTGGCGTCCCTAAAGGACTTTAAACCAACCCGAGTAATAGCTAAATACGTGAATGAATGTTGACCTATAACACTGCATTAACACACTTCTTATAAGAAATATGGTGGGTTTTAAACTATAGCCATCATAAATAAATACTTATCAGATAGATGACAGCAAGGACCTCCAGCTGACCACCACAAGGACCTCCAGCTGACCACCACAAGGACCTCCAGCTGCATCGCCTCAGTCCTTCTGAAAGTTCAAACTTGTTCTATTTGCACACTAAAAATGTATACACAACACTTTTAAGCTATAGCCATTAATCAAATCATAAATAAAATAGCTGACCACCAACACAAGGACCTCAGGCTGACCACCGCAAGGACCTCCAGCTGACCACCGCAAGGACCTCCACCTGCATCGCCTCAGTCCTGAAAGTTTAAACGTGTTTTATTTGCACACAGAACATTTGTACACACGTTTTTAACTATAGCCAGAAATCAACTCATAAATCAAATAGCTGACCTCCACCGCAAAGACCTCCAGCTGCCCAACACAAGGACCTCAGGCTGACCACCTCAAGGACCTCCAGCTGCATCACCTCAGTCCTTCTGAAAGTTCAAACGTGGATTATTTGCACACTGAACATTTGATCTCCCCGTCATGATGCAAATATGTATTTTACTCCAGTAATGCTTATAGCTCATTCAGATGGCTACACTTTATTTTACATGGACCTTCTTCCACGCAGTGTAGTCTTGATTGAAGATAGAATTACATTAGTAATAAGAAATTACAGATGTGTTGTTCATTGTCTCACCTTTCTACATCTCTTGGACTGTACCGCTCCTGGCCTTCCCTCCACCTGCAGCTCCTAGCGCCAGTCCTGGATTGGACAGCTCTGTAGAACCCAGCTCTAGACTACAACCTGACCCTGAACAAAAAATACTGTTCATTACTTTGCTAATCCACGGAAACGTGTTGAGTACTGTGAAATATCTGAATGAATGTTGACCTACACAACTGCATTAACACTTACAATAAATAGGTCAGGTTTTAAACTAAAGCCAACACATAAAACACTAAATCAAATGACCAGAAAGGTGACTCTTCTAACTTACTGTTGGTTGTGTTGTACTCTGCTTTGACGTTAGTGAAGCCTCTCTGGATCAGAGGCCAGGGAATCGTTTGTGGGATGAGACGTCAGGAGTGCCAATCTCCTGGAGGTGCTGTCGGATCTCTGTCTGGGGCCGCTGTGGTTCCGCTCCTGTGAAATAAAACAGTTTTTACTGTTTCGCTTATGTGTACAACTCAACCAAATACAAAGGATGCGTGTTTGGCCACCTTCATTCACGTATATCCTCCATTATCCGGGCTTTACAGACACAAGCGGAGCTAGAAACACATGAGGGAGTACTACGTCCTCATGTGTTTCAGCGCCACTTGCATACTGTTGGCGTCCCTAAAGGACTTTAAACCAACCCGAGTAATAGCTAAATACGTGAATGAATGTTGACCTACAACACTGCATTAACACACTTCTTATAAGAAATATGGTGGGTTTTAAACTATAGCCATCATAAAGAAATACTTATCAGATAGCTGACAGCAAGGACATCCAGCTGACCACCGCAAGGACATCCAGCTGACCACCGCAAGGACCTCCAGCTGACCACCGCAAGGACCTCCAGCTGACCACCACAAGGACCTCCAGCTGACCACCACAAGGACCTCCAGCTGACCACCACAAGGACCTCCAAATGCATCGCCTCAATCCTTCTGAAAGTTCAAACGTGTTTTATTTGCAATCAACAGTTTTAAACTACAGCCATAAATAAATACTTATCAAATAGCTGACATCAAGGAGCTCCAGCTGCATCGCCTCAGTCCTGAAAGTTCAAACATGTTCTATTTGCACACGGAACATTTGTACACAAGTTTTAAACTATAGCCATTAATCACATATCAAATCATAAATCAAGTAGCTCACCTCCACTGAAAAGAGCTCCAGCTGACCACCACAAGGACCTCCAGCTGACCACCACAAGGACCTCCAGCTGACCACCACAAGGACCTCCAGCTGCATCGCCTCAGTCCTGAAAGTTCAAACATGTTCTATTTGCACACATGAACATTTGTACACAAGTTTTAAACTATAGCCATTAATCACATATCAAATCATAAATCAAGTAGCTGACCTCCACTGAAAAGAGCTCCAGCTGACCAACACAAGGACCTCCAGCTGACCACCACAAGGACCTCCAGCTGACCAGCACAAGGACCTCCAGCTGCATCACCTCAGTCCTGAAATTTCAAACGTGTTTTATTTGCACACAGAACATTTGTACACAACAGTTTTAAACTATAGCCAGAAATCAAATCATAAATCAAATAGCTGACCTCCACCGCAAAAACTTGAGGCTGACCACCGCAAGGACCTCCAGCTGACCACCACAAGGACCTCCAGCCGCATAGCCTCAATCCTTCTGAAAGTTCAAACGTGTTTTATTTGCACACAACAGTTTTAAACTATAGCCATAAAGAAATACTTATCAGATAGCTGACATCAAGGAGCTCCAGCTGACCACCGCAAGGACCTCTAGCTGACCACCACAAGGACCTCCATCTGACCACCACAAGGACCTCCAGCTGCATCGCCTCAGTCCTTCTGAAAGTTCAAACGTGTTTTATTTGCACATTGAACATTTGTTCTCCCCGTCATGATGCAAATATATATTTTACTCCAGTAATGCTTATAACTCACTCAGATGGGTACACTTTATTTTACATTTACCTTCTTCCACACAGTGTAGCCTTGATTGAAGATGGAATTACGATCATTACTACTACAATTAAAGAGATGTGCTGTTCATTGTCTCACCTTGTTGGACTGTAGCACTCCTGGCCTTCCCTCCACCTGCAGCTCCAAGCACCGGTCCTGGATCGGACAGCTCTGTACAACACCACTCTTGCCTAAAACATGAACATAAAATACTGTTCATTGCTTTGCTAATCCATGGAAACGTCTTGAGTACTGTGATATATCTGAATGAATGTTAACCTACACAACTGCATTAACACACTTACAATAAATAGGTCAGGTTTTAAACTAAAGCGTACACATAAAACACTAAATCAAATGACCAGAACGTTGACTCTACTAACTTACAGGTGGTTGTGTTGTACTCTGCTTTGACGTTAGTGAAGCCTCTCTGGATCAGAGGCCAGGGAACAGTTTGTGGGATGAGACGTCAGGAGTGCCAATCTCCTGGAGGTGCTGTCGGATCTCTGTCTGGGGCCGCTGTGGTTCCGCTCCTGTGAAATAAAACAGTTTTTACTGTTTGGCTTATGTGTAAAACTCAACCAAATACAAAGGATGCGTGTTTGGCCACATTCATTCACGTACATCCTCCATTATCCGGGCTTTACAGACACAAGCGGAGCTAGAAACACATGAGGGAGTACTACGTCCTCATGTGTTTCAGCGCCACTTGCATACTGTTGGCGTCCCTAAAGGACTTTAAACCAACCCGAATAATAGCTAAATACGTGAATGAATGTTGACCTATAACACTGCATTAACACACTTCTTATAAGAAATATGGTGGGTTTTAAACTATAGCCATCATAAAGAAATACTTATCAGATAGCTGACAGCAAGGACCTCCAGCTGACCACCGCAAGGACCTCCAGCTGACCACCGCAAGGACCTCCAGCTGCATCGCCTCAGTCCTGAAAGTTTAAACGTGTTTTATTTGCACACAGAACATTTGTACACAACAGTTTTTAACTATAGCCAGAAATCAACTCAAATCAAATAGCTGACCTCCACCGCAAAGACCTCCAGCTGACCAACACAAGGACCTCAGGCTGACCACCTCAAGGACCTCCAGCTGACCACCACAAGGACCTCCGGCTGCATCACCTCAGTCCTTCTGAATGTTCAAACGTGTTTTATTTGCACAAAACTGTTTTAAACTATAGCCATAAAGAAATACTTATCAAATAGCTGACATCAAGGACCTCAGGCTGACCACCGCAAGGACCTCCAGCTGCATCGCCCCAGTCCCTCTGAAAGTTCAAACGTGTTTTATTTGCACACTGAACATTTGTCCACAAGTTTTAAACTATAGCCATTAATCAATTATCAAATCATAAATCAAATAGCTGACCTCCACCACAGAGAGCTCCAGCTGACCAACACAAGGACCTCCAGCTGACCACCACAAGGACCTCCAGCTGCATAGCCTCAATCCTTCTGAAAGTTGAAACGTGTTGTATTTGCAATCAACAGTTTTAAACTACAGCCATAAAGAAATACTTATCAAATAGCTGACATCAAGGACATCCAGCTGACCACCGCAAGGACCTCCAGCTGACCACCGCAAGGACCTCCAACTGACCACCGCAAGGACCTCCAGCTGCATTGCCTCAGTCCTGAATGTCCAAATGTGTTTTATTTGCACACTGAACATTTGTACACAAGTTTTAAACTATAGCCATTAATCAAATCATAAATCAAATAGCTGACCTCCACCACAAAGACCTCCAGCTGACCACCGCAAGGACCTCCAGCTGACCACCGCAAGGACATCCAGCTGCATCGCCTCAGTCCTTCTGAAAGTTCAAACGTGTTTTATTTGCACACAGAACATTTGTTCTCCCTGTCACGATGTAATTATGTATTTTACTCCAGTAATGCTATAGCTCATTCAGATGGCTACACTTTATTTTACATGGACCATCTTCCACGCAGTGTAGTCTTGATTGAAGAAGGAATTGCTTTAGCATTGAGACATTAGAAATGGGGGGTTCATTGTCTCACCTTTCTGCATCTCTTGGACTGTACCGCTCCTGGTCTTCCCTCCACCTGCAGCTCCCAGCGTCAGACAGCTCTGTAGAACCCAGCTCTAGACTACAACCTGACCCTGAACAAAAAATACTGTTCATTACTTTGCAAATCCATGGAAACGTGTTGAGTACTGTGAAATATCTGAATGAATGTTGACCTACACAACTGCATTAACACACTTACAATAAATAGGTCAGGTTTTAAACTAAAGCGTACACATAAAACACTAAATCAAATGACCAGAAAGGTGACTCTTCTAACTTACAGGTGGTTGTGTTGTACTCTGCTTTGACGTTAGTGAAGCCTCTCTGGATCAGAGGCCAGGGAACCGTTTGTGGGATGAGACGTCAGGAGTGCCATTCTCCTGGAGGTGCTGTCGGATCTCTGTCTGGGGCCGCTGTGGTTCCGCTCCTGTGAAATAAAACAGTTTTTACTGTTTGGCTTATGTGTAAAACTCAACCAAATACAAAGGATGCGTGTTTGGCCACATTCATTCACGTATATCCTCCATTATCCGGGCTTTACAGACACAAGCGGAGCTAGAAACACATGAGGGAGTACTACGTCCTCATGTGTTTCAGCGCCACTTGCATACTGTTGGCGTCCCTAAAGGACTTTAAACCAACCCGAATAATAGCTAAATACGTGAATGAATGTTGACCTATAACACTGCATTAACACACTTCTTATAAGAAATATGGTGGGTTTTAAACTATAGCCATCATAAAGAAATACTTATCAGATAGCTGACAGCAAGGACATCCAGCTGACAGCAAGGACCTCCAGCTGACCACCGCAAGGACCTCCAACTGACCACCGCAAGGACCTCCAGCTGACCACCGCAAGGACCTCCAGCTGACCACCGCAAGGACCTCCAGCTGCATCGCCTCAGTCCTTCTGAAAGCTCAAACGTGTTCTATTTGCACACACACACACAACATTTCTACACAACAATTTTAAACTATTGCCAAAAACAAATATTTACTACATAGCTGACATCAAGGACGTCCAGCTGACCACCGCAAGGACCTCCAGCTGACCACCACAAGGACCTCCAGCTGCATCACCTCAGTCCTTCTGAAAGTTCAAACGTGTTTTATTTGCACACTGAACATTTGTACACAAGTTTTAAACTATAGCCATTAATCAAATCATAAATCAAATAGCTGACCTCCACCGCAAAGACCTCCAGCTGACCACCACAAGGACCTCCAGCTGACCATCTCAAGGACCTCAAGCTGCATCGCCTCAGTCCTTCTGAAAGTTCAAATGTGTATTATTTGCACACTGAACATTTGTTCTCCCCGTCACGATGCAAATATGTATTTTACTCCAGTAATGCTTGTAGCTCACTCAGATGGCTACACTTTATTTTACATGGACTTTCTTCCACGCAGCGCAGTCTTGATTGAAGATGGAATTACATTAGTAATGAGAAATTAGAAATGGGGGGTTCATTGTCTCACCTTTCTGCATCTCTTGGACTGCACCGCTCCTGGCCTTCCCTCCACCTGCAGCTCCCAGCACCAGTCCTGGATCAGACAGCTCTGTACAACACCACTGTTGCCTAAAACATGAACAAAAAATACTGTTCATTACTTTGCTAATACATGGAAGCGTCTTGAGTACTGTGATATATCTGAATGAATGTTGACCTACACAACTGCATTAACACTTACAATAAATAGGTCAGGTTTTAAACTAAAGCGTACACATAAAACACTAAATCAAATGACCAGAAAGGTGACTATTCTAACTTACTGTTGGTTGTCTTGTACTCTGCTTTGACGTTAGTGGAGCCTCTCTGGATCAGAGGCCAGGTAACAGTTTGTGGGATGAGACGTCAGGAGTGCCAATCTCCTGGAGGTGCTGTCGGATCTCTGTCTGGGGCCGCTGTGGTTCCGCTCCTGTGAAATAAAACAGTTTTTACTGTTTGGCTTATGTGTAAAACTCAACCAAATACAAAGGATGCGTGTTTGGCCACCTTCATTCAAGTATATCCTCCATTATCCGGGCTTTACAGACACAAGCGGAGCTAGAAACACATGAGGGAGTACTACGTCCTCATGTGTTTCAGCGCCACTTGCATACTGTTGGCGTCCCTAAAGGACTTTAAACCAACCCGAGTAATAGCTAAATACGTGAATGAATGTTGACCTATAACACTGCATTAACACACTTCTTATAAGAAATATAGTGGGTTTTAAACTATAGCCAACACATAAAACACTACGTCAAATGACAAGAAAGGTGACTAAGTTACTGTTGGCTGTGTTGTACTCAGCTTTGATGATGTGAGTGAGGTGGCTCTGGATCAGAGGCCAGGGAATCGTTTGTGGGATGAGAGTCGTCAAGGGTGTGTGGCATGTTGTTTGAGACGCGGTCTACTTGGTTACAAAAAACGGAAAACAGACAGGTTATTAGTGAAAGTAAAAGAGGGTTCATTCAAAATGGTGAGGGTTAGGGGGAAGGTGAAAGTCAACATAAAGTCTTTCCACACCGGGGTAGGTTTCCTGAGAGGGCTTCAGGGGTAAACCAGAGGCTGGGTTGACGACAAAGGAAACAGGTGAGACACGGTAGGGAGCACACACAGCAAGTCGCTCTCTCCTAGCGTCTCTACCCTTATTAAGGGGTTCCTCTTCAGGGCCGCTTACCGTACTCTGGGAATATGCCACAATCCTTCCTCGACTGAAGAGGTTCTGTCTGCCTTTGTAGCTGGCTCTGTCTAGCTCTCTTGTGGCCTCATGGCCGGCAGGTGTTCCCAATTGGCAATCATGCATCAGGTGTGCTGAATAATAGTGATTGTCAATGACTTCTACCAGGCTGCGTTCCAAATCGCATACTTTTTCCTTGTACTACGTACTGCAGCTACTCTTACAAAGTACGTACTGTTGCACACAGTATGCATACAATTGGGACATACTACAGGTCATTTCACTGATTAGCATACCTGCAACAAGAGAGGGTGGCGGGGCAGTAATTATTGATTTCACCATTGCGCCTTTACCTTTTTTGACTTGGCTCATACATCACGCAGTCCGTAACGTGATAAATGTTGGACCACATGGTTGGTGCTACGTGTCTTACCTTGGAGATTCAACAAACGGCCACTCGCCGAGCTCGTCAGAGACGCGCATTCTGTCGGAGGTCCACCTGAAGAGCTCTGCTGTTGTTACTTCATAATGTTTGTAACTTACTTGGAAATTCTAAAGTGCAGTATTCATTCACGACAGTTCAATTACATATGCATTTCTCTGTCATTGCTATTTTCCTAGTAATGTCCTTTTAGTTATCTTTATTTTGTTAATTAAACAAGTTTTATTATTATTATTATTATCATTATCTATTCTATGGTCACCATTAGGCATGTTACCCCCTTTCACAAATGGCTCTCTGCTGCTGGCAGCTGGTTTTCTGTTGTTGAATATACTTTCATGCAGAGCTGCATGTTCTGTCTGCACGTGAAGCAGCCTTACATTTAACTTCATTTTATTTGTCGTGTAACATACTGGCCAATTCTGTTGTGCAACCGTATACATTTTGTGACATGTGACATAATCACACAATTGCAGTCCTAACATGTAGTGTCTTGTATCTCACACTGTAAATAAACCATGTGTACACGTCGAGCTGCTCTTGCACCACCCTAACAGTGTTGGCTGAACAGAGAATAGTTAAAATATAAAAGTTGGACCAATATAAAACAGGTAACAGGCAGAATAGCATTTTACAGGAATTGTAATGAGGCTTTTGCATAACATTGGATCCCTTTTATTTGTCATATTGATAGCATGTCCACCCTACAACATACTGCCAGTTGAACCCCAACGTGCCTATCCTGCAGCTCTATTTTCATGATGTGTCCAAACTTCACCTGACAAGAGAGTTCATAGCAGCCCTTACAGCTGCTCTTACACATGAAGCTGATCATGGCTGGGAAAAGGACCTTCTTGTCCTTGTATTTCTGTACTGGCTTGCCCCTGCAGCTTATACAGAGTTGTGTCAAGGGCGTTTGACATCCCCATGACTTCGGTCCACAGGATCATTCATAAGGTCAGCCGGACAGTAGCTGGGCTCCTGAAGAGGATTGTCCGGTTTCCTCAACCACACTAAATCGAGGAAGTGGGTGCTGGCTTTGCCAGGTTAGCAGGCTCTCCAGCATTTTGTGTGGCAGTCTGTGCTGTTGACGGGTGCCACATCCAGATTAAGCCCCCTGCAGAGGACGCTAGCTGTTATTTTAGTAGAACGCTCTTCCCATCCATCCAGCTTCAGGCCGTCTGAGACCATCGCGGCGAGTTGCTAGATGTGTGCTGTGGTTTCCCAGGGTCTGTCCGTGATGCCCGTGTCCTGAAGAACAGTCCTGTCTATGACCAGCAGCTCTACCCACCAGCCAAACTACACCCGCCATCAATTATTCAACACACACTATGTAGTCTTTTGAGTGATTGAGCTATAGTAAACCACAAAAGAATAGGTTAGTTGATCACACATTTATTAGAGCAAACACAAAAAAGAAACATTTATTGAACTAAACAGGCTAAATAATAAAACTTACAAGTACAAAAACAATCCTTCACTTTCTAACTAGGGCATCCATCAATGCCAAAAATCATTCATCCCACTTCTCCTCTCTTAGATTCTTCCTCTTTCTGCACTCTTCTCTTCTCTCGTCCCTCGCCCTGGCCTCCTCCTCTTGCCCTCCTCTTCTCTTCTCTCATCCCTTGCCCTGGCCTCCTCCTCTTCTCTCATCCCTTGCCCTGGCCTCCTCCTCTTGCCCTCCTCCTCTTCTCTCATCCCTCGCCCTGGCCTACACATAACCTGTTTCTCTCTTTCCCCCCATCTTTCTCTACTCCATATGCACCCGTACCATACAGTATATAGTCTTCTATATTTAAATACAGAGTATATAAACCAGTTCCATCACATCTCACACTTCCAACAATAACCTTTTCTGCCTTTTGAAAATCACCTCACTTTTTCAATTAGAATTAAGTTTCTCAAATAAAATAAAACGTTTTTCTATCTTGTTTTTCTAATATTATTTCATGATCCTCCTTTTCCCATAATTTTGGGTTGTGACTCATTATTTGTATCATTCTTTGACTCAATATTTTTCTTCACCCTTCCACCCCCTCCCTTCTTCTGTAATCTTTACTACCAACACAGAAGTTTTAGTAGGAGCATTTGTTTTGTATAATTTAGGAGGCGTGTGCCTGTGCTCTTCCTCTGGCGCCGCCAGATGGCGCCATTGGACTTTATCCCTCACCTAACGCTTTATTAAACATCGCCTACATTATCACAGTTCCCCTTATAATATCCTTACCTCGGGTTGGTCTCCGTCCTCGTCTGGCGTCACATGACCCTGCCTCAAGGCCAGTGTCCCTGGGATCCCTATAGTTTTATTTAGTTTAGGTGCGTATGTCCTTTATTTAGCCCATGGAACACGGTGCCCTGCAGACAATCACTATTTATCAAATGGAAATATTAAAATGACTATAAAAACACGCCGACGGCAGGTGTCAGCCATGCAAAGCGACAACACGTCGGGAGCGGTTAGGGTTCGGTGTCTTGCTCAGGGACACCTCGATAGTCAGCTGGGAGGAGCCGGGGATCGAACTAGCAACCTTCCGACTGCTAGTCAATCCGCTCTGCCTCCCGAGGCAATGTCGCCCCAAGAGAGTACAACAACAAAAACAAGAGTTAGATGTGATCCGCTCCTTCCTCAGACACCAGCTGCTGCTTCTCCTTTTCCTCCTGCTCTATCCCTGCAGCAAAACGTAACAACATATAAAAACAAGATAAGAAAAATCAAACAAAAGGACTGGACCCTCCTTTTCCCGATTCGCCCCGTGACCCTAATTTCACCCATTATGACCAACACCAGTTGGTCTCCAGGCCAAAGACCAACACCAGCAGAGGTGGATCAGGAAACCCTCTTCCTCCGCCCCCTTGGGTCTCAACAGGTAGGCGGTGGCCGGCAGGCTGTGCTTGGTGTTTCATCCCTCAATTATCTACTTTAGTTTCTTACTTTAACCTTCACCTACCTTAACCTTGACACACCTATTGTGTCATTGAAAGTACTAAGTGCCCCTGGTGTTTAAAACAAAGTAGTACGTAAGCAAATGATTATAGTTAGATAAGTTAAGATAAGTTAGTTAGTTAGATAAGATCACAATGAAGCAAGTAAAGCCAAACTGCAGTATGGTTGAAAATATAAAATCAAATATTTATATACTCTTTATTTATTCTGTATGGTTGTACACCGCTAAAGACAGGGTTAGGGTCATCGGAGCACACGATGGGGAGGAACATTTGTCAGTCGGATGGGGAAAACGAAAAAATAACTTTCCAGGTTTGAACGGAAAATATATTTATTTATACCACAACATTTTCTAATGTTGCAAAAAGTACAGTCAATAAAGGAAAGGTGTGCCATATTGACATCTTTTACTTGCTAGTGAGGTTTTAGTCTGTACAGAGGGACAATTTGTACAAAATTAATCTAGATATACAACACTACATAAACAAAGTAAATCATATATACAATATTAAAGGAAGCCATATACAGGTCACATACAAAAGGACACTTTTGTTAAGCTATAGTAGTTTGGAAATTATGTTAAAACTAAGAGGTTTAAGAGCTGCAAATAGGATGCTAAATCAGAAAACCATTTTTAAAATTATCTGATGCAACCATGAATCATTGTTTTCAATACAACATATGGTTCTCAAACACACCCTTATCTATCAAACATCTCTTCCAGCAAGCAAGATTTTTTTCTTCAACAAAATGAGAAAATAATTTGATGAAAGTTCCTTTCTCCAGGGTGAGAAGGTACATGGTCATTTAAAAATGTACATCTTTTTGCATCCAAGCAAATCCAGTATCCATACAGACAGCATCAACCCAAGTTGCACTGCCAGTATACGTCCTCAGCATCTGGCATTACTTATTAGTTCACCCTAACCAGCATCTTTCAGCATTAGTCTTATTTTTGTTTTACTTGCCAAAACTGACATCCAAGAATTTGCAATCCCCAGGAACAAGACATGGAAGGAATTAAAATCAGACAGACGATGAAACAACTAACCAAAAAGGTCTTAAGTTCCAACAACGGCAGCAATTTCAATGAAGTGAATGAGTATGAGAATAAAAAAATAAAAACTACACTACAAAGAAACAGTCAAACAAGGCAGGGAAGTTAGACTATAGTGTGCACGGCTGGTGCTACCCATCCAAGGAACATACTGACATAGGAATGGTTCACTGATTTCACTGCAATTATGCAGAAAAGGGGTATTCAGAATGTAGATGCCATTGAAATGCATGTGTGGGTTTTGTTTTTCACCCATAAAACGTCTCTATCGCTGAAAACCCATTCAATTAGTATTTGGTCTGGAGGATTTCATATGAGGACAAAGAAAGCAAGAAAGATAAAAAAGTTTTTCCATGGACAGTCATGTTGTATCCATTATGTCATTTTTAATATACAAGCAAACGCATCCAAACACATCGAAATGTGTCCTCTTAAACCTCACAAATACACTAACAAACATGGCTGGATATCACAGGCTATATCCAAATGAATGAAAGGCCAACCGAGCACACTAATCCGAGCTGACGCCACCAGACACACTGACAGTGGGACCCAATGCTTTCAGCTGGAATTTGAACTCTTTTTTGTGTCGAGTTCTACGAAGGAGGGGGGAGGCGTTGTCCCCATGGTTACGGCTCCCGCCAACTTTATGATCACATTGAAGCTAGTAAGCGTCATTGAGTATGAGTGTTATTATAAGACGTTTTATATGAAAGGCGCGAAGTGCCTCCAAAAAGGCACTTCGACGTCACGAAAAGAAAGGTACCCCAGTCCGGAGGGGAGTAGGACGTTCTATAACAGGGTGGCACAGTCTGGCAAAAACTGGACTTTGGACCCGTTTTTCCCAAATAACGGGATTACTTTAGTTAAGTGACAAAATGGCATTCACTAATATGTTCAACATCATAGAAGACCAACACGTTTAAAACACCTTGGGGCCCACAGACGTTCACCTTAAACACTATTAATCCAGGTGAACGGCACCAGCTGCCTTTTCAGCCAATCAGAATAAAGAGAAAGGGGAATATTCTGCGTTTAAGCTAGAGACAGCGCTGTCCCAGAAGTTTAGATTGTCGTGTTCGGTTCCCTTTAAATAATGCTAACTAATAAGTACCACTGTATGAAACGGTCAATATCTCAATATACTGTGTTTTATGCAAGTTTGGTTTGCCAATAAAAAGGAAAAGGACACATTCACTGAGACAGGCAGCAAATAAAAGAATAGAAACTAAAAAGAACGGAATATGGCACAAACCAAGAAAACAATGTCCATGGGACCACATTCACGTTGACCATCTTCCTGGACCCTGAGGCGGTAGACAGACCTCACGGTGGTCTCGGTTTGACAACCTACAAAAGCTTGTGCTGAAACACCAGCAATCGAAATAAAGAAAAAAAGGCAATGACCTGCCCCCGTCATGTGACCCGAGGGGTTCTGTTGTGTGGTACAACATGGAAACTAGGGTTAGCCCTAACCCTAACCCTAGGGCTAACCCTAACCCTAGGGTTAGCCCTAGGGTTAGGGCTAACCCTAACCCGTGGAAACTAAGAATGAATACATCATTCTTGGCACTGACAAGATGTCCCTGGGATCGAGAAAAAAGACAAATAAATCCACAAAAGAGGACAGTAGGAGATTTGTCTTCAAGTCTGCTGAATTTTGCTTGATCCCTAAGATGGAAAAATAAAGTACACCCAAAAAGAATACACAAAGCAAGTGGAGAACAGTTAGAAGTTCATGACAAGTCATTTAATCTGTTTCTACGGTTGTTCGTCCATTTCATGGTGGAAACACGCACTTCACAAAAGGACTTAAAAAGGAACTAATGTTGTGGATCTGTACTTTCAGTCTGACACAGCGAGAGAGAGCGCGCATGGGATACAGGGAATGGATTCTTATAAATACTCCCGAGGAGAAAAGAATAAAGTGTCCGAAAGGAAGAAGAACACAGTCCCCACCCCAGTCCCATTTTGTTTTTTTTAGCAAACTTGTCATTTGCTAGCTTGTGGACTGCAGGCTCCTGCATGACAACAGTCAAACAGACCCAGTGTGCTGAATATAACCATTACAGGCTTAGGAGGTCTGAGGACTCGAGGAAGAGGAGGAAGAAGAACTGAGCCACCCCACCCCCGAGTCCTACTTGGCCAATCAGAGCCAACATGACTTGGGGAGTGCGGGTGGAAAACAGTGGGGCGGCTTGCTGTGTAGTTTGAGGCTGGGAAGGCTCAGAGACCACGGACTGACCGGCCTCCTTGGGGTGGGGGGCCGGGACATTGACGTTATGAGCGTTGGGGGAGGACGGGGTGGGGGACCTAGAGTCCGTTGTGGGTGGTCAACATGTCTTCGCCTCGGCGGTGGGAGTCCAAGGCTTTCGTGGTGTAGATGTCCTGAGGCAACTCAGACCTGCGTCTCACCAATGGCCCCTCTTTCTGCTGGGCTCGGTGTAGCTGTGGAGGTTCACAATCAACTTGGTTAGGTTGGGTGACCAGACTGTACGCGTTCTTTGTTCACTTCCATGGTGGACAAATGGAAATATCAAGCGATAACATCCAAATATAGTTGACAGATTACAAAAATTGGGGAAATTGGGGAAAAATAGAACGAACACAAAAAACCAAACTTTAATAATCTTAGGATTTATTTGCCAAATGCTGGTCAAAGAGTAGATTAAAACATTATGGTTGGACCAAGACGAAAGCCATTTGTGATTACAACACATGTCCAGTGCCAATCACAGACCATAAAAAAAGAAAGAAAAAAAAAGACAGATGTTCAACAGATCAAGCGTCCATTTATGATTTACATGTGAGAAATGGTAGCATCAACACAACGTTGCGCAATTATGGCTACAAGCATTTGCAAGCTTTAAGAGAGCCAAATAGTTCATTTTTGACGAGATGTGGTTAGAGAGGGAAAGAAGCTAGGGTTACCTGAGTGGCGCCTTCCTCAACTGTCTTTTTTAACCTCTGAACATCTTCTATCAATGGAGCATCCATCTCCATTGCTACAGGACTATTGAGGTCAGAGGAATGAACACACACAAGAAACTGGGTTGAAAGAAAAAAAAATAATGGAAAAAAAAACTTTCAGTAGGATGCAAAGAATGAAGAATAAAATCTAAATATTTCGTTTTGCTATCTTAAATCGGCTTGATTAAAAAATAAAAACTTTGAATATGATAAAGGTAAAGGTACTTTTATTGTCACATACATATAGTGAAAAATTTCCTCTGCATTTAACCCATCCCTCAAGGGAGCAGTGGGCAGCCAATCAGGAGCGTTTGGGGTTAAGTGTCTTGCTCAAGGACACCTCGACATAGTTAGGGTTGAAGTCGGGGCTCGAACTAGCAACCTTCTGATTTTTGCCAGCCGGTTGCCAGTCCACCCGCCTTAACTCCTGAGCTAATGTCACACCCATAACGAGTTCAGCTCAGGATTTAAATCAAAAGATGTATGACCATTTCATGTCAGGCCACGGTCATATTCTTCACTAAAGCTAAGCATGAAGCAGGATGATGATAACACACACACACACACACACACACACACACACACACACACACACACACACACACACACACACACACACACACACACACACACACACACACACACACACACACACACACACACACACACACACACACACACACACACACACACACACACCTGACCTGTGGGTTTGATTTGGCAAGGTTCTCAATCCTGATCCAAGCCTCTTCCCGCTCTTTCGACTTGGCCTTCTCTCTGTGTATCAACGTCACATGTCACCAGGTATCAACGTCACATGTCACCAGGTATCAACGTCACATGTCACCAGGTATCAACGTCACGTCACCAGGTATCAACGTCACCAGGTATCAACGTCACATGTCACCAGGTATCAACGTCACGTCACCAGGTATCAACGTCACCAGGTATCAACGTCACATGTCACCAGGTATCAACGTCACGTCACCAGGTATCAACGTCACATGTCACCAGGTATCAACGTCACGAGGTATCAACGTCACCAGGTATCAACGTCACGTCACCAGGTATCAACGTCACCAGGTATCAACGTCACCATGTATCAACGTCGAATGTCACCAGAATATGAAAAATGAAAAATATAAACATGATTAAGAACATTATGATGGACCAGGTTCCAAAAGGTGACCATGGGAATCCACACAGGCACAATGGCTGCCCACTAAGTCTATCAAAAAGGATGGAAAGACCCTACCCTAACTGGTCAGCTAACCCTATAGACCTTTCTTCAGTCAACGTCATGATTATGTCACAGCGTTGGCTGAAGGCAAAACAAAGAAACAACTTGAGGCAAATACTAATAATAGGCTACACCAATTATCCAAACTACGTCATCTTGCTGTGTTGTTGAGTCACAAATAAAGTATTGTGGCGATCACGGCCGTGGTCGCCGTGTTACCGCAAAGGATCCTGGGACGGTTCGGACTATCGCTGTTTGGACCTATAGCAACCTCCTGGGTCGGTTTCACCATTGACATTATGAGTGGGGTTGCACCTCGGTGATGTTTATGGGTTATTTCATTGTGGCGTATCTGTTATTAAAGGCAGCTCTCATAGTCGTGAGGTGGGAGAGTTGCAGTCCACTTTAACCTGGGCTCCTGTCTGGTTATTCCCTTGCTGTTCGCCACACCTTGTCTGTTGTAGATTTGGATATGTGACCCAGGTTGACATGTGCACCTAATCAAATTAGCCCCGCACACAAAATATTGTTTTTAAGTAACAGAAAACGGCGCTATTGACCCAATGAGGTGACTACCAAGTTATCACTAAAGTCACATCCCACATGTCTTGACCACAGGCTGATCAAGACATAGGGTTAGGGTTAGCTAACCCTAACCATAGCGCTTCCACTGGCCAGGGAACGTACTTGTTTTTCTCCGCTCTGAACTGCTGGGTGCAGTCGTCAAACAGCTTCTGGTTCATCTCCATGAAGAGCTTCAGCGCGTTGTAAATGAGCCCATGGATCGTTCTGGAGCACAGGAGAACAGCGTGAGTCAAACCGCACAAACCACTTTCACTATTAGTTAAAACACTTTCTTCTGAACAATGAAAAAAGTATTACGCTTTTGGATCACTATGTAGATATTTGCTGGGGGAAATAATTGATATACCCTCCTCCATTGTTACCACGTCTTTTCTTTATTTAAATATAGGCCGATGATCCTTTTTCTTGTAACTTATTGATTTTTGTTTTATTCTCCTGTGAGGTGTTACTTTTATTTCAATCAATTTCTAGATTTCTCTGAATTGTATTTGCCGCTGGTCTGACATTGTCGGCCAAGCCAGCAGTTCAGCAGAGGCCAGTGCTGCTCCCCTAGCATTCATCTGACATTAAGTTAAAGTGCACGGCCTGACATTTACACTGGATCACAATGTTGCATAATCAATGTTCTTTGAACCGAGTAAAGCTATATGTTCCACTGCGCATGGGAATATCGCAAAGCCGGTTCTCTCACTTGTTCCAGTGGGTCTTGGAGTTGCGGTACAGCGCAGGGAACATGATGGGCAGAATCTTTGCGGCATTGTCGCTGATGAGACTCATGATGTACTCGTTGTTCCAGTAATACAGAGCCCTCTCTGCCACCTACAATAGAAAGTAATGCGCAGGATTAAAAGACTATACAGACAAATACTTTGCAAGATCTGCAGATATACTAGCAAGTCACATTTATTTCTATAGATTTCCCTCTATGACAGCTGCTGTAGGCCCCCACTAGACAAAGTATCAAAGCCTTCAAAAAATTGAAATAAAAATACCATCCCAAAATTCATAGGAACTACAAGTGTCAAACTGTGGACTTTTAATAGCCACGATGTGAAGAACCCTTCCCTAACACCCTCATTAAACCTGTCCACTCTGACACGAGCACCAAAGAAATACAACAGATCAATAGGTGATCATAGAAAGGCTACCTGAAAGCTGGGTTACCTGAAAGTGAGGGCTGGACACGCACTTGGCCAGCTGGCGAAAGAGCGGCTCCTGGACCTTGACGAACTCAGAGGGCTCGATGACGTCCAGGATCTCCTCCAGCTCGTTCAGGAACATCACCTCCTTGGGACTGTGCGTTTTGGGCCAGTACTTCAGCAAGGCCATCACCACCTGTCCAGCAGCAGAACACAACCACACATTTGGATCGATGAGTCTTTTCAATATGGAGTAGGTGAAGGATCAGAGAACAGGATTATGGTCTCTGGATCGGGTCATTTATAAAACAGGAGGTTAGATTAAGAGAGTGGACATTATTGAGTGAAGAGAAGGAAAACAAATGAGGTAAATGTGTCAAATCAAACATACCGGTTCAGTGAGAGTGCTGTCCTTCTCCAGGAACTGTACCACACAGTAAGCCAGCTGCAACATGCACACGATTAGGATCCTCAACATGATCACATAACGCTGACCATACACCAACTGAGCAGTACAGGTTACGGAGTACACACTTCTGTGGTGTACAGGGCCAGATCACAAAGGGCTTGAGACTCTTTCCTTTTCAAATGGATTTCACTTTATTGTAAATCAAAACATCACATTATGCTTAACCAATACTTCTTTGGCATATGAACAAAGGATCTCTAAATAAAGAAAGGCATGAGAGCACAGGGAGACAGACCTGGGGGTGGTAGACACTGAGGGACTTGACTTTGTGCAGTGGCAATAGGACCTTCAGCAGGAAGATCTTGTGCTCTTCTTTAAGTGGCAAGGCAAACCCATTGATTATGCTGGGGGGGGGGCACAACAGCAGGCAGTTAGAAACTCATCACACTGAAAACAAAGAACACAAAATAAGCTTGATTTCATTTTTATAATGAAGCAATATTTCCACATCCTGGAGGAGGAATTCAGATTTATAAAAGAAAAACTGCGTGATAAAGAAATATTCATATGAAAATATAAATCTCACAAACCTTCCAAGTATTTCCAGTAGTTCGGCAATACCATTATGATGCTCTGTCTCATAGATAAACCTGGAAATGTGCAGAAAATGCTATTTAGGTTTTGAAATTAAATGTATATAGTAAAGTGGTTTGCAGTGCGTGTATGCATCTGTAATGTATTAATTACTAATTACTAATTAAGTTAAATAGAGACTCGCCTGTAGAAAAGGTTATTAATCTAAGTTAAATAGAGACTCGCCTATAGAAAAGGTTATTAATCTAAGTTAAATAGACACTCGCCTATAGAAAAGGTTATTAATCTAAGTTAAATAGGGACTCACCTATAGAAAAGGTTATTAATCTAAGTTAAATAGGGACTCACCTATAGAAAAGGTTATTAATCTAAGTTAAATAGACACTCACCTATAGAAAAGGTTATTAATCTAAGTTAAATAGGGACTCACCTATAGAAAAGGTTATTAATCTAAGTTAAATAGGGACTCACCTATAGAAAAGGTTATTAATCTAAGTTAAATAGACACTCACCTATAGAAAAGGTTATTAATCTAAGTTAAATAGACACTCACCTATAGAAAAGGTTATTAATCTAAGTTAAATAGGGACTCACCTATAGAAAAGGTTATTAATCTAAGTTAAATAGACTCACCTATAGAAAAGGTTATTAATCTAAGTTAAATAGGGACTCGCCTATAGAAAAGGTTATTAATCTAAGTTAAATAGACACTCGCCTATAGAAAAGGTTATTAATCTAAGTTAAATAGGGACTCACCTATAGAAAAGGTTATTAATCTAAGTTAAATAGGGACTCACCTATAGAAAAGGTTATTAATCTAAGTTAAATAGACACTCGCCTATAGAAAAGGTTATTAATCTAAGTTAAATAGGGACTCACCTATAGAAAAGGTTATTAATCTAAGTTAAATAGGGACTCACCTATAGAAAAGGTTATTAATCTAAGTTAAATAGACACTCGCCTATAGAAAAGGTTATTAATCTAAGTTAAATAGACTCACCTATAGAAAAGGTTATTAATCTAAGTTAAATAGGGACTCACCTATAGAAAAGGTTATTAATCTAAGTTAAATAGGGACTCGCCTATAGAAAAGGTTATTAATCTAAGTTAAATAGACACTCGCCTATAGAAAAGGTTATTAATCTAAGTTAAATAGGGACTCACCTATAGAAAAGGTTATTAATCTAAGTTAAATAGAGACTCACCTATAGAAAAGGTTATTAATCTAAGTTAAATAGGGACTCACCTATAGAAAAGGTTATTAATCTAAGTTAAATAGGGACTCGCCTATAGAAAAGGTTATTAATCTAAGTTAAATAGGGACTCGCCTATAGAAAAGGTTATTAATCTAAGTTAAATAGAGACTCGCCTATAGAAAAGGTTATTAATCTAAGTTAAATAGGGACTCGCCTATAGAAAAGGTTATTAATCTAAGTTAAATAGGGACTCACCTATAGAAAAGGTTATTAATCTAAGTTAAATAGAGACTCACCTATAGAAAAGATTATTAATCTAAGTTAAATAGAGACTCACCTATAGAAAAGGTTATTAATCTAAGTTAAATAGAGACTCACCTATAGAAAAGGTTATTAATCTAAGTTAAATAGAGACTCACCTATAGAAAATGTTATTAATCTGTTTTCTTATGTAAGCTCGGAGACCCAGGAACTTCCCGTAGATCCGGTGGAGGGTGGTTTTCAGGAAGTCTCTCTCTCTGGGATCCTCGCTGTCAAATAGATCTAGAAGCTATCCCATCCAACACAAATACACCACACCTGTTACACTTCTAACAATGTCATAATGGGACTACAAAAAGTTAAGAAAAACCAATGTGGCGCCCTTACCTGCATTACAAATTTCTGGTCTATGTACTTCTTCGCTACGTTGGGCTGAAAGTCAGGCGACTCTAAAAACCTCAGGAAAAACTCATAGACGAGCTGGAAGACAAATTAAAATCAGACTATCCACTTTGAACTGTAAACCAAATTACAAGCCACAGTTATACTGTCTGAAGAGTCAGAGGGGTTCAGAGATAGAGAGGGGTTCATCAGAGATAGAGAGGGGTTCATCAGAGATAGAGAGGGGTTCATCAGAGATAGAGAGGGGTTCATCAGAGATAGAGAGGGGTTCAGAGATAGAGAGGTTCAGAGATAGAGAGGGGTTCGTCAGAGATAGAGAGGGGTTCATCAGAGATAGAGAGGGGTTCATCAGAGATAGAGAGGGGTTCATCAGAGATAGAGAGGGGTTCATCAGAGATAGAGAGGGGTTCATCAGAGATGGAGAGGGGTTCATCAGAGATGGAGGGGTTCATCAGAGATAGAGAGGGGTCAGAGATGGAGAGGGGTTCATCAGAGATAGAGAGGGGTCAGAGATGGAGGGGTTCATCAGAGATAGAGAGGGGTCAGAGATGGAGAGGGGTTCATCAGAGATAGAGAGGGGTCAGAGATGGAGAGGGGTTCATCAGAGATGCTTGCTCAACCTGGAGATGAGGCCAGGCCGCCTCCAGGGTGGGTTCATCCTCTTCTGGGTCGAACTCTGCCCCGGTGGGGTTCGAAGACGGAGGCAATGTTCTGAACATGTTCACTGCAAACTAGAATGGGAAAAAGACGGGTAAAATGGGGGTTACCTAACCCAAAAATGGGTAAAAGTAATAACAACAATGGGAGCATCACACCCAACCGTTATCGGTGCTAACGGGAATTTATAAAAACACAGAAAAAGGTGGTTTTCCAACGTCACTAATTTCACATGACTTGCAATCATCATTCCCATTCAGCGCACCAAGGAGGATTTATTGAAGCTAAACCTGTTGGCTTCCCTTAACTGTTATATTGGACATCTAAACCATTTCTCAAAACGGTGCCTAATCTGCGATGTGCTGATTTGTGCTTTCCAGATAAGGGTTCTTTAAAACAGACCTATCTAGGTCAGGGTCAGGATTTGTATCGACCAGTGGGTCAGAACTCTCATGAATACACATCATTCAAAAACAAATTTACAGACAACGTTGTACACTACACCACCTAGCACAGCTCCATCCAACACTACACCACCCAGCCGCGCTACATCCAACCCCCTGGCCCCTACACCACCCAGACCCGCTACATCCAACCCCCTGGCCCCTACACCACCCAGACCCGCTACATCCAACCCCCTGGCCCCTACACCACCCAGACCCGCTACATCCAACCCCCTGGCCCCTACACCACCCAGACCCGCTACATCCAACCCCCTGGCCCCTACACCACCCAGACCCGCTACATCCAACCCCCTGGCCCCTACACCACCCAGACCCGCTACATCCAACCCCCTGGCCCCTACACCACCCAGACCCGCTACATCCAACCCCCTGGCCCCTACACCACCCAGACCCGCTACATCCAACCCCCTGGCCCCTACACCACCCAGACCCGCTACATCCAACCCCCTGGCCCCTAAACCACCCAGACCCGCTACATCCAACCCCCTGGCCCCTACACCACCCAGACCCGCTACATCCAACCCCCTGGCCCCTAAACCACCCAGACCCGCTACATCCAACCCCCTGGCCCCTACACCACCCAGACCCGCTACATCCAACCCCCTGGCCCCTAAACCACCCAGACCCGCTACAGGTAGCTCTGGAACATCTGTACTCAGGCCCAGGTCCAAACTCCTGGTCAGGTTAGGGTAAGGGCTATTGAATGGTTAGGGTTAGGTCTATTTTAGGGTTAGGGCTAGGGTAAGGGCTATCGCAGGGCTAGGGTAAGGGCTATCGCAGGGCTAGGGTAAGGGCTATCGCAGGGTTAGGGTAAGGGCTATCGCAGGGCTAGGGTAAGGGCTATCGCAGGGCTAGGGTAAGGGCTATCGCAGGGCTAGGGTAAGGGCTATCGCAGGGCTAGGGTAAGGGCTATCGCAGGGCTAATGCAGGTCTCAGTTCTGTGTATGGGTTTCACCGCAGGTAGAAGCAGGTGGTCAGGTATTGCGCCACAAAATGGTCCAAATCCCCACCGCTTTATGGGGATTAATTTGACCTTTGGAATAAGCACTAGATATGGCCACAGATATGGCCAAATAATTAAAATGTAATTAATAGTTGTCATTATTACTTCTTTCAGGCCATTTGACGATCCTTTAATGACATGCCCAACAAACGTTTTCTTTAATTCAGTGTCTGGTTCAATGACATAATGAAGTGTCTTATGGGCAGTTATGTCATGTCGTGCAGCTGCTCTTAACTCTAGAATAGAAATACCCACGTCCACATGTTCTATCCATAAGAACTGATGGGTGACCCACGTCCACATGTTCTATCCATAAGAACTGATGGGTGACCCACGTCCACATGTTCTATCCATAAGAACTGATGGGTGACCCACGTCCACATGTTCTATCCATAAGAACTGATGGGTGACCCACGTCCACATGTTCTATCCATAAGAACTGATGGGTGACCCACGTCCACATGGCACATTTTGAACACTGCAGTACAACATGATGCAACACATAGACCCAGCACAACCACAAGCGAGACCGAGCCAAAGAATACACCCCACCCACCACCACCTACCATGTGCACCACCTCCGGGTAGATGGGCTCCGTGATGACGTTCCTGTTGTGCGTGATGTACTCCACCATCTCGCTCAGCGCCGCGCGCTTCACTTCCTTCCATTTCAGGTCGCTCAGCGGGTCGGACAGGAAGTCGAAGAGGACGCAGCACTGCCGCAGCTTCTGGATGAACAGCTTCTCCTGTTCTGCCGGGGCCACATCTGAGCACACAACACACCTTCAAGTCTGAGCACACAACACACCTTCAAGTCTGAGCACACAACACACCTTCAAGTCTGAGCACACAACACACCTTCAAGGACTGGTCAAGGTGAAGAAATACAAGAAAACTCAATTACACCTTTAACGTGATATGTAAATCGTCATTTTTGCTTTTAGCTGAACCTTCACTTTCCAAGGGAAAAATCTGCTGTGGAAGTACGCTACATGTTGGTTTGTTGAATGGCTAACAAGTGAATGTCAGGCCTGGTTCTGCACAAAAGGTCGAAGGGTAAAGGGTAAAACTTGGGCCTCTCAAAGAAACGTGTAAGACTAAACATTTTGGGTGGCGCGGTTAAGTGATATGAAGAAAAAAAAGCTAATAGCACAAGAGACCTGTTGCCATGAGCAGCTTTACCACAAAATGTAGCTTCTATTTTTTTGGTGACATTTGCAATGTGATATCAAACACGTTTTTATTTTATATATTTTGTTAAATGCCGTCAAAAGAATGGGTTTTTAATTTGCTTTCGCTTAATTAGAGAACAAACTTGCAACACAACAATCAATGTGTATAAAACAGGTCAGGTACTTTTATTTTTCAACTTACATCTTTGATTTCCATATTTAGCCAAATGGCTCATTGTGGGCTACATATGGTTATATTCTACCTATAAAACATTTAAGCTGTTGAAAGACTATTAGTAATTTCCCCCATAAAAAACGAATGCAATAAACACTTAAATTAACCAAAAAGGTAGAAACTATGTCACACACTGGCTTGAGCATGCTGAGAGGTGAAAGGGTAACAGGCAGGCTAACGTGTCAGAGCTAAAGGAAGGCTGCGGGGCGTAGCATGTGGCAGGCTAACGTGTCAGAGCTAAAGGAAGGCTGCGGGGCGTAGCATGTGGTAGGCTAACGTGTCAGAGCTAAAGGAAGGCTGCGGGGCGTAGCATGTGGTAGGCTAACGTGTCAGAGCTAAGGGAAGGCTGCGGGGCGTAGCATGTGGTAGGCTAACGTGTCAGAGCTAAAGGAAGGCTGCGGGGCGTAGCATGTGGCAGGCTAACGTGTCAGAGCTAAAGGAAGGCTGCGGGGCGTAGCATGTGGTAGGCTAACGTGTCAGAGCTAAAGGAAGGCTGCGGGGCGTAGCATGTGGCAGGCTAACGTGTCAGAGCTAAAGGAAGGCTGCGGGGCGTAGCATGTGGTAGGCTAACGTGTCAGAGCTAAGGGAAGGCTGCGGGGCGTAGCATGTGGTATTGACGAGGCCTGTCACGTCAGCATTCACTCACTTTCACATTTTCTCTGTTGCTTGGCAACGGCCCAAGCAAGGTCCCTTTTTTATTTATTTTTCTCCCCCATCTCTGCTTGGCCCACCGAAACCACCCTTTAGAAGCATGGTCTCATAGAACAATGTGAATGGATGAAGATGGATGAATGAATGAAGGCCCAGGCTGAAACCAATGTCCAGTTACTATAAACTAAATGAAGTATTTACCGGGGCAGTCTTTAGCAACAGTAAAAAATGATAGTCTATGGCTCCATCAGCGCTAATGTGAAGCACTGTGCAATATATTATACAGGCTGACCCACTATAACCTATACCTATACTACACTATACTGCTGTCCCCTATCTATATATATATATCGATATATCTATATATATATATATATATCTATATATATATATATATATATATAATAACCCTATATTATACAGGCTGGTTGGGTCTGCAGTACAATGTGCATACAATACATACTATGTGGTGTGTGTAACCCTATATATATAACCCTATATATATATATATAATAACCCTATATTATACAGGATGGTTGGGTCTGCAGTACAATGTGCATACAATACATACTATGCAACTTGCTTAAAATCCCAATCTCCATGCAGGACAGTTATACAAACAAAGATCTAATAATTTTAGAGATGGCCAGTTAATTGGGATCATCTGGGACTGATCAAAGCTACAGCTGTAGTCTTTTCTCTGGAATTACGTCATTATGACTACGAGAGAAATAGGAAATATTTTAGTGTACCAATAGGGTTAGGGGTTAGAGGTCAGCTAACATACAAAACGAAGAAAAGAAAAACACAAAAGCACAAAATCCTTCTAAAATGAAACCATCGCCTGTTTCAAACCCTTTTGATCATTTTCCAGCGTAACTGTTAACGACATTCTGGTTGTCTGAAATGAGGGTTAGTAGTGGGACCAGTAGCTACTATAAAGCAAAGATCTCACACGATACACAACTGCAAATAAACATTACAGAAAAGTTTCACAAGGTTTGCTATTTACTAGAGTGTTGTCTCACCAGTGCACATATGACACACCAGGCCTACAATCTCACTATGTATAAAAGCAGCTTTGATAGACTGATTTTACTAATTGGTACGGGTGTGGCTTTAAAATCCAGCTTGCCACAGAGACCCTGGGGGCTCTGACGTTCATGATGCTATTCCCAGAACAAAAGATCCAACACCAGTGACCATGTCAAGCGGATTAGTCCAGACACATTAAATGCTACTACTAGAATGCTAAATTCAGTTCTGAAATCTATTTGTTCTGCAAGTCTTATGTCAGCTTAAACACGCAAGAAATGTATTTTTTGCATATTTTTGATATTTCCTGAAATGATTTGTCCAAAACCTACATTCTAAATATGTTTATAAAAAGGCTCAACTAGTAAATCGTAATTCCATTCAATCAAAAGCGGTCCTGTTCTCACTTGCTAAGCCAATGTAACCCTAACCCTACAGCCAACTAGTGATGTCCACATTAATTAACATAGAGTCTGTAATCCATCATTCAAAGGCCCTATCCAACCTCAGCCAAAACAAAACTTTCCATCACAACCTCCACTACCTCCAGCTCTTCCCACCACGGTATTGGGAGTCACGCTGGTGGGCGACACTTAAATCAATGCATTTGCTTGGGGAAAAGACAACACTGCTAGCCATAACAGTGATGACAAGACATCAGTTTTGGATTCTAGCAGCCACAATCTGGATAGGATCAGGGAAATCTTATTTAAAAACAGTAGTCACTAAAATCGGCTATAAAGTAACATTAACCTAGGCCTACAGGTGCAGGGTCATTCTAGTTTCGTCTCTACATCACAGTCACTACACTGTGATGTGTACGTTTTAACAGTAGACCCATCTTTAAAATGGAATGCGACTTGGACCACGCCTGTCTTGCGTCTCTGCAGGCAGGTAGAAACAAATGCAAAACAGAATCTCTGATGTAGTAGGGTTACTAGCCCTCTGTTACTGAACAACACTTGCGGTGGGACCTTAATGAAGGGAATGCATTCTCAACCAAGTCCCTGCTCCCATTACATAAGGGCCTGTGTGCGTTATAACGTTTCTTTACCAACCGGCTTGTTGTGCAACAGATAAAGAGCCAGTATTGTGCCAATGCTGGCGCTAACCACAGTGTGACTCCTACTAATGTACTCAGGCCTCCAACAGGACACCTGTGTGTTTGTGGTTTCTTAAAAAGGAAAGCGGCATTCTGTATAGGCTCCTGATAATAACTAACGACTTTAAATAATTGTAGTCACATTGAGGACCACCTACTGTTTCAGCTACACTACTCTCTACATGAATGAAATTAAAATAACAACTTGAATCCAGCCAGCAGAGGGGATGTTTGTTCATCCACAAACCACAGGGAGTATGTTTTATCAATACGAACTTTGAAGATGCAGGGACAGCAGTTACGGTCATTTTTACATTACAAACCCTTTCAATTACGTTTATATACAAACCTTAGATAATTGCGTGATCATCTAACATCAATAAATACAATGACAGGAGAGTAAGACTATACACATCATACTACTCCATGATGTAGATATTTTTGTCCTCTCTTAAGAGTTGCAATCAATGCAAGCCAAAACCCCCGCGACCACATTGAGGTGCAGAGAGACGCTACCCACTGCACATTGACATTGCAGTTAGTTGCAGTTGATGATTTGCATTAGAAAAACATGTAAAATCATGCAGGTTTGGGGTTAGCCTACATTATCATATCAGGGTCAAACAGCTATAGTTTGTAGCATTGATGTTGAGGGGGGAAGTGAGTAGGGTTAGATGGTTAGAGGGTTAGCCTACATTATCATATCAGGGTCAAACAGCTATAGTTTGTAGCATTGATGTTGGGCTGGGGGGTTGAGTAGCTGCATTTAAGCGTGTGGTGCGTGCTAGGATAATGCTTGGGTTTGTTCGTGTTATGTTCAAGTGCGAGAGACCCACTATTACACACTTGTAACCCTAATCTAACAAACTAGGGTTTTGTTTATTATCACGGTTACACACTTATAACTGTGCTAAGAGGGATCTGTGACAGAAAAAGCAAAAAAATAAATAAATAAAGAATAGCACCTGAAATTTGTATAATTTGTATTTATAGTCACCACTTGTGAAATGTGGTAAACATGAACTAATTTGGAGTCAGTGTGTGAGAGAAAGTGATTATTAGAGAGACACAGTGGAGGCCAAATAGGGTGTCATCCAATGTAGTCCCTGTCTGATTCCAATCGACAGCATGATCAATAACTGCCTCAGGCACCCTCTAAATTAGGCTGCAGTACAGTGGTCCCCTTTGGCCTGTCCTTCCAGAAATGAAACGGCACTGTGGTATATTCAATTCCTAGTACTGTCACAATATATACTGTACAGATTATAATTGTTTTACTACATTGAAAAATAATGGACTGTTTCAAATGACAGAAGTGTTTTGTGGGCACACTTTGACCAGGAAATTGCGTTACTAAACATTGGAAAATGTTCTTTAATGGTGTCTGGCCTTCTGATATGGCATGGGGCATTTAGCAGGCGACTGCCAACTAGAATGTCAAAAGGGAGGGTGCTGGACAAAAGAGGGCAGAGTCAGTCCACTACATCCTAAACACTACAGCAAATATGTTCCCACATAGATCACGGAGAACCGTAAGGGATGAGCAGCGGGAGAAGGAGGGAGGATTGCTTTGCCCCAAGAGAGCGGTTAGCGTTTATGCACAACGACATGTAAACAGAAGAACACAGGATCGCAATAGTACACATGAGGACCTAGGTGAAAGCCCTTCCCTGGGCTATGACCTCACTTCCTTTGACATCACTAGGCTTGTGGGGGGATGGGCAGAGAGTAACTAGCTAGTAAAACCAGCTTGTTAATGGTGTTCTCTAGTCTCACAGTAAACCACACCGGGTTAGTAAATTAGCTTACAATCAAATATAATAGCGAGGCCTAAACAATTGCAATTAGATTGACAGAAATAATAGATCCTGTAACCAAACGACTGACTGCTGACTAACCAGCGGTAACCAATGGAGGGTAGCAGAAGCAAAGCAACACACAGCTATCCCCTCAATATGCCAGGACCGTAGCGAATGAATACTCCTTACATACCTCGAAAGTGCATAAGAGCCACCGGCTGAAAAGGCCCGTTGGAGTTAGGTGCATCCACGACCATCCTGTCTCCTGTTTTATTGCATGTCAACATCTAAACTTCGACCAGGAAGGCGATCAACTCAAGGCGAGAGGCCAGCCTCCATTTTAGCACAAAAGCAGATCAGAAAATGAAGCGCTCTGCCGCTGGAGGGAACTGGCTAGTTAGTGACGTCACTAGGGAAGAAGCCCGCCGGTTGGCTGAGTTTTGACCGCTCGTGCTGTGAGGGACGAAAGGTGATTGGCTGACAGCTGAGCAAGGGGCGGGCCATGAAGTGCAATTTTGGTCCGGCCCCTCCTCCCCACTGACTGGTCTCTGTGCCCTTCAAGACAACCGGGCCTCAGATCTCAGATCAGAAAGCATAAACGTATCCCACTGTTTAACAGACAACAGAGGTTAAAACATCATCTGACCTAGGATATGGGGATTTCATAGGCAATTTTATCGACTTTTCCGTTTCAGTAAAATTATTACTTTTCGAACAAGTGCACGGCGACTGCAGGTTTATTTTAAAGTGTTAATCTTCCAATTTTGACTCAAATATAATTTATGTGGAGGTTTTTCAGAGCATAGCGTTAGGGGGTCATCAAAATGTGATGTGGCAACAGGTGATTTTCCATGCAAATCATAAAGAGATAAATCTTTTATCAGTTGCCAGGAAAATTGCCCGGTAGTGCATTGATTCTGGGAGACATAGTGATGACGTTGCATGCCGTAGCCTATATGAATAGTAGATAGTGCATCTCTGTGTTCTGGGCTGACTTAGCTGTACAGGCTGGCCATGTTGGACTGACCTGGCTCTATGTCAGCAATGTCATGAATTAATTAAAGTCGTTCCGTTGAATGGAACCTAGACAGGTTGTGTGTTCGGATCCATCCATGTTCTAGATAGACTGTGGGGAAGTAACTGGGCCCCAAGCTCACAAATTTGATCAAAACTGAAAATGGGTGCCAATAACCACGCAACATGGTTGTAGTCTACAAACGCACTGATAATTCAGCACTTTCTTCGGCGCTGCGATTATTAGGCCACCTGTGACGCGTCGCTGGCGGAATATCAGCGGCTCATGGCTGATTTAGACGGATGGTCAGGGATGCATCACAGCATCTCCCCCAAAACACATGACTAGCTCACTAGCTTTAGCAATAGGGATGCCTAGCCTTGTGGAAAACTCCGGCCATGAGCAATGAGTGCACAGGCAGAGTGTCCGCAGGTAGGTAGGTGGACAGACAGGAAGGCCAATCATTTTATTCAGGCCAAATGAAATGATTGGCTGGGCGTATGACAGGCCTGTGACAGCCACAGATGCAGGATTGTTTTCCTTTTTTTGTCAGAGTATTTGATTTATTGATTGCTGTTGGGAAGTAAAGATAACTTCAACAAATATGGCAAAAAAATGTATCAAAAATAAATTGCCTACCCTAACTTTAAAGACATTTTTTTCCATTAAATGCCGAGCAGATGAGGTGGAGCCAGACTATTTTAAGTCCCACAATCCCCACATTTTCATGAAATGGGTCAGGAGAGAGATAGCCTTCCCCAGGTTCACAAACTCTTGGGTTAGAAGTCTGAAGTTTTAAAATATGATCTTGAATCAGATATGAATGCAAAGTGCAGGTACTGTGATGTTGTGTTTTAGCATGCATATTATAGAAAATGCTGAGAAAGTGGAAAATCGGGCTGTCCAGTATGAACTCCATATAAATAGTCCGGTTTATTATTCTGTGGGAGAAACGCAGATAGGCAGTTTCATTTTTATCCACCAGATGGAAGCAAAGGCTGAGAGCTGCCCTACAAATACATCAAGAGCGCCAGAGCAAATCACGAGGTATACGTCAGAGGAATAGGATTTTTTAAGGTTTTGAGTTGCCCTGGAGGTTATGAACATCAGAGCAGTTGAAGAAATCCTTTCCAGTTTTCACAGAAATATTTCAACCAGTGTCACAAAGGCAATCATTTAGATGTGTTTACAAAATTAAAGTGACAACTAACCCACTGAAAAACTAACCGGGAGCCAAACCGTGACGCTAACCTATTTTGTTAATTTGTGTCTCATGTGAAAACTTTGTGGTGAATTTGGGTGTGCTACTCAACACTCAACCGTTGTTATTTTAAACAGGGAAAGACAATGGAGTTAGGGTTAACCCTAACCCTTCATGGGAGTACTCTACTGGAGATTGGAATAGTACTTTTTTTAAACTATGGGTTCTTGGGTTGTTTCATTAATAATTGGCACAACAGTCAGAAATAGAAGATAACATGACATAAATGATTCAATCATAGATTAATTTTCACCCTTAAATATCACAAGCTACAGGGTTCTCTCACACTAAATCCTCCGTCCTTAACAGCGCTGCTGTTTAGCCATGTCACTCGGATCATCCAAGAGCACAGTATAGCTTACAGGAAACCGCTTAGACCAGATCCTGTCTGTAATTTAGCATGTACACAAAGAAGCCATGAAAGATTAATGTAAGCGTGCAAACCTCAACTATCACTGTCTTGTTAACCGCCATCCACAAACAGTCGACACAGTAAAATAACCAGTCACTGGAATCCCCCACCAATACACATATGGTCACATGAATACAATATAGTAAAATAAGCTATGATCACAGCTAAGTGCTATGATGGGAAATGTTGCGTATATCACAATATAGTCTTAGAGACTAAGAGACTCATATGGCACAGAGCTGTTTCTGTAACGGTGTTCATCTGACCAATGGAAGTAGAACACTATAGGAACATAAGCTACGCTGCAATGAAGGGAACAGGTCAGACGCAGGCCATTGATTACACGGTCAATAGACTCGTTTTCATTTTCAGCATCCTCTATATGCAGATTGATAAAGGTGATTGATATGATGCACTGTGTCAAACAGTAAATATTGATACATTGCAGACTCAATTGAAACATCTAAACGCTTTTTGTTTCTTCAAAGGGCCTCAAGTGTCAACAATGTTGTACATGATGTGAAACCATTTGTTTGGTCTGCTGGTTTGATGACCCAGATCTCTGGACGGCTTTCTTCCAGGTCTCAAATCACTTCTATCCGTGTGGAGCTTATCTTACATTAGTAAGCCCTCCACAGGTAAGATCCGTTTCCCTCGGCCCCTGAGTCCACAGCCACGGCTGAATTAACAGGATCAGTATTCCAGATCAACCCGGCAACGTGCAGTCCAGTCCACTATCAATTATGTAGAGCTCCTCAAGACCTCAAGGGTAAGAACAACAATGTGGTTGTGAGGATCCGACAAGGCTATGAATTGTTAACGCAGCCTCCTTTGTCCAGTGTTGGCCAAACATGCAGCGGTACATTAAGGTCATAGAGCAATCTTCCAGAGGAGAGTCAAACGGGATGACTGACGTATACTCGTTGGGAGCTTGGGTGGAGAAGAGGGGTTGTGGAGATTTAAATCATAGTGTAAAGGTTTGTATGTTTAGTGGATGTGGAGTTGTTTTGTAAGGCCAGAGTTATGTTCTCTTGAGAAAGAGGAGTAGTAGATTAGTAAAACAGTGTATAGTGGGGGCAGGAGGGGGCAAGCATAGTGAAGTTGTCTTTTCCCGGAATGAAAAGGTTCCAGGTTCGATCCTCAATGCCCGCCGCTCGACCTGAATGCATTCTTGCGCATGACTCAAGCAAGCTGCTTATCTGTACTCACCGTAAACCACTTGTGGATGAAATCATCCACAAAAACCACTACATGGTAACCAGGTATAGCTTAAAGGGTGAGTAAACCCCCAAATCACTTTCTTTTGGTATTAAACAGTTCCGTTTGGGTCTTAAAGTGTTGGTGAACATGTCAGTGTTCTTTTGGACGGGGGAAATTCTCTGTAAAATACAACAAGTCTGCTACTTCTGTCTGAAACCCTTTTCCAGAGTGGTCCTTTTCTAATCGGCTACGCTCCCTTGCTTGAGCGAGTGTGACGCAGGTTTGACACACGGCCCTCACACGAGGACACATGTGACACACGGCCCTCACACGAGGACACATGTGACACACGGCCCTCAAACGAGGACACATGTGACACACGGCCCTCACACGAGGACACATGTGACACACGGCCCTCACACGAGGACACATGTGACACACGGCCCTCACACGAGGACACATGTGACACACGGCCCTCACACGAGGACACATGTGACACACGGCCCTCACACGAGGGCACATGTGACACACGGCCCTCACACGAGGACACATGTGACACACGAGGGCCGTGTGTCACATGTGTCCTCGTGTGAGGGCCGTGTGTCACATGTGTCTATGAAACTGGTGCTTTACGGTCCTTTTAATGCAGCGTGAGTGTGTGTGAGTGTGTGTGTGTGAGTGTGTGTGAGTGTGTGTGTGAGTGTGTGAGTGGGTGTGAATGGGTGTGAGTGTGTGTGAGTGGGTGTGAGTTGGTGTGAGTGTGTGTGAGTGGGTGTGAGTGTGTGTGCGTGTGTGTGAGTGTGTGTGAGTGTGTGTGTGTGAGTGTGTGTGAGTGTGTGTGAGTGTGTGTGCGTGTGTGTGAGTGTGTGTGAGTGTGTGTGTGTGAGTGTGTGTGAGTGTGTGTCAGTGTGTGTGAGTGTGTGTGAGTGTGTGTGAGTGTGTGTGAGTGGGTGTGCGTGTACCTGACAGTGGAAGGAGTTTCTGCAGCTCCCGGTTGGTGCTGCGAGGGAAACAGGAAGTGCTGTATCTCTTCTCCTTCTTGGTGGCCGAGTGTGAACTCGGCTGCTTCACCCTCATCACCTGAGTTGCGGGCGGCTGCTTCTTGTTGGATCCCTGCCGGGACGACAATCACAGAAGGTTCTGGTTACCCATTGGCCAAAGAGCTAGGCGGTTCCGGGTCCCCGTAAGGGAGATCCACAGGAACCGCAAACACTCGGGTTTCATGATAGCGCAGCAAGTTTAAGTTGACAGCAGAAGAAAGAAGTGAGGAGAAAGTGGTTGGAGGAGAGAAGAGGTTAGGAAAGGAGAGCTGATGAGAGGAGCGGGGAGGTTAGGAAAGGAGAGGAGAGGAGAGGAGAGGAGAGGAGAGGAGAGGAGAGGAGAGGAGAGGAAAGGAGAGGAGAGGAGAGGAGAGGAGATGAGAGGAGAGGAGAGGAAAGGAGAGGTGATGAGAGGAGAGGAGAGGAAAGGGGAGGAAGGGAGAGGAGAAGAGGTGAGTGAAACAGTAGAAAGAACTTGGATAAGTGAACTGGAAAGACAGAAAAGATTAGAGGAGCTTTGCTAGCATGTGATCATGCCTGCACCCACATGCATGTGCATATGTGTGTGTCTGTGTGTGTGTGCGCGTGCTTGCTTGCATGTGCATGCGTGTGTGTGTGTGCTTGTGTGTGCATGCATGTGCATATGTGTGTGTGTGCTTGCATGTGCTTGCGTGTGCATGCGTGTGCATATGTGTGTGTGTGTGTGTGTGTGTGTGTGTGTGTGTGCTTGTGTGTGCATGCGTGTGCATATGTGTGTGTGGGTGCTTGCGTGTGCATGTATGTGTGTGTGTGTGTGTAGGACAGTGGGGGGCTGTAAGATGGGGTTAAGGGTCACGTTCCATTCCGCCTGCGGGGATCAGGTGGTTCCTGGCCAGGTCACCTGATCCCCGCAGACTCTGTGAGCTACTGAATCTAAAGACAGGGCGTGTTGATTGACCTCCATGCTCAGAGCGATCAATAACAGATAATCACATTGAAGAGAACTTGAAAACCTTGAGCAGTCTCTGTGAAGCCCAATTAATTCAACACACTCACAATGCATGTGTCACACAAATAGATAAAACACGCCATGACAAAGGCTATGGCAGGCGGGAAAAACGATTCAATTACCAAAACAAACCTTAGGAAAGTAGTCACTGGACCGGGGGTGTCACATGATAAACACCATGTAAGTGGAAAGATATTTTCTCCCTAGTAAAACATAATGTACTGCATTTTTACTTCCACTATGATTCAATTTCCCAGACTTGGAGGAGTCCTGAACAACAGTTCGAAATCAAACAACACATCACACAGCAACTACTAAATGTCGATGCCAAGAAGTAAACCCAACGAGTCACTTTACCTTTTCTTTTTTGCTCTTGTGAGGCATTCTGCGTTGGGAGCCCCCAAGGTACAGTGAGCTTCAGCGATCCGGCCCGGCTATCGTCTCACCCTCTGCCGATAAGGGACGTGAGGGACGTACGTCTGTCAACTGACCTGTCAAGCAGTCTGGCTCCCGAATGACCACCATGTGACTGCCTTTCCTACGAGTAGCTTCCGATTGATCCACTCTCCTTACGTGACAGCCTTTTGTCATGATCCAAAACGATGTGCAAGGACAGGGGAGGAACTCAATGCTGCCTGTCGTCCTCTTTAGGCAACTTTCTGGTACACGCATTATTCTAGTGCTCTAGTTGTGAACGACACAATGTGTATTGATCGCCAGTAGATGGCCATGTTGTAATTGTTTTTATTATGTCGGAGTTTGGGGGTTGGCCATGGGGTGGCGCTGTATCCGTAGCACTGTGGTAATAGCCTTAAATTAATTTGACCTACGTCACCATGCTGGCTCTGCGAGACTACTAAAGTATTACGTTCCCTATGTAGTAATTAATATACCTTCCTGTTGTTTGTGTGTGTTTGTGTATGACCCAGTTTATCTTTATTTATATAACGTTTTTTTTCATGTAGCTTATTCAATTATAAATTATTATGATGCGTACTTAGAATAATCATAATATTACTCTCTCAGAAATGTGC
>JACYXH010000615.1:525000-552500 GCA_026745465.1 Lota lota | reverse complement strand
CACACACACACACACACACACACACACACACACACACACACACAGCCACACAAACACACACAGCCACAGCCACACACACACACACACAGCCACACACACACACACACACACACAGCCACACAAACACACACACACACACACACACATTCACAGCCACACATCCTTTCCCCTCTGTCGGTGCAGTTCACCTTTACATCTTATCATCTTCTTCTCCTCTGGTTCCCTCTCTATAGGGGCGCCGTCCTCCGTCTGGGTCAGAACAGGCCAGCTGATCTGGGGAGGTGCTGGGAGACAGAGACAGAGGTTGACAGAAAGGCCGGCCTCTTTTCACACAGATATAAAAGGATTCTGCTTGCGGGCTCATGGCAGATAACATCCAAGTTGACCTATAAATGTACTGTCGCCGTGCAGAAGGAGATCACCCTTGTCTGGAGATGGGGTCTCTCAGTATTAAAAAAGGAGAAGACGAAGAATTTAAAAAAGAGTCTGAAAGACAGGGTAGGGGGTATCAAGGAGTCTCAGCAATAGTAACTGAATGATGTTTCTTTAACACTGACTAGCATTTCATAAATGAGTTAAGTATTTCCACCTCTGAATATAATTGAGTGGGAGGTGTCTCTCGTGTAACACATTAGCAGCAGTGCTACTCATATTATTGTGGAGTTTCTTTTTTATAGCCTGAGGAAATGGATTATTATTGTAAATCCTATCAGGTAGGAATTCATTGAGCTATAGCCGCTAGCAAATAAAGACAGCGGAACACATCGTTTTGTAATTATTGGGCATTGTAGCAATTATGGAAATGACTAGAGCTGTGTCTTACCTCACGCTTTCACAAAGCTTGTTGCGACAGCTTGCAGAACAGGGTACAGGAACATTCAAGCACACACACACAAACACACTCACACGTGCACGCACACACAAATGCAGGCACGCCTGTGCACAAACACACACACACACACACACACAAACAATTGAGTTTAACAACACATTGAACTTCCAGAGCACTCCAAAATGTGTTCCTCCTCCGGCTCCTCTGCTTCTTGGTTGTCTATCCAGCATGGCCTTCTCCTCCTTCATCAAGCACCAACACCTGAGGCAACATCTCCTGTGTTCAGGGTTCAGGATTCAACTGCTGGGCCATGTGCCCAGACTCATTCAGGAGAAGGCAAAGTGAGCAAGCAGACAAGTAGTTGCTCCAGGAGCTGCACTATGACTCTAATGAGCTCGAACTTCATTCAGTTCTACGCAAACCTCACCTCTCTCACAACTGCAAACATCTGATTGAGATGCATTGCAAGATCCATGTAATTTCCACTAATAACAAGGTTTAAAAATGCGACCACATTTTGTTATTGATTTCAACTGGTATTCATTTTCAAAAGTCGGATTGATCAAAAGAGGAAAAGGAAATGCTAAAGGAAATAAGGATAAATAAAGTATTAATATGATAAAATAATAATAAATACAATGAAATGTTTCAATGGATTAAAGTCAAAGTTTGCTGATTTGGGATTCATATTTGATAGCGCAGAGACATATTTTCTCTCAGTCTTCATGTAAAAATATGCTTACTTGGATTCAAAGTGGTCAAAGATGAGATGCTAAACAGAGTTACTAATTAGGAATTATGTTGTTGTTAATTATGTTAGTTGAACTGAGGATTTTATAACTCATGCTGCACCCATTGTGGTAGTTTGTATAGGTACATTATATGTGCTGTTTGTATTAGTTCCATATCCGTAAGCCACACTGCTGGGATTCTTCTTCTCCTCGAGCACGAGGAGCGAGACAGGAGAAGAATTCCTGTGAGATTTCAACCCATGTGCTCGTGTTCTCTCTCTCTCTCTCTCTCTCTCTCTCTGTCTCTCTCTCTCTCTCTCTCTCTCTCTCTCTCTCTCTGTCTCTCTCCCTCTCTCTCTCTCTCTCTCTCTCTCTCTCTCTCTCTCTCTCTCTCTCTCTCTCTCTCTCTCTCTCTCTGTCTCTCTCCCTCTCTCTCTCTCTCTCTCTCCCTTTCTCTCTCCCATGCGTGGTGAGCAGACGTAGTCAAGCATTCCTGATAAGACAGCTGGATGCGTCTCTACCACAGTATTGTGTCCACACCCCCGCCCGCCCACACACACACACACACCCCCTCCACCCCCACCAGCCTCCTCCTCCACCCATCTCACACACCCCCTCCACCCCCACCAGCCTCCTCCTCCACCCATCTCACACACCCCCTCCACCCCCACCAGCCTCCTCCTCCACCCATCTCACACACCCCCTCCACCCCTACCAGCCTCCTCCTCCACCCATCTCACACACCCCCTCCACCCCCACCAGCCTCCTCCTCCACCCATCTCACACACCCCCTCCACCCCTACCAGAGGACAACTTCATTACTTTACCTAAGAGTGGAGAAGAGAAAACCAAAGTACAGTATCAGGTTGTCTTTGTGGAAAGGGTTTGATAAATCATATCGATATGAAGGACATGGTATCAAGCCTCACTGTTCTATTTCCTTCATCCCTGCATTTCTTCTCATGCTTCACGGTTCATGTGATGGATCAGTGATATATATTGAAGAAGGTGCAGAATATAAAATATTCCTCATGTCGCTGTCTCTGTGTGTGGAGGTATGTGGATGTTTTTGAGTGTGTATGTGTGTGTGTGTGTGTGTGTGTGTGTGTGCGTGTGATTGTGTGTCAGTCTGCGTGTGTGTCTGTGTGCATATGTGCGGCTGCATGTGTGTGTCAGCATGTGTCTGTGTGTGTTTCTGTATTTTCTGTGTGTTGAACCTGAGATTCTGTTTCTGCGTTTTTGGTCAAAGCCATGCAAAAAAGATTTGCATGCAAGTTTTTCCATAAACACGGCTGTATGTAGGAGGCGAGCGAGGCGGTCAGAGCGAGCGTGGAGCAGCAGAGTGTTGACACATTGCATTCTTGCTATTGAGCGCACCACTTATGGAGTGTCCCACTCTTATGCTGCTGTTTGCATCATTTATACACTCTCTACGTACACACTGGAGAGTCAAGGAGAGAGACAGAGAGAGGGAGGGAGAAAGAGAGAGAGAGAGAGAGGGAGGGAGAAAGAGAGAGAGAGAGAGAGAGAGGGAGGGAGAAAGAGAGAGAGAGAGAGAGAGAGAGAGAGAGAGAGAGAGAGAGGGAGGGAGAAAGAGAGAGAGAGAGAGAGAGGGAGGGAGAAAGAGAGAGAGAGAGAGAGAGAGAGAGAGAGAGAGAGAGGGAGGGAGAAAGAGAGAGAGAGAGAGAGAGAGAGAGGGAGGGAGGGAGAAAGAGAGAGAGAGAGAGAGGGAGAAAGAGAGAGAGAGAGAGAGAGAGGGAGAAAGAGAGAGAGAGAGAGAGAGAGAGAGAGAGGGCCGTTAGACTAACAGCACCAAAATACAGTGATACCAGGTGTGTATCCACCTGATGTGGGCGAGGATTGAGAGCGGTTTAGAGGATAAGGTGGGAGAGCACATCTGTTCCTTCCCTGGGAAGCGATCAAAAGCCTTCACCTGCCTTGCCTCCTCACTTATCTTGCAATCAGCAAACAACTGCCTACCTCCATTGTTGTCCAAATGCACATTTATTTAATATTGATTATTGAACATATCGTTTCATCCAAAGCGATGGTCGTTAAGGAGCAGGTGGGGGTCAGGCATCTGGCTCAAAGATCTTTACTTGTCGGCTGCTGACATTGAGGTTTGAACCGATAACCATTAACATAATAACACCCTAACACTTTACTATCCTGTCTAGGGGCGGTCCTATTGCTCCAGGCATCCTCATCTTAGATTAAGCGACAGCAAGGAGGATTCTGGGTTTTCTTTGTCTCTGCATCACTTAACACAGTTCATGTCCTCTGGGTCCTGGATTAATGTCAGGTTACATCATCGCCAGCTCTTCTACATTGTTCTGTGGGGAAGCCAGCAACATGGAAAACATGGACATTATGAGCAGAACAGTTAGGGTTTGGGTTACACTGACACTGACTGACTGAAACTGAGCCATGGCTGCATCTTGCAATGAAGAGAGAGAGAGTATTATGGGATATCATAGAAGAAGAGATGGCCCTGTGGAAATGAAATGTCATGGATTCACAATAACATCCACTACAGGTGGATGTTATTGGATGGAGCCAAAGCACAAAAATAGCTCCAGAACTATCTCCATCACATATAGTTAAGCATAGAAGCAGATAAGATGTGATACAGTATTTTATAATATAGTATCATAATGTATACTATATAATATATGCTGTATAATTTTGTGATGAACTTAAATCTTCAAGGTACTGCACACAAGTCCCAGCTCAGTGTTTGCGTGGTGTTGCTGTGAGTGGTGTTGAGGTTAGTGTACGCATGATTGAAAATATTTATTTAATATTTGTATTGTTTCCATGGCATCAGCCTCTTTAATGCTATGCTAATGTGATTCATCGAAGCCGAAGGGAGTGAGGGAGTGAGGGAGTGAGTGAGTGAGGGAGTGAGTGAGTGAGGGAGTGAGGGAGTGAGTGAGTGAGGGAGTGAGGGAGTGAGTGAGGGAGGGAGTGAGGGAGTGAGTGAGGGAGTGCGAGCAGCAAGCCAGTGAGGGCGTGGGTAGAAAATAACATAGACAAGTGCAGTTGTACAATTTGGACACATTCCTATCAGTGAAAGATAATTTTGGACACCCATGAACACACAATTCCGTGTTGAGTGGTGCATGTGTGTGTTAAATGAAGGGAATTGAATGTGCCTCAACCCTTTGTCCATCAAGGTCAGTGTCATTGACCTTGCTCCAGGCAAGGCTAATTGTGTTCGCTTCCAGCAGGGCTCCAAGCAAACCTTCCCTTATGCTTTCCCCCTCCTCCATCAGCTCTCTGCCTGGGTTCCCCTTCAAACACCCCCACACGAGTAGTGAGGATTGGCATTTTCTATCTTGTGAGGTTAAGTGTACTTCAACCTTTTGGATGTGCTTTTACAAAAAGCCTTAAAATTAATCTGAAAGGATCTCATCTCCACTGATCTGTTAAAGAAAGCCTTAAAGTTCATCTGAAGCCATGCAAGTAATCTTGCATATACTTAAACCAGATCATTGTTGGTTTCAAATCACCAACAGAAGGTTTCAACTCAAGATCAGATATGGGAGTTTCCAAGGTGGAAGGGTTTGTTACCCAATTCTTTGTTTCTACATACAGTACAAACGGTCCTGCCAATAGAGTCACGGACCAGAAACACCAATGAGATTTGAGAGTTTGGAACTAACTGACCACAAATGACACATATTTTGTTTTCAGTTATATTTTATTTCTCAGTCTCTTATTTTATTATTTCATTTTCCATTAATCCATTCAATCCGGAAATTCACTCGCTCTTTCAGACATTTCGTTTTTCATTACGGGACATCTAAAATATTTTGAACTTTAGTAACCCTAGAGCCTTATCATCCATTTCCACAATGAACTGCACGCGAGATTCTTCATCTTATGAGTCTGACAGCTTCTGACTGCAGTGTCGTCTTGGCTTTGTTCAGAACAGTTTTTCCGTCTTGCTGCTCCACCTCAAGATATGTATCAAATACATGCATTATCTTTTACACACCTACTGAGGAGGATATTGTACAGATGAAGCATCACACACATGCCAGACGCTGCTTTGCAAGCTAGCAAATAGTTTTGCATGAAACATTAAACTTGGTTGTCACTGGTAGAATAATTGTAGTCATATTAATATGGTGGATCAGAAATAACAAAAGGAAAAGATGGGGGAATGTAGAAAGGTCATTGACATATCAATTAGGATTGTGTAGTGGTGCCTCTTGTTGCTTCTAAGGCAAATAAACTCTTTTTACACTCCAATGCATTTCTAAAATCCCCACAAGTGTAAAGGTCAATCTTGAAGTCAAACAATAACAGTTTGCAAAACCTTCAAGGGCCGGAGTTAGGCCGTGTTTGTTGTATAATTACGGAGATATTCTACCATATTCTCCTTGGCGCCAGTGGATTTCTACTAGTTCTTCAGTCAGTTTGGACTTATTTCCATACAACAAAACTGTTAGAAATTTAAATACTACTTACAATCTAAAGACAAAATTCTGCTTTCCTTTCTTATGTTTATTGTTCTCATGAGACAGGTCACACACACACACACACACACACACACACACACACACACACACACACACACACACACACACACACACACACCTTATATTGTTATAGTTCATATAATTCTAACTTTACACTTCATAAACTTCTTAAAATACATACTGTGTCACAGAAACTTTATACGGACACTACCATATGATTCTGGGACAACGTGTATATTCCATGGCTTTCATTCCTGCTCTCCCAACAAGAGGATTCTGTCCTTCTATTATGTGTCAGACACACATGCAACAATGTGTTCTGGACAGCACAGTTTCTGTGATTTAAGACATAAAAAAAATCCACAGCTCACTAAAACACATTCTGTCATGTATATTTTCCAATTTTATGTCTGCTCTTATCTTGTTTTAGTAATAATATTTAATGAAATGGAACATACTCTCCTCTAGTCCATAATGCTCTTTATCTATTCTCCATATACATACAAATATGATAGAATTGCCATTTCAAAGAAATCCCTCTCATGTCCATAAGTTTGCTCACATTGATGTTCTCCTGTCAGTGTCTGTAGCGCCAGTTAAGAGAAGAAGCAGAAGCTGTTGTTTCAACAGCATCTCCTGAACTTCATGAGTTTGTGGAAGGCCAGCTGGAAGTCGTCGTTGAACACGGTGTAGATCACGGGGTTGATGAGAGAGTTGAGGTAACCCAGCCAGGTGAACACGTCAAACAGCAGGGGGTGGAACCAGCACTCGTTGCAGATGGCCAGCACCAGCGTGCCCACGAAGAAGGGCAGCCAGCACCCGATGAACGCTCCCAGGATGACGCCCAGCGTCTTGGTGGCCTTCCTCTCTCGCGCCGCGCGCAGACGCTTCCTCTCCAGCAGACTGTCCGCTAGCTTCACCTTCACACTGTTGGTGAACAGGGGCGACGCTCCAGCGGCCCCAGCGGAGTGGAGGTGTGCTTCCTGGATGGAGGCGGAGTTGATGGAGCAGAGGGAGGAGCCGGCGGAGGTCTGGATGAGCTGTGCCGTGGTGAAGCGCTTGGCGCGGCTCGCCGGCGTCTTCAGGATGCGCGAGCGCGCCGCCACGTAGATGCGTCCGTAGAGGATCATCAGCAGCACCGTGGGCACGTAGAAGGCGCCGAAGGTGGAGTAAAGGGTGTAGGAGATCTGGTCCGTGTTCACCATGCACTCCGTCAGCTCCTCGTGGGCCTTGGCCTGACGCCAGAACAGAGGCGGTATGGAGATGGAGATGGAGATGACCCACGCCACGGCCACCATCACGGCCGCCCGCCGCATGGTGCGGCGCTTGGAGTACTCCAGGGCGTGCGTGATGGCCCAGTAGCGGTCCAGAGCGATCACACACAGGTGCAGGATGGAGGCGGTGCAGAAGGTGATGTCGGACGAGAGCCAGATGTCACACAGGATCTGGCCCAGGGCCCAGGTCTTGCTCACGGTGTACACGATGCTGATGGGCATGACCAGGATGGACACCAGCAGGTCTGTGACGGCCAGGGAGCCGATCAGGAAGTTAGCCGGCGTGTGCAGCTTTCGGGTGAGGTAGATGGTGGCGATGACAAACGCGTTGGACAGCACTGTCGCCAGGGTGAGGAGGGCCAGCAGGGCGGAGATGGAGATCTGCAGGCCCAGCAGTGTTGCTTCATCCCAGGCGGAGGCCGTGGTGTTCTCTGGAGACTCTTCAGTGTTGTTGGTGTAGTAAAGTTCCAGCGAGCTGTTATCTAGCTCCATCTCGCCTCGTGCCGCTGTAAATCTGCTAACCAGGTCTAAATGAGTGTCATCAGCACCATCTCCAACTGTACAGGGAGTCACTAAAAAGGCTCTTCCTTCATGGCAATGAGGTTTCACACGTCAGTGGTTTGACACGGTGCTTTTTCGATTCCAGGGTTCCTTCTGTTTTCAGAGATAATATTCTAATATGCCCCCTTATCTCCGTGCCCCCCTTTGCAAATTCAATCTTTTTTTTATATGCATATAAAATGTCAATGCCCAATCTACGGCATTGTAATGGAAACCGATTCTGTTGTCTGTTTTAGTTGACTAGCATTGCTTCGGTGCAGTGGTCTTCCTTAAGGCTTGCTGTAGACTCATTTGTATGCAGATGCCGACAGCAGGCGCTGCATCGCTCTGCACAACATCCAGTCTCCCAGCGGCCGCAGGCCAGAAACAACACCTTTACAGCTTTGAATGCATTGAAAGATTGAATGGGCTCCTCCTTTTCAATAACCCTCAGCGATGAGCATTGAGCTGCAATCCACCTCGACGATCATTGGAACAGATAAACAAGTTTGTCTATCCGTTGTGTATCTCCTCTCCACAGTAGCATCAAGCCAGGCTGGAAGTAGTCGTACAGCAGGAACGCTGCTGGGTCTTCATGGCGGTCTATGATACAAGGAGGGGCAGGTGAGCAACTCCTTCCACACTGACCAGGAATGGGGGAAGGTTTGGGCTACAAGGTTGCTTCGGGCAGTTATGCAAAACCTATGATCATATTATAATCAGAACAGCCTTGTAGGGGTTCCTAGCTGTCTTAAGCCTCTTATGTGCCTGAGAAGATGTTTAGCGTGTGCAAGATGCTTAGGATGCATGTGTTTGTCCTCCTCCTCTCAGAGATCGGTGTGACAACAAGGCGATCCAAGTAGATTAGGACGCTGCCTGGTTTAATCCATGCGCTTTTATTTCTGAACTTCATCCGACTTCCTCTGACGCATCGCCTCCCTGGGAAGACAAAGAGAGATGACAAAGAGAAAATGATGGTGCGTAATATTATATATATTATATATATAATGCAACCTTAACACCCAACACCCCCTCTAACAGATACACAATGAAAACAAAGCTGCCTACTCCAAAGGCATACATATGGAACGGTGCACATACATGGATTCAAAAGGCAGTGAACCTCTTCCTAAATATGGTGTGAGAACATGCAGCATGCAGTATAACACCACATCTAATATTTAACACCAACGGAAGCATTAATACCAGGGTGAGGGTGTTTAATCACATTACCATATTTAACTCATCTAAAAGTATCTCATTTGTGTTTGTTTCCTAAGCTCTGGATTTGCAACACATACCGAGACCACACATTTCTGCTTACATTGTAAGGCAAAGGATATGTTCATTAACTTTGCCATAATGTTCATTATGGTGAGCTGAATATAGACAGTGATGTGCGTAGATCTCTGTCGGTATGTGGTAGAGTGCAAACTACCAAAAGGCTGAAAATGGCTGAACGGCAGTATGAAGTATGTGGACCAAGTGTGCAAAGGTGTTCCTTCTGAACGTCCAGCTCCTCCCAGTTCATCATCAACAGGTGTTCCTTCTGAACGTCCCAGCTCCTCCCAGTTCATCATCAACAGGTGTTCCTTCTGAACGTCCAGCTCCTCCCAGTTCATCATCAACAGGTGACCAGTAGACAGCTTTAAGATTTTCATTCATTATCGTCCTTTTTTACTTTGAGCATACCCTGTTATAATGGTACAACATTTGATTAAGACATGAACGGGAATAATTTGCATTCGTTTAAAACTTATTTGAAATGATAATGTGTACAATTATAACTGGTTAAATGGAAAAGCAGATACATGACTAATGTGTGAGAGGGAGAGGATTAGTTTTATGCTCCTGTAGATTCATCTGGGTTTCCTTGGGGTGCAGTGACGGACACACACAGTGTTTGTGATTCATCACATCGTGCAACCTGCTGAGAAGCTCTTGTCCCGTGTGCTACGGTCTCAGACTGATGTTCACTGACATTCTGGAGAGGAGACTTAACCGTGGTGTCTCAACGGTCCTCTCCCTGATCCTGCCCATCCCAATCACTTGTGCTCAGGGCTTGTGGGAGATCAGGGTTGCGACTGCCGGCTGCTCTAAGTACATCTTAGAATAGCAATATTTAATGTTATGCCCTGGCCACTGTACTGTCACTTGTTGGGATGGGTACACACGGGGGAAATGAAGGTGTGACCTTGAATGGAAAGTTATGTCGAACTGAAGGTGACTTTGAATATAAGGAGATTTGAAGTTGGTTTTCTAAATTTACCAGATCATTGGTGTGTGTGTGTGTGTGTGTGTGTGTGTGTGTGTGTGTGTGTGTGTGTGTGTGTGTGTGTGTGTGTGTGTGTGTGTGTGTGTGTGTGTGTGTGTGTGTGTGTGTGAGTGCGTGTCTATGTTTATGTTTGTGTGTGACTAAGTGTTTAGTGTAGGTGTGTGTGTGTGTGTGGTTGTGCATGCACATGTTTGTGTGTGTCTGTGTTTGTGTGTGTGTCTGTGTGTCTGTGTGTCTGTGTGTGTGTGTGTGTGTGTGTGTGTGTGCATGTGCGTGTGTGTGTGTGTGTGTATGTGTAAGGTGCCTGTGCGTTCTAAACAGCAAATGAGAAGAAATATACATTAATTATGATTTTTTAAGATAAGGAATGAACCATTTTAAACATTAACGTTTTATGAAGTTAGGAAAACATGGTTCAAGTGTTAAATCATAAGAGCTGCTTCACGTGATTCAGAGCCTCAATCTAATTGCAAGAAACTACAGTGACAGCTTGTCTCTAACACCCTGTTGGCACGCAGCCACGACAATTCAACTGTCTGCTGGTGCTGAAGGGACTGGACTGGTTGACTGACAGCTCAGCTCTTTTGGAGGGAAAGAGTTATGCCAGAATCTAGTGTGATTGTATTATTATTATTGTTGTCATATGATCATATCCAATATGTGCTGTGGTAGACCTATTTTCTGGGAAGTTTGAGAGACGTTTATTTGACCTTGATTTTTTGTTAGAGGGCAAATACTTGGATTTATCGTTTTTATTTATTTGAATAAAAGAGAAAATAAGAAAGAAAGCAATTAATAAATCAAAAAATATGTTATCTGTGGTGTTTGCAGGCCTGTAATCAAGCCTGTCCAATCATTTCATTTGGAATTAAATGATTGGACAGCTTACCTGTCTACCTATCTACCTTACCTGTCTGTCTACCTACCTACCTTACCTGTCTACCTACCTACCTTACCTGTCTGTCTACCTACCTACCTACCTACCTACCTACCTTACCTGTCTGTCTACCTACCTACCTTACCTGTCTACCTACCTACCTTCCTACCTACCTTACCTGTCTGTCTGCCTACCTACCTACCTAGTCTGTCTACCTACCTACCTAACCTGTCTGTCTGCCTACCTACCTACCTACCTACCTACCTACCTTACCTGTCTGTCTGCCTACCTACCTACCTACCTACCTTACCTGTCTGTCTACCTACCTACCTACCTAACCTGTCTACCTACCTACCTACCTACCTACATACCTTACCTGTCTGTCTGTCTGTCTGCCTACCTACCTACCTACCTACCTTACCTGTCTGTCTGCCTACCTACCTAACCTGTCTACCTACCTACCTACCTACCTACCTACCTTACCTGTCTGTCTGCCTACCTACCTTACCTGTCTGCCTACCTACCTACCTACCTACCTTACCTGTCTGTCTGCCTACCTACCTACCTACCTACCTACCTTACCTGTCTGTCTGCCTACCTACCTACCTACCTACCTACCTACCTTACCTGTCTGTCTGCCTACCTACCTACCTACCTACCTACCTACCTACCTTACCTGTCTGTCTGCCTACCTACCTACCTTACCTGTGCGTAACTTTTTCACTTGAATACTTTCAGAATCTAGCTTACTCTGTATGTCTGGTTCTCCAAATGACCTTCCTAGCTTTATTAATAAAATAAAATGTTATTGACACCAAGCTATTCAAATAACCGTGCAAAATGTGTTTTTCAGTGGCCTATAATGATTATGAGACATACCAGACACCATATCCTGTGTTAGGGTAAGGGTTAGTTACTTAGTAGTAGTAGTACTTAGTTAGGTTTAGTTACTTAGTAGTAGTAGTACTTAGTTAGGTTTAGTTACTTAGTAGTAGTAGTACTTAGGTTTAGTTACTTAGTAGTAGTAGTACTTAGTTAGGTTTAGTTACTTAGTAGTAGTAGTACTTAGTTAGGTTTAGTTACTTAGTAGTAGTAGTACTTAGTTAGGGTTAGTTACTATTTGGAGAGCACTAGTGAAAGGAACTCCATGCCCTGGAGCCCCTGAGGTCCTGCTCCAGCCTTGTGAAGTGCTGACAGTAAGACAGGGTGAGGGCTAACCCTGGTTAGCGATGAATGTATTCAAAATGGAGGGTCATTTGTCACACTATTGTAAATGTATCAAACAACACATGCCTATCTCTAAAGGTTGAGCTCCACAGCAGCAAGAATATCTCCATCCTCGTAATATGTTATATAACATCTCTACCATCTTCCAGGAAATTATTCGGCCGCTAAACTAATTCCAGACGTAACCTTTTTATGTTTGTATTTATGCGTGCATGATGCACGGTGCATGTTTATGTATTTAGGCGAGTGTACGGGTATGTGTGTTTGTGTATATATATATATATATATATATATATATATATATATATATATATATATATATATATATATGTGTGTGTGTGTGTGTGTGTGTGTGTGTGTGTGTGTGTGTGTGTGTGTGTGTGTGTGTGTGTGTGTGTGTGTGTGTGTGTGTGTAGCCTTTTAAACCTCTTGCTTTGTCTTCTTCATGTGATGCATCGATGGGACTGCTTGGTGGGTTTTGATTGAAGAAAGGTGAAGGCCCAGGATCCGTAGGGTTAGGGTTAGGGTTAGCCTACATTAGTAGGGTGACTGCATATTAACCCTGCTCAAAGGAGACCGCTGATTTACAGCAAGTCGAAGAAACAGCAAAGCCCTTCTACTTAAGGTGGCAATAATGAAGTGGGTAAAAAAGTTATCTTTTGGACCTCAAATGCATTTTTTTACTTTTCATTTGTCATCTATCCATTTTTCTTTAGCGCTGTCGCTTTCAAGGTGGCAAACAAAATGACAGCCAGAATTCTGGTGGCATCGCCAGAAATACCTGCAAAGTGCAAAGTGTGTTTCCATTGTCTTGCCCTTTTTCAGCACTATGGTCTCTGACGGCTTTTACAGACCTATCCTACGTTCACACGGTAGCCACAGAAGCCACAACAGCCTGAGGACCTTAGTGAGATCTTCATAAATCCGAGGGGGATTGGGAAGACGATCTTACCCAGCCAGCCAAACACCTGTGAAAGACTCTTGACCAGCTCCCACCCTCTGATACTTCACCAGCTCCCACCCTCTGATACTTCACCAGCTCCCACCCTCTGATACTTCACCAGCTCCCACCCTCTGATACTTCACCAGCTCCACTCCCACCCTCTGATACTTCACCAGCTCCCACCCTCTGATACTTCACCAGCTCCCACCCTCTGATACTTCACCAGCTCCCACCCTCTGATACTTCACCAGCTCCCACCCTCTGATACTTCACCAGCTCCCACTCCCACCCTCTGATACTTCACCAGCTCCCACCCTCTGATACTTCACCAGCTCCCACCCTCTGATACTTCACCAGCTCCCACCCTCTGATACTTCACCAGCTCCCACCCTCTGATACTTCAGCAGATACCCACCGCCAGCGTGGCCATCACAGAGAAAGGTTTGCAGATTGCAGTGGATTCTGCTCTCTCAGACATATTACCCTCCAGTGCACTTGCTAACATATACAGAAGTTTGAGACATCTGTCAGCTACTGGGATCAGCTCAGCCAACCAGAATGAGCACACCTGAGCTAACCCTAACATACAAACACACAACCCATGGATTGACAGGGTAGTGGCTCAGTGATCGTAAAGAAACGAATAAACAGTTTGTTTGTTTGTTTTTTTGGTGAGAAGTGTTGCCGTATTAAATAGTGTAGACTATGCTGCCTTTGTAGCACTGTGTTTTTGCTGTCAAATGCCATTGGAAAGAAATTGCCAAAGGGAAGAAGATAAACAAATAAACACACAACTGCTATCGTAAAGAAACGAAGGATTCGTGATGAGTGTCAACTGTGCCGGAATTGGAGCACCAACGAGGGAAAGTTTAACAATCAAAATAAATTGAATCGGCATTAAAACAATTAATAAAAATAATTTACCTAGTTTACCTAGAAGTAGTTACCTGGTTGCTAACAAGGAATTCGACTTTAGCCAATGATTGGTTAATGATTGGTTCCTGGGTGATTGGGAATTAGGTGAAGAGCTGTAAGGTGTTTAGTTAATGATTAGTTAAGCTGAAGTGGTTAAGTATGATTGGGAGAATATTATCCTAAACACTGCCTGGCAGCTGAGAGCTAGCATGCCAGAATATCATTAGAGTACAATTATATTTCCTGTACAAAAATAGAATGCACTTTTCTGAATCTGGATCAGTCAATCAAAGGCAAATGCTTATCTTTCCTTTGGGTTAGTGCTCTGTCTAGATAACGGCAGCCGCAATTAACGAATGTTAGGGAAACATTTGCAATTAAGGAGAGGCCCTGGCTCAATGAGCCAGCATGCTAGCTAGGAAAAACACATCATCTTTGATATCTGGCTTTTCAAATCCAAATGAGCGTCCCATCATAGCCAGGCTAAACTTAGGTCCTGATGAGCTCAGACAATCATCATTGGCCTCCGAATGAAATCCATCCAAGAATATTTCCAATTACATCATTGTGCCTCTCTCCAAGCCTGAGATCAACCACCATGGACCAGAACACTCTCTGTTCTCTGTTCTCTCTCCTCATTGCCTGGCCGTTGTCTGACCAAACTAGGACGAAATTGCATTTGCAAAACGGCTCCTCTGTTTCAATGTGTGTTGATATGTTATAGCTATATATAGCTAGCTATAGCTAGCAAAGTATGTTTATATGTTAAAATCATTCTGAATCACACTCAACACAACGCTCTGTCCTATACAGTGTGTGTTTACCCCACGGCCTGTATTTTATTTACTATTTGGGATTCATCTGAATCTGAATCTTTTAATTAATAGCTGATTAAGGTAACAAACCAAACTAATGAATTAAGATGCAATGGATTTGTATGCACTGCTATAAAAAGATGTATATTATACTATAATCAATCATAAATGAAAAAACAATCACCCAACTTTGTAGTGTGTAAGTGTCGAGGAGAAGGTGCCTGGTATCAATCTGTGGTGAGAGATCAATACCCATATTGACAAACCTTAGCAACACCACCACAGCACCCAAGGCAACAGAGACATGAAGGGAACACACGCTATTCAAGTGTCGGGAATAAAGTTAGGAGCCGAGTGCCATTAGAGAAAGTGGAAGATACACAGGTATCAGGGTGTCAGGAAATATTAGAGTAACACGACTAATCTTTGTTTGGGATTCCTAATGCCACTTTGCACTCAGTCCAATAGAAACTTGGTTGTGCAGCACTTACATTTTGTAGTAGCTTCTCAAATATTGATTATATGCTTTGATTGTTCTCAGCCTCACCTGGGTTACTTCATTCATAATAGATACATAATCCAACATCCACCCAACCCACAGCCTTTTAAGTGCTGCTGCTAGAGTTGTAGGGAAAATACAGCTTTCCTGTTTACCTTGGTACTGTAGCACCTTAGCATCTTGGTACCCTCCCACTAAATAATCACTCTCACTACAGCATCACTCTCCCACTAAATGATCACTCTCCCACTAAATAATCACTCTCACTACAGCATCACTCTCCCACTAAATGATCACTCTCCCACTAAATTATCACTCTCCCACTAAATGATCACTCTCCCACTAAATAATCACTCTCACTACAGCATCACTCTTCCACTAAATGATCACTCTCCCACTATATGATCACTCTCCCACTTCACTTTGTGATCATTAAAGAATCCCCTGGTAATACTTTATATTTCAATGCTTTGATCTAACCCCTAAATAAATGCTGCCTACAAAGAAATGTCTTCATTCCAAGACATGAGGTCATGAATAATCATGAGTCTTTTTTAGCAGTAGTACAGAATAATGTTTATTGGTAAAAATACTCCATTACCAGCCGACTGTCTTAATGAAAAGCGCCTCTTGAGCTAACGTGGGCGGGCGGGTGGGATGAGACACAGATGGTGCAGGGATAAAAGTCAGCAACTCCAACGTTTGGGTACAAAAAACCCTCAGAGAGACAGAGGGGGGGGGGGGGGGGGGGGCAGGGAGACATCATCTTGGCTCCGCCATAAGCTGATAGGGAAGGGAGAGTGAAAAGCAGAGCCGAGTGCGTCTGAGAGGCTGTGCTGGGGTTGGGTTTGGAGAGGGTCATTTGTACTGTAGAATAGTAATATGTATATGGTTTTTTGTATGCCTTCCTCTTGGAGATTGTCCATTGTACATGCATGTACGTGCGCGCACACTCATGCACATAAATGCGTCCTCACACGCATGGACACCCCCACATGCAAACACACACACACACACACACACACACACACACACACACAAACAAACACAGACTTTGTATTTTGACTTCAGACTGCTGAAAATGTTAAAGGTGCAGTGGGATGAATTGAGTGACATCCAGCGGAACGGACTTGGCAGAGTCCCTCTATAGCTTATACTAATATTAACCAACACTACCCTAACCCTAACCCTAACCATCTTCTTCACCCTGACGGATCTGCAGTATACCACCGCTGAGCTCTGAGTTCAGGTGTGTAGCAGGAGGCTGTGCGCATGGGAACCGTCCACATCTAATCTAGGACACCTGAGAGCTCCAGAGTGCCTGAGCGTGCCTGGGATATGCTGATGTGAAGACACCCCGCCTGTCCTGTTTCTGTGTGCTTGTGTGCTTGTGCTTGTGTGCGCACATGTCTGTGTGTGTACGTGTGATTGTGTATGTTTGAGTGCATGAGTGAGTGATTGTGTGAGTGAGTGTGTGAGTGTGTGTGTGTGTGTTTGTGTATTAATGTGTGAGAGATAAAGAGATAAAGAGATAGAGAGACAGAGAGAGAGAGAGACAGCGAGACAGCGAGAGACAGCGAGAGAGACAGCGAGAGAGACAGCGAGAGAGACAGCGAGAGAGACAGCGAGAGAGAGAGAGAGTAGGTTAGGGTCAGTGTTAGTTAGGGTTAGGGTTAGGGCTAGTTAGGGTTATGTTAGGGCTAGTTAGGGTTATGTTAGGGCTAGTTAGGGTTATGTTAGGGCTAGTTAGGGTTAGGGTGCAGTTCAGCACTGTTTAGCTGTTGGTTTGAGTGTCTGATAAGGAAAAGAGGGTGTCGTTGGTGCTCATGAAGCCAGAAATTAGGTCATTATTATTTATAATCACCTCCAAAAGTTTGAACTGTTGGAGGTGATTATTAATAATAATGATGTAATTTCTGTCATGATTCTGAAGTGTTTAGAATATTGTTGCTATTAACATTCTCACGTTATAAGAGCATTGACCAAAGAGACATACATGCCCGCACACTCACACACACATACACACACACACGCACACACACACACATACAGTCACAAAGACACACACACAGACACACACAGAGCATTGATTTTTATTCATCCCTTGCCTCAGCATCTTCTTCCATGTGTCTCTCAAATACATTGGCAACACGTTGTTCAGAGAGAGTCTGATTGAGAGAGTGTGTGTGTGTGTGTGTGTGTGTGTGTGTACCATATGTGGAATGGTGAGAGAGGAGAGAGCGGCAGGGGGTGAAGACAGCGAAATATAGGGGATCCTTGTGCAATTTTTACAGACACTGAAGAAATTTAAAGATAAGTGTGGGGGCAGAAGGGAGGGAGACAGAGACACACACACACAGAGAGAGAGAGAGAGAGAGAGAGAGAGAGAGAGAGAGAGAGAGAGAGAGAGAGAGAGAGAGAGAGAGAGAGAGAGAGAGAGAGAGAGAGAGAGAGAGAGAGAGAGAGAGAGAGAGAGAGAGAGAGAGAGAGAGAGAGAGAGAGAGAGAATGTCAGTTCAACAGTTACTATAAATATTACCGAGAAGAGGGCTGAAACAGGTGTTGCTCATTAATGTAATGAGGAGTGTGCTCTGTTTACTTATCAATAAACAGGACACAGAGGAGAAGCCACTCCACATTGTCCTGGCTCTGCTTCATCTGAAGGAGGCACACTGAAACGTTCCAGTGTGCCCTACACCTGTGATGAACCTGTGCTACTGGGAAAGGGGTTTCCTTGACAGAACAAAATAAAGGGGAGGCTTTTAGTTAAGTTTGATTAAGTGCTTAATCATTTGAGTAGAACGAGTAACGCGCTTCATTAATGGAGCTGACATGGAGTCCTCTGCCGTAAGAGACAATCATATCCATTGTTACAACTAGCCTATAGTGTCTCACGGGCAATGTCTCTAGAATTGTCAAATTTCTAACTCATTATCCAGTGTAATGTATGTGGATTAATATGAATGGGTTGAACCACTCATTTTAATATGTCCTTCATGAAATAATTAGATACACACACACGAGCTGGAGAGCGGGAAAGCAAGAGCGTGCGAGAGAGAGTGAGAGACTGGGGGGGGGGGGGGGGGGGGTTGCATCTACATGTGTGTATGTGTGTGTGTTATGCATACTCAAACATCCACACATATAGATGCACCACTTTTCTTTCCTGCAATACGCAGCCTTGGGGATTTTCTGATTAAAAGCCCAGTACAAGACTACCTTTAGACTATGACATAGCTCATGCATGCCCTGGGTTCCAGATGTGGGCTGAAGGGTTATTTTTAGGATCACAGAATCACATTGTCAATATGAGAAAGAGAATCATTGAAGATGCAACGAGATGGTTGAGGTAGTTGTTTAGACCATAAAGAAACACTGCTTCTGTCTGACTGTGACCAATATTATTAAAGTCAACTAAAGGGAAGACACACAATTGTCATCCAAATTGAATTGCCATCCACTAATTAAAATGTTTAATGGGGAATTATGTTTCAATCCGTTCCATCATGGAGTTCAGCGTTGTGAGGAAGAATAATCTCTTTTTTTGTGTGTGTATTCATTTAGAATAATGTGTCGTTCCTAGATGAGCATCGTCTTCATTGAATTGGCTGCGCCCACAACGCGCCAACCGTGTGCGCTCTGGGCGCGTCTGGAACGCGCCACCCACCCGTTCACCACAACATCCCTCCTGACTAAAGAGCCAATTCATTATGGTACCTGGTAATCATATGAATTAGATGTCCTTAATCTATGTTAATTATCGACACATCATAGTGTCATTTGAACTATAGCATTCGTGACCGTACGCTACTCAACACTATCAGAAAACCCGAAAGCAGAGCCCCATTACGCTTGCATTATTGTTCTCCCTTGTTGCTTAGTTAGTGTTTTCTCGATCGATTAATCAACTACAACTTTAGTAGTACAAGCTAAATCAGAAACATGTTTTGAAGAGGACAATGCAGTAATGTTCGTGGAACTTACCAGCATATCTCTTGTGTGGATGGTTTTCCTCTGTTGTTTCTCTTAATAAAGTAGAAAACCAGGTAAAAGCGGTATCCCAACAAAAGTTGACGTCCTTCTTTTAGACACGTCCATTGCGGGAAAGTAACAACGTGTTACAGATCAGATGTATCAGCGGACGGCCACACCACATTGTCTTGTGGTGTCTTCCGGACGCGCAGATTCAAGTGTACAGTAGTGATTTCAGTAGCCTGGACCCACAAGCTATAGCAGCAGCAATACTACAATCAGGATCAGAACTTTTGTAAGCATTGACCAAAAATAAAGTCAAAAACGTGTACCGGCAGAGCATCCATGTTACGCACGGCACGGACTGCATAGATTACATTGCCACCAAATAACTCCCAGGGGAAGAAAAGGGCTTCCCGATGCTGCGGTTGGTAATATGCACAGCTTCTGGGGAAAAGTGGGAAAACGTCACAGTCTCACTCATGCAGATCTTTTCGATTTCACGGAGAGTTGCGTAATCATTTTTAAATCATAATAGTCCATATTGATATCCACCTACTTAAACAGGGATATAAACAAAGCAAAATCATAAGTAAACCAATCTCCAAGCATTGCAAAAATACGCACCTCAGCTTTGTCTTTCTGTTTACATATCTGGATCTGAACATAAAAAGTAGGCAGTGGTTACAAGACTGAATATAAAAGCCCATGTTGTATGTTCGATAAAAACAGTCGAATAGAATCGGCTTGATGTGTATTTCATAAGGATTTGTCTTCTGACAGTCTGTTGTCAGATGGTATAAAAATGGGATAATTAGCTAATAATTGTGACTATTATACATCTCAATGATTCAGATAAAGGAACTTGAGTTTTATATATAGCCCACTTGTTGTAATATATATATATATATATATATATATATATATATATATATATAAAATGTTTTACACACAAATACATAGTGCATACAATTGTTCGCATGCCAGCAAAGGAAACATAAAGGTAACAGCATTACGAGGAAGGACGAAAGTATAGTTTAGATATGTAAATGTATAATCATTTCCAAAGATTAACTTTTGGATACATATTATAAATGTATAGGCTTATGATGTAATTCAGGGAGTGAGGAACAAAGGGTAGTTTTCTGCGTTGTATACAGAGTTTAAAAAATGTATTCCATACTGTCATGGGGGACAAAAGAAGTAGGAATGGGTTGGTAGCAGGGAGGGAACAGCCAATATTTTCACAGTCTGTCTAACCTTTTGCTTCCTTAACGCACTCAAGCGTATCTCATAGTGACAAATACTCTAAATAAAGAATTACATAATCGACAATTATTCAGATTAAGATTAAGATTCAAATTCCGAATTAGATTCAGATTCAGTTCCAATTTCAGATTCAGATAACAGATTACAGATAACAGATTACATATTCAGATAACAGATGATCTATTTCAGATAACAGATACATCTGGAATAGATAACATCTCAATGAAACACATTCCTAATTTAAATAATGTTCTTTTTAGTTGTTGAGTGTTATCTGATTGATTTCTGATGTTGTATTGATGACTTCTGTCTGTAGCTGTCTGATGGGAAGCTTCATCTTTTCAGCACCTTCTGTTAACCAATAATGCATCGCCACCAGTTCCTCATTTCCTAGCCTTCCTCCAATCACTGGCTCACTGGGCGATCACAGCTTCCACCCTAATTATGGAAGCTACAAGCTAAAGGAAAAGGCTTCTTCCTGAACTCATTTTCCAACCTCTCCCAGAATGACTTTGGCCACCCAATCCTTTGCTCTTTTCACATTGTCAGAGTTTCCTTTTCCCAGGTTACAACTGGAATCCCAAAGTCAATCAGCCCACTGAAATTCATTATGATGTTTCCCTTTGCCAGTCTGGTATAATTTCAGTTACATATGAGGAGAAAACACGATATAAGTTGTTACTGCTGTCACTTAATAAGCCAAGACAAGGTTATATTGGCCCCGATAATTAACTAAAATAAAGTTAAGGTTAATGAGTCAATGAATCATATTCCAGGTACAGACTGGTCTTATTAATATCTCCTCCAATTAGAGAGCTGATGGAGACAGTTGCACAGGACTTGGAATGATAATCACCAAGTGCAAATGTGTGTGTGTGTGCATGCGTGTATGCGTGTGTGTGTGTGTGTGTGCGTGCGTGCGTGTTTGTGTTTCAGAACAATCCCACAGCACACACACACACACACACACACAGGTACATTAGGTACCCAGGCACATCAGTCTCTTGGACCAAAAGATGAGTTTATTGCTTTTACACATGAAAGACGTGATAGGTCGTCCCTCTCTCTGCGCTAAGCAGGAAAACATCTTGCTACTGAACACCTGACTACCTGAACACCTGTCCTGAGTGTACAATAGACACAAGTGTGTTCAGTTTTATGACACATGGTTCATAAAACTGGGTTTTGTTTTTGACACAGGCACAACATCCCTTTGTGCCAAGGGAGAACAAGACATTTATTTACTCTCAGAATAGGGCTACTTTGTTACTCTCACTGTACAACATTGTCCTCGGCTGTGGAGACTGATAGCTATCTACAGCTATGGATGGAGAGAGAGAGGGAGGGAGGGACAGACAGACAGACAGTGTGTGAGAGAGAGAGGGTGTGTGTGTAAGTATTTTCATTCCTGGAGTTTTGGGATATTGTCTTTTAAGTATTCAGTTGTGTGAAAATAGAAGTATGATAATAATCCTCTGTAGCAATGTCCAATACTACACGCCACCTAGGTGGCTCCCATACTCCACCTAGGTGACTTTCCTCAGGCTCCTCCAAACGAATGGACACAGGGTGGTGATGTTGAACCGGTTTATTGTAATGGTTGCATAGGATGAGGCATGCAGATGGTGCTCCATGCTGCCATGTAGGAGATCTCTCTCTGAGTGTGTGTGGTGGTGGCTGGCTTAACCTGTGCACACTGATTGCTCAATGTGCAACAGGTGTGCAGCCTCACCCAGCTCCAGAGTCCAATCAGTCTGACTCAGGCCAGGTGAGGCTGCTAAAACCAGCCACCATCCACACACACTCCCACATACCCCCAACACCCAATTGAAGCCGGGGAGAATCCCCAGCTGAAACCTACTCCTCCCTCCTCCCCCCCCCCACCCCTCCACCCCCATCCAAAAAAGAAATACATAAACCGGACTCTGACCAGGGTTACCATACCTAAAATAAAAAAAACAACCCCATAGTCCCCACACCTCCCCAGGGTGACACCCCAACTCACCCTCCCCCTCCATCCTGGAGACTCAGAGGCCTGGGCTGCTGCCTTGACTGGCGGAGGTGTCGGCGGACTTGGTTGACTCCCCAACCCACCCTCCCCCTCCATCCTGGAGACTCGGAGGCCTGGGCTGCTGCCCCAGGGCTGTCTGGACGGGCTGGCGGAGGAGTTGGTTGGGCAGTGGCGCTGGCTGGATGCCGGGGCGGCTAGCCGCAGACGGTTGCTGAGCTGCCGCCGCGGATCCACAGCACCGTTGGGGAAAGGGATGGTGTTGGGAGAAGGCTGTCCGTTGTCGCTGCTGGGCCCAGTGTGCCCCTGGACAGCCTTCCTGAGTCCAAATGCAGTCTGGAGAGGTCCCTGTTCAGGCACCAATGTAGCAATGTCCAATACTACCCGCCACCTAGGTGGCTCCCATACTCCACCTAGGTGACTTTCCTCGGGCTCCTCCAAACCAATGGACACAGGGTGGTGATGTTGAACCGGTTTATTGTAAAGGTTGCATCGGATGAGGCATGCAGATGGTGCTCCATGCTGCCATGTAGGAGAGCTCTCTCTGAGTGTGTGTGGTGATGGCTGGTTTAACCTGTGAACACTGATTGCTCAATGTGCAACAGGTGTGCAGCCTCACCCAGCTCCAGAGTCCAGTCAGTCTGACTCGGGCCAGGTGAGGCTGCTTAAACCAGCCACCATCCACACACACTCCCACATCCTCCTTTTCCCTCTCCCGCTCCCTCTTTCCTATTCATTTTCCTCCTGTCTTGCTCACTGTCTCTTTCTCCTTCTCTATCTTTATATCTATTTATATAACACACACAACACACACACAACACACACACACACACACAGATGCATACTTCATTTCAATGCACTAATGTCCACTGCTCACTATGTTATGTGGATGTTTTAATTTCTTTTTCATATCATATGCTGTTCTTCAACCTATGGTTAGGGTTTGCTCATTAGTGGCTGTGTTGTTTTCCTGGTAGCGTTAACAGAGGGAAGAGACCCGGGAGTGATTACCCACTGTGGTGGACGCGGCTGAGTTTGGCAGCTGCTAACAAGGATGTGGATTTCCTATAAAACATGCTCGGTTGCTCTGCTGTCTTCACAACCTTTTCAAAGGGTTAGGCGTTATAGGGATAGGGTTAGGGTTAGGTTATACAGTTAGTTATAGCAGTTATATAGATATATATCCCTTCCATGTTGTAGCCTGTGTTGCACACCTTTAGGTAAAGTCTTACGGTCGAAAAACAACCCGTGTGTAATATCTTTGTTACATGAATGAATGAACAATAATATCCTAGAGCTATATACTAGATGCTGCTGAGAAGGTTAACCTGACCCACTGGCAAAATATATTGGCATATTTTCATATGAATCAATGTTATAGATATACAATCTCTATGATTTGAGAATATTTAGATAACAGTGAATGAAACTCTAAACACTTATTGTATAAGTTGGTTTGTTTCAAACAGCTTGCATGTGAATTAATCACTTCGCACACACATGCACACACACACACATACACACACCCACACTGACACACACACACAAACAGGTACACACACAAAATAAAAGGTATTGCAATACTGCACCAAATGGCAAATCGTCCGTTTTGAGGGAAATGTATGAAAGAAATGATTTCCGTATGTTTCATTACAGATGCAATTTGACGTTGCACACATATAAGTAATATGTGCACATATTGCACATAAGACTCAAGTTTGCCAATTTAGACCTTTGAAGAATCTGATCCAGTAATATAAACTGTAATGCAATGCAGAGAAAAGAGAAACCAGACCAGGTCCACATAAGGAGTCTTCATGAAGGAAAACTTGGTTTCAACAACTTTTCTTCACCTTTTAATTCTTAAACTTGTCTAAACTCACTGAACATAAAAAAAGAGTGTTGGAACTTTTTTAAAGCAGCAGGAGGAGTTCCAGCTTTCTGTTGGATCATTATTAAAAATTATTACTGATGTGCAGGTCATAAAAAAACTCTCTTAAGTTCTTCCCAGCTTGTGTACAATGTTAACAGCTAACCCATATACCTTACAGTAGTCTGTCCAGTCAACTGGCTTGTAGCTCATTATCGATGATGATAATTGCAAAGTAAGCCACTGTTTCCAGTTGAACAGATAATTGATTATCCTGATTGTTCCAGAGCAATAAGCCAACAGAGATCAATCACTGCATATCTTCATTACAACCAGTACATAAGAGAACTAGATGGGATAAATCACTGCTAGTACTGGCACACCACACTGTGTATATATGGCTGTTTAAGGCTATGACTTAGAGGCCATACATCTCTACCTGTATGCGTATGGAGACCTCAAGGGTTAGCAGATTTAACATCTCAACAAACTGCGTTCTCCCCCAATGTGGAAGGAAGGAAAGGAAAAAAAGTATTAATGTTTGATGGTACCATTGAACGGTTATGAACCTCAGGCAGCTATGTGTCACCATGTTATCGTATCAAACATTATGTCCCACAGCAGGGGGTTCCACTACTTCTGAGTGTGATTAGTGATGATGATGATGCTGCTAATTGGCCCAGTGTGAGGCGAACAGCAGGGTGCCTCCACACTTAGTTCCTCTGCAGCGAACACAAGAAATAGACATCTGTCTGTATCGGAAAACATCAGATCCTCGAGGGAGAGCTTCACGCATCACACTTATAATATGTGTGATGCGTGATAATATATATAATATAATATGATTATAGTATAATCCAAAGTGACTTGCGTCATCATCACGGGATGATGACAGGCAGAAGCTCTAGGGCCTCCCACCCAACCCTGTCCAACACATTTTGTATTCACCTTCATTCTGCAAGTTGTCCACTGTGTGGAGATTAATGAGACCATTAGAGGCTGACCCATTTGGATAGGTTGTAGCTTTAATGAATTGCAGCTTTTGAGCTTCAACACCATTAATCACACCGAGAGGTAAACAGGAAATCAAGGCGAATCGCTAACGAGCTGATCAGCGCTCCTGAACCCATGCTTTAAGTTCATTCATAAAACACACCTGTACATTTATAAGACAAGAACTGAACCAGTTTCATAACAATTGTATGTATTAAGTATTTATTATTGCACAATTTAGTTATTTCGCAATGGCTCTATCCATTGTTCCTTAGAGTGAACGCATGCCCATGTGACACTGGGATCGAACCCAGTCCCTTTGGGCTGAGAATCAAACACCTTATCCACTTCACCATCCTGCTTACTTATCATGCATTATAATGTATACACTTTAAAAAGCAGTGACAACTTCTGAATAAAGGGCAGCCCTATCACGGTGAGTTCAGAAGGAGCAGCAATAGGTCTCCAGCAAGAGGAACATGGAGGCTAATTGGCATCATGTAGATGGGACTCCCACAGGGACTACATGTGACCCTAGGATGAACTTGTGGCGTCCGCTTCAGGTTGTCTCTTTGCCTTATTGCTCATAATGAGACATAGTCCTGCAACAGAGACACCTCTGTCCCATGACTCATCTCATTATGGCCATAAGGTCACACACTGGTTTCATGTACCCTCCTGCACATTTAAAGAACTGTCCTTGTCACTAGAATTTGAATTTGATTACCAACTTTATTTCCCATCAACAGTGACAGATAGAATGTGTGTGTGTGTGTGTGTGTGTGTGTGCGTGCGTGCGTGTCCATATGTGTACATGCGCATGCTTGTGCGAGTGTGTGTGTGTGTGCGCGTGGGTGTGTTCCTTCACATGATCACATTCCAGTAACAACAACCAGTTCAGAAGCAAGTGGTAAGAGATGAAGCACTGAAGGGTGAAGCTTTACGGAGAAAAAGTGCAATAAGAAGACGTTGAATTATGTACATCTTCATAAGATAAGATGTGTAATCATTGTCCACATCTTCATCTTTGGTCCTATCACCTGCTGTGTGATAAAGTCATAAAGTCATAAGAACGATAACTTGGTGTTACTTCTATTTAATCAAAGTGTTTGAGTTGCAGAAAGTAAACAGGCGGGCTTTTAGATTGCACATGTAGCACATTTAGCACCCAGTGAGATACTGTACATCCATAAAGCTGACTGGGTGACAACATAAAAAGGTCAGCGGTATTTCTTTTAGGAACTGTCTCCATATTCCCTTTTTCTCTTTTCCCCTGCACGAAAATGTCACGTGGAGATTTTATTTGTTCTTTCAGCAAGCAAGATCTCTACCTTGGGCCTTGTTAAGTTATTGAAAGTCAATAGTTTGCATGTGTTTAATATTGACTTCCCTCTTGATTATTGTCGTTGGGTTGCTGGATAATTCAAGCAAAACATTGATGAAACAGCGGTACTGTAATCTTTCACTCCATTGACAACCATAAGTGGATCGCTGTGCTCTGCTGTGATAAGTAGGGTTAAGGTTAGATCCTAGACCCTAGACCCTAACCCTAGGGTTAGATCCATTCCATGGATAATAGGGTGAGCTCTAATTAGATCTAACCATAACCACAGGCACACATGCAGAAAGCCATAAGTGAGGGTAGTAATAGTTACATAAGTTACAGTGCACAGAATGCTAACAGTTCAACCAACATCAGAGGGTGGTCCTGGTTTAGGAGACCACACAGTCTACTTGTAGAGAGGGTGGTCCTGGTTTAGGAGACCACACAGTCTACTTATAGAGAAGGTGGGTTTAGGAGACCCCTCAGTCTACTTGTAGAGAGGGTGGTCCTGGTTTAGGAGACCACACAGTCTACTTGTAGAGAGGGTGGTCCTGGTTTAGGAGACCACTCAGTCTACTTGAAGAGAGGGTGGGTTTAGGAGACCACACAGTCTACTTGTAGAGAGGGTGGTCCTGGTTTAGGAGACCACT
>JACYXH010000615.1:517500-520000 GCA_026745465.1 Lota lota | reverse complement strand
AGTGATGGTGGTGGTGGTGGTGGTGGTGATGGTGGTGGTGGTGATGGTGGTGGTGGTGGTGGTGGTGATGGTGGTGGTGATGGTGGTGATGGTGGTAGTGATGGTGGTGATAGTGATAGTGATGGTGGTGGTGATGGTGGTGGTGGTGGTGGTGGTGATGGTGGTGGTGGTGGTGGTGGTGATGGTGGTGGTGGTGATGGTGGTGGTGGTGATGGTGGTGGTGGTGGTGGTGGTGATGGTGGTGGTGATGGTGATAGTGATGGTGGTGATGGTGGTAGTGATGGTGGTGATAGTGATAGTGATGGTGGTGGTGATGGTGGTGGTGGTGGTGGTGGTGATGGTGGTGGTGGTGATGGTGGTGGTGGTGGTGGTGGTGATGGTGGTGGTGGTGGTGATGGTGGTGGTGGTGATGGTGGTGGTGGTGGTGGTGGTGGTGGTGATGGTGATAGTGATGGTGGTGATGGTGGTGGCGATGGTGGTGATGGTGATAGTGATAGATAATCATGGGAAGAAATCGTGTTTGTAAGTGCCACAGCGTTTCTCAACGCAAAGTTTTCATTAGCCTAGGTATATTTACGTTGTTTTAGGATTTTACAGTACTACAGCTCTCTTGACCCCTCTCAATATGGTGGAATATCGCAGACAAACAATCCCGTGATGCATCATGATGTAAAAGCCCTGTCACTAGTAAACATGACTGATCAGGAAGGGAGAGGAAAAGTGTGAGGAATCCAACTCCATACAGTTGGCTGTGAGGAGTTGGTTCAGTAACATCAGTTAGCCAGCTATAGGCCTACATTTCTACTGACTCATCTAACCCTAACCCTAACCTTAACCTTAACCCTTATCTCACTCAGTTGAATAACTCCTGGCCCTAGGAGACATGTGTGTGTGTGTGTTTGTTTGTGTGTGTGTGTGTGTGTGTGTGTGTGTGTGTGTGTTTATGAGTCTGTGTGTGTGAGCGTGTTTGTGTTAGAGTGTGTGTGTTTGTTTTAGAGTGTGTGTGTGTGTGCGAGCATGTGTGTGTGTGTGTGTGTGTGTGTGAGCATGTGTGTGTGTGTGTGTGTGTGTGTGTGTGTGTGTGTGTGTGTGTGTGTGTGTGTGTGTGTGAAAGATACAGAAGAGAGCAGAAATAAAGGATATTTTCCATCTCGGGGTCCCTGGAGGTGAGTCACATGGGCTCATGTCAGAAGATCTAGCGGAGCATAGCCGATGGACTCTGACCTTTCATGGCCACTCCAGACCGTCTCTCTGTACTCCTCCTCTGCTCCCCTTAACAGCAGCACTACACACGACCTTTCACAGCCATGAAAGAGGGCTGCTTCATCCAAGATTTAGTTTGGAAACCTGGAGAAAACCTTAATCCATTTATTGATGTATTTATTAGTGTTTTATAGAGGGAGTACTTTTACTAAGTTTTCTTTTCATAAATGTTTTTACAATGCCAAATTTACATTACAGACACAAACAAGGGGCCATTCATTGAAAAAGTAGTGTTAAAAACCTACAGCGCATAAAGTTGCAATGTTATGCTCTGTAGGTAGGAACACAATGTACAAACATAATGTTTTGTTTGTGCTGGCTTGTTCTTCAATATGCCAACCAGGTAGCTAACCATACCAGAGATGAAAAAACGAAACAATGCTAAAGTCCTGTATGTGCAGTGTAGAACTAGGGTGGGGGAGGGAGAGGGAGAGGGAGAGGGAGAGGGAGAGGGAGAGGGAGAGGGAGAGGGAGAGGGAAAGGGAGAGGGTGAAGGAGAGGGAGAGGGAGAGGGAGAGGGAGAGGGAGAGGGAGAGGGAGAGGGAGAGGGAGAAGGAGAGGGAGAGGGAGAGGGAGAGGGAGAGGGAGAGGGTGAAGGAGAGGGAGAGGGAGAGGGAGAGGGAGAGGGACAGGGAGAGGGAGAGGGAGAGGGAGAGGGAGAGGGAGAGGGAGAGGGAGAGGGAGAGGGAGAGGTAGAGGGAGAGGGAGAGGGTGAAGGAGAGGGAGAGGGAGAGGGAGAGGGAGAGGGTGAGGGAGAGGGAGAGGGAGAGAGGGAGAGTGAGACAGAAAGAGAGAGACAGAGAGAGAGAAAATGAGAGAGAAAGTAAAGTAAGAAGAAAGTAGAAACTAGAAAGAAACCCAACTGCCCACTGGAAGCGTGGAGCAAGCATGCCCATTTAGAAAGTTTAAGACACAAACACGGACACACACACAGTACACACACACACACACACACAAACAGTGGAAACACACACTCACACAGTACACAAACAAAAACAAACACACATGCAGTGTACACACACACACATGCAGTGTACACACACACACACAATACAAAGCTCACAGAGCCCATATAAGAACCAGGTCCAATAATAAGATGTGTCGAGCCAAGTTGATCAATAGGGGGTTGCAGATATCGAAGGCCCATGGCGAGGGCTAATGGATGGGCTCATCAGAACACCCCTGTCCCCAGGGAGTCTCAAGGCTCTGATGGACAGCTGTAAAGGGTCTGCTGGCA